>OY294044.1:2719016-2932870 GCA_958510825.1 Brachypterus glaber | reverse complement strand
AGTGAGTGGGATTAAGGCAGAGTTATTAGTTAGGTATCTAGTATATATATATATATATATATATATATATATATATATATATATATATATATATATATATATATATATATATGTGAGAGGGTTTATTTATATTTATTGATGTATACAAAATAGCTTGATAAGCATAAATTTGTCTAATTTTTAATACATTCACTTCTGCATAAAGCTTATCAGTAGGATATCTTAAATCTTTTCGAAACAAAACTTTTAATAATGTATTTTGCAGGACTTGTAGCGGATAAAGTAAAGTTTCTGCTAGTCCACCCCACACCGTGACACAATATCTCAATAAAGATTCCACAAGAGAAGTGTATATAATGATAAGCAGTTTCCTATTTAAAACATTTCTTAGTTGGTAAAATCTGTAAATAACAGAAAAATATTACACTTACCACATGCGGAGGTTTCAAAATTCTTATAAACTCGCTAGTTTGTTGATAATCCGTATGTGCAGAAAATGAGATATAATCCACCGACATTTTTAATGGTAATTTTTGTCCAGACATAGTTATTATTTCTTCTGGTTCAGATAGGATCGTTTTGGCCAAGGTTCCTTCCACACAATAACCTAAAAATCATTAATATTAATACTGTTGAACAATTGGCTTAATTTCTAACAGATACGCGTTTATTTATATTTTTTTCGATATGTAGCCCTGATAATAAAGTTCTTAAAACCTGGTCAAGCATGCCTGCTTAAAACAGTCTTATTTCTACAAACAAGTGCTTAAAAGAATGTCAGAAACAAAATTCCACTTTTTAAAATGTTTAATTTTAGAATTATGTATTAAGATAGCCGGTTAAAAAAAATAGTTTTTGCAACTTCTTAGGGGCTGTCCATATATTACGTAACGCAATTTTTCAAAAAAATTGACCCCCCCTCCCCCTGTGTAACAAACTGTCACATTTACCAACACGCCCCCACCCCTGTGTAACGCGTAACAATATAAAAATTTTGTTTCGCAATAAATTTAACTGTATTCTCACTATTGATTCGTTTTTCTCGACAAAACAAACATGAACCTAAAATATAGTATAACATAACCTTAAAAAAAATTTACACGAAAAAATCACTCAAACTTTAAAAAAATATTCATAATCAATATCACAGGGAAAAAATACTAGGTACCTCTTTTTACACTGAGTGTCACATATAACACGTATATTGTTTATGCACAGGTACACAAAATAGTACACACATTAGTGTTCTGTAAGTACACATTCCGCGAAAATGTATCATCACCGATGATTCATCGGCAAGATCACGCAAGAACAGTGCCGTAAGATTTTTTTTTAATGTCGATGTCAACAGTTTTTTTACTGATTACAATATTATTTAAATATGAATAGTTTCGTCAATTTTTGTGTGAAAAAGAGAATTATGGGCCACTAAATAAATAAATAAATTTTCCTACGCAGTAGTAGAAGAAGAAGAAGTTTATCTTAATTAAAATAATAATACCAAATTGTATAATAATCATAATAAATTTCGAAAAGTGATTATTATAGTAGTCAAGAATAGTAAAATATCACCATACTATATAAGTATTAAATTTAGATCTGAAAATTGTAATTTTTCAAAACATAACCTAAAAATGGATGTTAAGTGCTACAAATGTAAAATGAAATGTTCTATCATAAATCCAAAAAAAGACGTAAAAGACGATTCTCTGGTAGGTTTTTCATGCGACTCCTGTAACCAAGTAATATGCAAAAAGTGTTCACAATTAACTACAACCGAGTCTAGATGTATGCAACTCACTCAACAAAGAACACTGCTCCATTATTGCCCTGCCTGCATAGCAAGTGTCCAGGAGGTGCCCAAGCTTAAACAGAAAACTGTTCTACTTCAAGAGGAAATGGATAAGCTTAGAAAATATATAGAAAAAGTCGCAGAGAAACTTGTTACACAAGCAGCAATAGAAAACATGTTAAAACCGATTAAATTGGATATTACAGCACTTGGGGAAAATCTACAAGAATTAGAGTCCAAATCTAAAGATAATGAAACCGAAACTAATGCAAAAAAATTGGATGAATTGAAACAGGCTGTTGAAAACAAACCAAGCTATGCCGATGTGTTGACGAGCTTTACTAATGGTACTAAAACCCTTAAGGACGAAATTGTCGCACTAAAACAAAAAATCAACACAAAGCAAGTAAATTTTCAAGTCGGCAATACAGTTGAACCTTGTATATCTGAAATCAAAGACAGGGAACGTAGAGCCTTCAATGTCATAACATTTGGTATACCTGAGCAACCATCAGATATGGCAGGTGAAGAAAGATACAAAAAAGACTTAGAGTCTGCAAGTAATGTGGTTAAGAAAGTAAATACAGAAATAAGCTTAGACAATATTAGAACCTATCGAATAGGCAAATTTACTGTGGGAAAACTGAGGCCTATTAAAGTAATATTCCCTACTACAGCAGATGCATACAAAGTATTAAAAAATAGAGCCAAACTAAATGATACAAACATTTACATAAAATCAGACCAAACCCCAGCTCAGAGAGAGCATATGAAAAATTTAGTAAAATCCCTGGAGGAAAGAAAGCAGACTGGAGAAGTAAACTTGGTAATTAGATATCTCGATGGCGTTCCTAAAATCGTGAAATCGAATGCTCCAAAAAACAGCATAACTCCTCCATCTCTGGAGGAGAACCGATTGTAAATGATCTTCTAAATCTTACATTTTTATACACCAATGCCAATTCCATCAATACCAAAATAGATGAACTTCGAATCATTGCAAAAAATGACAAACCTACTTTCATACTAATAACTGAATCCTGGCTAAAAAGCCATATAGTCGATGGTGTTGTTGAAATACCAGATTATGTTTTAATAAGGCATGATAGAGAAGACACTAGAGGTGGAGGAGTTTGCATTTTTTGCCGAAAATCACTTCAAGGAAACAACATAAATGTTTTACAGTTTACTAATTTTGTTACACCTGCCGAAGCTAATTTACTGTGGTTAAACCTACAAATTTCAAAAATAAAATTTCAAATAATCTGCATATATAGACCAGAATATATTAAAATAGAAGAAAACGCAAAACTTATTGATATTATTTTTAATGCTCTTTCAAGCAATATGCCCACCTATGTATGCGGAGACTTCAATTATAGAGAAATAGAATGGAGTAATTTATCTTTAAATTTACACAAAAATACTGCTTTCGACTTTCTGGAAGCATATAAAAATTCAAATGCTACACAAGTTACCAATTTTATTACAAGAAAACGTGGTGATGAGGAGTCATTACTGGATCTTGTACTTGTAAACGACAAAAACTTGGTATGTGACATTAAACAAGGACCTCCATTAGGTCTAAGTGACCATGTTGTTATTCACTTTACGTCACAAATAAAAATGAAGCCTAAACCAACACAAACAATCTCCAGACGTAACTTTTGGAAAGCTGATTATACACCAATAAAAACCTTTCTAGATGAACAGTTAAAAAATAATCCCATAGACCTAGAAAAGTGCAGCAAAGTAATCACAGATGCAATAGAAAAGTTTATACCTCTTCAGAAGAAAAAGTTCAATTCTGAGAAACCATGGATCAATAATAAAATGCTGAAATTGATTAAGAAAAAAAGGGAATTATGGGACACTTATACTCAAGACAGAACTGCGGAAAGATACAGCACCTTTAGGGAGTTTAACAACAGATTAAAATTACAAATTAACGAAGCTAGAAAAAGTTATGAAAGTGAGCTTTCTAAATCTACACCAAAGAAATTTTATAGCTATGTAAAGAAATCGCTTAAATCTGGAATAGAAAGAGTATCTCTAATGAGTAATGACGGGGAAATGTTATCCTCTCAGCAAGCAGCAGAAGCATTTGCGGATCACTTTGAAGGTGTTTTTACGAGAGAACCAGACGGACCATTACCTGAGTTACCAGCTGAATCATATTATGAAATATCCAAGTGTGAGATAGATTTTTCCCCTGACAAAGTAAAAGAAGCTTTAATGTCTCTCAATAAGGATTCTAGTCCAGGTGCTGATGGAATTCCAGCGATTTTTCTTCAAAAATGTGCTGAAGTTCTAGATGTACCTCTCTCTATTGCAATGACCCAAAGCATTACAAGCAACTTAATTCCCGCTGCATGGAAAACCACATACATTGTACCTATATACAAGAAAGGCAATAAATACCGACCCGAAAATTATAGACCCATCAGCCTTACAAGCAATTTATGTAAATGTATGGAAAAAGTCATTGTAAAAGAGCTTACTAGATACTTCATTGAAAACGGTACAATTCCAAACACCCAACATGGTTTCCTTCCTGGACGATCTGTAGAATCAAATATGCTGGATTGTGTTAATATGTGGACCAAAGCAAATGACCTAGGCAAACCGAACGATATAGTATACCTAGATTTTGAGAAAGCATTTGACAAAGTACCTCACCAAAGACTTTTCTTAAAACTAAACTTTTCTGGTGTAAGGGGATTACTGCTCACTTGGTTTAAAATGTTTTTCAAAGACAGAAAATTTAAAGTTAGAGTAAATGGTGCTTTTTCTAATGAACGGGATATTATAAGTGGAGTGTTACAGGGATCAGCGATGGGATTTTTACTTTTTCTGGTATATATCTCAGATTTGGGATATGGAATATTTTCAAATTTACGTTCCTTCGCAGATGATGCCAAATTGTTCTGTAACCCTGTTCTACATGCGTTACAATTTAGAGAGGATATTGAAAAAATTGAAAAATGGACAAAGAAGTGGCTGATGACCTTAAATATAAATAAGTGTACAGTTCTACACATTGGTCCCAACAATCCAAAGTTACCGTATTACATAAATGGACAAGAGATAAAAAAGGTTGAAACCCAAAGGGACTTAGGTATAACTATATCAGATAACTTAAAATGGGAGCCTCACATATCCAGAATTGTGAAAAGGGCAAATACAGTTATATACCTCATCCGTATAGCATTCAAGGATCACTCCATTGTTAACATAGCTAAACTATATAAATCATATATACGCCCAATTCTAGAATATGCTGAGTCAATCTGGAACCCGTATTTTATTTCTGATATAGAACTACTTGAAAAAGTACAAAGAAGAGTTACAAAATTACCTCCGGAACTAAAGCAGCTTCCCTACCCTGAGAGACTAAAACAAATGAAACTTACCACATTGGCTGAAAGAAGAATACGCGGAGATCTAATCCTAACATATAAAATCTTGAACAACTACTTTGATATTGACCTTCGAATTTTCCAAATCAGTAACAACATAAACTTGAGAGGACATAATAAAAAAATTGAGAAAGAGAGGTGTTCAAGACTGCCCAGAAAGAACTTCATATCAAACAGTGTGGTTTACCGTTGGAATAGTCTAAACATAGAAACCGTTTCAGCAACTAACACAAATCAGTTCAAAAATAGACTTGACAATGAGCTAAGCCGATTGTTTAATCAATGGGTTCACTTTCCTGCCTAATTATCAAACAAAGTATTTAAATGTGATTTTTTTTTCCTGTGATAGACTTTAACTTTATGTGATAAAACTTAGTCTTAGACAATTATACTATATTAATACATATTAATTTTAGTTAATAGAAACTAGAATCAGTCTCATCGGCTATGCCGCTCACTGTATGGATAATAATAATAATAATAATAATAAATAGTAATTTATGTTCAAATAAAAATACATCTACCAAGCTTACGAAATAAACATTAAATTTATTAAATTCCGTTACGTAACGTTTACCTAGACTCCAACCTCCCCCCTGTCACAAACTGTAACAATTTATCTGACCCCCCCTAGGCGCGTTACGTAATATATGGGCAGCCCCTTATAACGTAGCTATTTTGAAATTCATCTCCAGCACATACGTTGAAGCTTATTCGGGACTTTCCATGGAGATTAATTATTATTAAGGATTATTAAGGATTTTTGACCTCATACAATACAATATAAGTGGGGTTGTGAGGCATTGTACTGCCTTTCAAATCACTGCGACCAATGAGATCTATTGTGAATCCCCTTTGCAATTTAGTCCACATCAAACTTTAGGCTTCCAAAGAAGCCTAAGAGTTTTTTGGGGGCTACTTGGGATATATCTGCAGGTCTTAGGTATACCTGTTCTAGATATTGTAGCCTTTTGCGAGCAATGACTTCGCAGAAGCACATAATGTGTTCGGCCGTTTCTGGTGCTTCTGAGCATAGACGGCAAGTGTCGATTTAATTTTTTCCCATTTTTTTTTAAGATGATATCTTAACGGGCAGTGTCCGGTTAACAGCCCTGTATAGGTCTTTAGGTCCGCCTTGCTGAGATCGAGTAAAGTTACTCTTGTTCGTTCAGGTTCATATTTTATGAATATTTTGGCCTGTCTTAAGTTTTTGTCTTTCCAATATCGAGTTTTGATTTTGGTTTCTCATTCCTTAATTGCCTCTATCTGATGGCTTTTGTTAAAGCCACAGAAAGGTTCAGGGACAATAAATTGAGTGCATGCTTCCTCTCTCGCGAGAGAGTCCGCAGCCTCATTGCCTTCAACACCCTCGTGTCCTGGCACCCACATCAAGGAAACCTTGTTAGTTTCTGCCAGTTGTTTGAGGGTTTCGTAACATTCCCAGGCAAGCTTTGACCCAAATGCACATGAACTTAGTTTCCAACCTCATATAAAATGTCGTAGTTTTTTCTCCCCCTCCCCCCTATAATCTTACATAAGAGTTTACTTTAACTTTATAAATACCTTAAGTCAAGGTATAAGATAATATGAAGGTGCATTTTAAAAAGTAAACTAGATGAAACGTTGCATGCACCCTGTCATCGGCACTATTGTACACTAGAGCCATCTAGTTTGCAAATTTCAAACTAGGTGTTTTGTTTGATTTTAAATTTTGTATCTTTAAAACATTATATTCTAGCAAAAAACTGTATAGGGCTTAAAAATAGCTTTTATTTAAAATATATTTTTTTGAAATCGGGTTATAAATATGTGAGATATGCTAAAAAAAAACCTTTTACTTTTATGACATTTTTTGACCAATTTAAAATTATCTTTTATATAAGTGCTAAATTAACCAAATACAATAATAATTGCCTTAATTATAAACAAAAAACGCTAAAAATAGGAGTTTTACCCTATTTTTACCCCCTTACCCCCAATCGTTTACCCCCAAAATCTAATCAGCTCTTCGGAATACGATAAGAAACAATATGCAAAAAACCGAAAAAGTCGATATCTCGTGTAGAAATGGAGTTAGAGAGTTTACACCCAGACAGACAGACAGAAGAACGCAAAATTTTTTTTACTGATTTCACCTCAGAATGGCCTAAAACGTCGAGAAATGTGAAAAAAAGTGGTCAAAGATTTTGACTTTTCGGCGAAGATTTCAATACATTGGCACTCTTAGTAGCACTAAGTGCCGATGTAATTAGGTAAAGTGTATTGTATTAGAATAAAATGCAACTAAAAACATAATTTAAATAAAAATTTCATGCATAAGGAAAAATATTACGCAAGATTTTCCAAGAACCCCTTATAAGACATCGTAAGATTTTTGACAACCCCCTCCCCTAAAAATTTTACGTAATTTATGCAAGATAAAAATAGTTATTGTATTAGTGCCGAACAGTTTGAAAAGAAAATACTCTTCGTTTGAAGCCACGCCTCTGTTAGAGTTGTGCGCGACAAGCCCATCTGATTGCTACGTACAACAGCTTGGTGGCCAGTAAAACACACACAGCTTTCTTGCATTTTACTCATCGCTAATGCCAGTTTTGCATTAAAAAGTGTTCGGTACTTTATAATCGCACGGTATATAAATCAATCATTCCTTACCTGCAATGATGACTCCGTTTTTGGCGTCTGTACACCAGGACTCGAAGAGCTCACGAGAGAGACCGCTTTGCATCATACCCGGAGAGGCCATAATTACACATGGTCCTATGTCTTCAAAATGGTCAATTCCCTAAATATAAATATTGTTAATCAATACAGCGGCTTTAAAGGAAACCGCCCATTTATGGGAAAAATGTATTTCTGCGGATTTTGCTGAAATTTTGATATATTGTAGTTAATAGTTCCCTGAACAAAACTGGCCTTGTCGCACCCTTGGCCTGTTTTCCTTGCATTTTCATGAATTAATGGAGTGTATCTTGGAAACGACTAACATTAAACCAAAACATTTTACTGCCCGTTATGCTTTTATAAAAATGTAGATTCCTTGGGTGTCTTAATCGTATATATATAAAAAAACTTCAAAATGGGAAAGCAATATGCCATGTAAAATTACTGTTTTCTCCAAAAACGTACCTAGAATTCCATGCAGAAATACATTTTTAATTTTTTGTTTTTTAACAACAACAAACAGGGACCCAAGATCAGTTTTTATTGTTCAACACACGGATGTGTGACTATTGAAAATATGTGCCGAATTATGAGGGAAATTTTTATAAATCGAAACATTTGATAACTAATTTGATACCCTCCTGCTGAAAATGACGGGTCTGGGCGGGTATAAATGGTGCAGAAACCGGACTTGAGCGGATGAAATTCACCCGCTCAAGTCCGGTCTATGCAACATTTATACCCGCGCAGACCCGTCATTTTCAATAGGGCCACAACAATATTAACTATACATATTAACTATACATACGTATATATATATCGGTGTTTTCAAAGAAAAAACGAAATTCGATTTTTATCTCTTAAAAATACGAAAGTATTTAATTTTTATTTGTCGATAACTTTTTTCCCACCTTACTCGTTCAAATGGAATCTTAAAAAAAATCAAGATAAAAAGAAATAAAAATATAAATATTTAAAACCTCGCCTCAACGCTAGAGTCGACGCGGCGCCTATGCGAGTACTGGAAATTCGCCGACTACTGTTTATAAAACACCCGTTACAGGTGACCTGTACGATACATATCTTTCTCATTAATTATATTAGCGGAGAAAGCAAAACAATAAATTCAAGGTCAATTTAAAATGGAAAACAAACGTGGTAAACACAGTCCAGTCAAACAGAAATGTAAATTGCAATAAATGTACCGGGGTGATATTTTAAAGGGTAGTAGTGGATGGTAACAGCACACTCCTGTTAGTTTTTCACCGGGTGATTTGCGTAAGGGGTGTCCGCTATCTTGAATCTTAGGGGTGAGTTGCTTAATATGCATCTTACGATAAAATGCATAAAACCAATTTTGTTAAGGAGAAAATTTCCAACAATTTTTGTTTGGATCATTTTTTTAATATATTAATAATAATCGAGTTAATTTAAAACAACAACCGAGTTATAAATATTCAAAAATTGCTATATTGGAGATGAAATTGATTTTTTCCATTTTTCAGCCAAATTATTCATCGGACGATAAAAGTGGTCATAAGCAAACTTGCAGCTCTTGAAAAAGTTTCTTATATTAAAAAATTTTCATAGGTACTTTGGTTTGGACTTTAAACAAAAATTGTTGGAAATTTTCTCCTTAACAAAATTGATTATGTGTATTTTTATCGTAAGATGCATATTTAGCGAGATAACCGCACTCACACCTAAAATTCAAAATAGACACCCCTTACGCAAATCACACGGTGAAAAACTGACAGGCGTTACTATCCACTACCACCCTTTAAAATATCAGCCCGTGTACATTTATTGCAATTTAACATAAATATTTCTCGTTATTTGACTGGACTAAGTCGGCGTTTTATCTAAGTATCTTGGTTCAACAAAATACGTGCAATACTTTTTAGTCGACTATTTATAGGAATTTCCCAAGTTAGTTTAGGTTATGTGTTAAATATTATTTAATGTAAGTTAAAGAGAAAAAACACAAAAAAAAACTGTTCACAAAATTTTTGATTTTGTAAATATTAACTGCTTATATTTACAGGGTGGCCACATATATTTTCTTTTTAATTTACCTGAATTTTCCCTGATAATCAGTAGTCGGCGAATTTCCAGTACTCGCATAGGCGCCGCGTCGAGTCTAGCGTTGAGGCGAGGTTTTAAATATTCACATTTTTATTTCTTTTTATTTTGTTTTTTTTTTATGATTCCATTTAAACGAGTAAGGTGGGTAAAAAGTTATCGACAAATAAAAATTAAAAACTTTCGTATTCTTAAAAGATAAAAATCAAATGTAGTTTTTTTCTTTGAAAAACACCGATATATATACGTATGGATAGTTAATATGTATAGTTAAAATTGTTGTGGGTAACAAATTAGTCGTCATATGTTTCGATTTATAAAAATTTCCCTCATAATTCGGCAAAATTATTCCGTAAGCCTATGTTCCTGTGTTTACTGAGAATTTATCGTAAAATTGCTTCCCTTTTTTACTTTTTTTTTTCAAAATCATCCTATGTTTTTTAAATATATAGTTTTGATTTCCCTGATTTTTTCAGAATGTGGCCAACACTATTTATCCTTACGGTAATCTTTGTTTATTTATATAATGGAGCTAAAAAGCCTTCATTTAGTTAAAAAAGCTATTTTTATACCAAGGGCCTAAAGTGTCGACAATTTTCGGCTCGCGGTGTGAAAGAGTAACAGCAAAAAATAGTTATTTATGGTACTAGTGGGTAAAGTAAGATATTGCCCATGAGAAAATTAACCTGCAAGGCGTCAGCCAAGCAGGTTAATTTTCGAGAGGGCAATATCGGTTTACCCATGAGTGCCATCCAAGGTTTTATCCAATAAACAGCTTAGGAATTCATATTTTTATTAAAAATTTTTATGACATTTACAAGAAAATAATTTGACAAGTGACAGTTGAGTGGGTAAAATAAATAATTATCCACTAAATAAAGTAAAAGCCACGCGGGGGTTATTATTGAGTTTATCTATTTAAAATAAAGCTGGTAATTGTCTTATTATCTGTATGTATTGGATAAAGAGTTTTTTTAGCCTGTTTTTCCAACACTAACTATGGGTACTTGAATTGAATTTTATACTTTTTAAACTTTCTCACATTTTATTAAACAACTGGCTGGATTCTTTTAACTCAATTTTTCTTGAGATACTTGATGATTTACCACTTTTTTTGGTGCTTGGGGATAGTTTAACCCTCTTTGTGGGGGTGGATTTTCATTAAATCCAAGGGTGATACCCCTTTACGTGTTTTTTATGTTTCATATTACAGAAAAATGTGTTTTTTTAATATTTAGATTTTTTAATTTTTTAACCCCTTTAAAGGGGTTAAAAAATTAAATAATATTTCTATCAATTTAAATACATTTTTCTGTAATATGAAACATAAAAAACACGTAAACACCCTTGGATTTGATGAAAATCCACCCCCACAAAGAGGGTTAAACTACCCCCAAGCACCAAAAAAAGTGGTAAATCATCAAGTATCTCAAGAAAAATTGAGTTAAAGCCTAACTTAAAGGGATCCAGCCAGTTATGTTTAATAAAATGTAAGAAAGTTTGGAGTATAAAATTAAATTCAAGTACCCATAGTTAACCCTTTGTTTAAGAGAATGCTTAACTTCTAGAACAATAAATCTTGCTTTTTGCACAAGTTCATGACCACACAAAAATTTTGAGCACTTATACGTTACATTTTATCAATTCCAATCGAAGTTACAGGTGTTGGAAAAAAAAGGCTAACTTTGCGGTCACTCTTTGTAGCCCGAGCAGTAGGCGAGGACACAATCACGTTGGGCCAAAAACACACGCTAAGCCTGCGGTACAAACAATATTAACCCTATCAAAAATGACACATTTTCACAGGCAAGACTTGTTTTCTAAAGAAATTTCAACATAAATATTTTTATCAAATATATACAGATAATGAGACAATTACCAGCTTTATTTTAAATAGATAAACTCAATAATAACCCCCGCGTGGCTTTTACTTTATTGAGTGGATAATTATTTAATTTACCCACTCAACTGTCACTTGTCAAATTATTTTCTTATAAATGTCATTAAAATTTTTAATAAAAATATGAATTTCTAAGCTATTTATTGGATAAAACCTTGTATGGCACTCATGGGTAAACCGATATTGCCCTCTCGAAAATTAACCTGCTTGGCTGACGCCTCGCAGGTTAATTTTCTCATCTTACTTTACCCACTAGTACCATAAATAACTATTATTTTAGCAAAACTGCAACTATATAAAAACATTTTTTTATAGAAAATGGATTGGAAAGATAGATTTGTACACTTTTTCGAAAATAATAGAGGAATAGTAGTTTTATTTTTCTGTTTACCAGCCAGTTTCCTTTTTAATTTATTATTGAGCTTAAAAATGCAAATGTATCAAAAACTATTTGGTAGTTCAAAAGATCACGATATTCAAGTACGTAAGGTTCAGAACCAAGTACAAAATTGGAATAAACTACCAAAAGAAAACAGAAAACTGTTATGTACCTCAAGACCTAATTGGTTGAGTTTATCCACGACTTTTTACAGAAAAGACTTATGTCACAAAATAAACGTAGATTTGTTTAGTATCTTGGAGCTTGATGAAAAAGTCCAAACTGTTAGGGTTGAACCCATGGTTACAGTTGAAGATATTACAAAATATTTAATACCAAAAGGTTATACATTAGCTGTAACACTGGAAATTTCTGATGCAACTCTAGGAGGCTTGGCTATGGGAACTGGAATGACAACTCATTCTCATAAAGTAGGCTTATACCAAGAAACAGTTGAATCCTACGAGGTTGTATTGGGCGATGGGAGTTTAGTTATAGCTTCAAAACACCAAAATTCTGACCTATATAGATGTCTACCTTGTTCCCATGGAAGTCTTGGTTTTTTAGTATCTCTAACATTAAAAATCGTTAAGATAAAACCATATATTAAAATGACTTATATTCCCGTAAAAGGCCAAAAGAATTACTGTGATATGATACGATTACTATCCGGCGACGGTGGCCCCGATTATCCAGTTTCAGATTATCTGGAAGCAACGGTTTTCAGCCACGATGAAGCTGTAATAATGTCAGGTGACTTCTCAGATTACGACCCCAACTTGCCCGTGAATAATTTAACCAGCTGGTACAAACCCTGGTTCTATAAGTACACAGAGTCATTCTTAAAGACAGGCAAACACATTGAACTGATTCCCTTGAGGGAATATCTACTGAGGCATAACAGATCGATATTTTGGGTGGTAGAATCGATGATTCCTTTTGGAAATAACCCTTTGTTTAGACTTTTACTTGGCTGGTTGTTGCCTCCAAAACCTGCGTTCCTGAAGTTCACCACTACCCCTCGGGTTAGAGTCTATACATTTACTAGACAAGTGTTTCAGGATATTGTACTTCCAATCAGAAAACTAGAAGATCAAATAAACATTTCTGACAAGTTATTTGATGTTTTTCCTTTACTGGTTTACCCTTGCAAAGTGTACAATCACGGAAAACACAGTGGTCAAATAAAACCCCCCAAAGAGGAGTATTTAGTTGAAGGAACCGACTATGCCATTTACAACGATTTGGGAATATATGGAGTCCCTGGTTTTGTTCAACGACAAGAACCATACAACCCGGTCAAATCTATGAGAGATATGGAAACATTTGCCAGAGAAGTCGGGGGGTTTTCGTTTTTGTATGCAGATATCTTCATGAACAAAGAAGAATTTGAAGAAATGTTTGATTTAACTTTATATGATCAAGTTAGAAAAAAGTACCAGGCAGAGGGATCTTTTCCGAATTTGTATGATAAAGTAAGACCAGAAATCAACGTGTTTGAAGTTGGAGGTCAATATGAAACCAAATAAATAATTTATTAAATAAATTAAAAGCTTTTATTTTATAAATCTACTAGGTATTTTATATACGCAGCCCACACCTAGAAAAGAGTGTAGTTTATTTATGCACCAAATGTAGGTATACCTATTTTTATTTTAGAAAATCGCTACTATCTTATGATCAATGTAAAAATATTATTCCATACCTAACTCCAGTTCAATTAATAGTATATTAAAGTACTAGTTTCATAACATACGTTTTTAGCGCACGAGTACAAGTTTAGAAAACGAACCGCTTGCGGCGAGTTTTCTAAAGTACTAAAAACGTGTTATGAAACGAGTGCTTTATACATTTTTTTCTATTATGCTCTAAAATTTAAAAAAAACTTACATTGATGACTGATTTAGGGATTTTTGTTTTGCATTGGCATTACAGTTTACACTATGTTTAGAATTCTAAGAACAAATGATATTTTATTATATATTTTATAGTAATCTCTTCTCTTTTTTACTGCAATTAACCAAACCACAATTTTAACATGGTAAAAATAACCTAAACACAAAATTTTGTAGAAAATTCAACTTTAAAGCGACATTGACTTTTGCACGCAAAACGTCAAGCGATAGGCCAGGTCTGTTGCCAAAAGAACAAAAAGTACAGACCTCTTATGGGCCTATAAGAACACGCAAAATGCGTGTGATTATGAGCTTATAAGAGTCGCAAAATAGAAAAAATATATTAAGATTTATTTATATGAATAAATTTGTCTCCAGCTGCCATTTTATGATGCAGGTAGAAATTTCCCAGTTGGCCACGCCCCCTCCCAAAGTTGGAAATTAAACGTACTAAGTACGTTAATCTAACGTTAGATTTTTAAGTTAGATTAACGTTTGTAACTAACGTTTGATTCTAACGTTAAAAAGCGGGACATTTGCACATATTTTATAACTTACTTTTATACAGTTTCCTAACATTAAAAAAACGTTGTTCTAACATTAAATTTCTACTAGGGTTATCTTACCTTTAAATTGGAAATGTGTTTGAAAACAAACGGATTATTAATAGAAATCTGCCTCTTGATTTTGTCATTCATAGCGTTGATGTATGTTTGGTACACAGCCATACATTTCTTAGCTAAAGATGAAGCATAATATATTGGGATATCATGCAGTTCAGGGTGCTGGCTCCAGTATTCATCTAAAATAACATTTAAAAAATATTGGAATTGCAAAGAAAGTTTAGACCACAAAAATTGTAAATATTGTCTGAATCCGCTTGTGCGTTTTGTGTGTATTTTTGGGCACCTTTTAATGTTTTGTGGCAATCCCTGTGCACAGCTGTGAGCTGAAATGGGTAAGTTGTAGACAAAAAAAATCCTATAAAAACTGTTACCAATCAAGAATCAAGCAAACTTGCAGACCATCTCAACACTTCAATATAGCGCCTCACACTTTAATTTAATTTTTTATAAACTAATAAGAAAATGAAACATTTCCAACAGATTTCTAACGTCACTGTAAATTTCAACTAAATAATAATTTAAATAAGTGGCTCGTTGTTGTTTTCTATTATTAATCTCGGTATGAACCATATAATATATAAATAAATATTATTTCTTATTGTTTTTCGTAGAATTAAACAAAAAAGTTAGTTTATTTTATTCGTAAACCACAGCTGTTTACCGACAAGGCGATAGTTTCGCCATCTATGAGGTATAACCAAAAGCCAAAAAACAGGTTAGATATGAATTCATATCTAACCAAGGTTAAAAAAGAAAAGCTTTTTTTAACTTTTAAAGAAACACAAAAATGATAGATTTTGCTTTTCCAATACATACAGATAATAAGATAATTACCAGCTTTATTTTAAATAGATAAACTCAATAATAACCCCCGCGTGGCTTTTACTTTATTGATTGGATAATTATTTATTTTACCCACTCAACTGTCACTTGTCAAATTATTTTCTTCTAAATGTCATTAAAATTTTTAATAAAAATATGAATTCCTAAGCTATTGGATAAAACCTTGTATGGCACTCATGGGTAAACCGATATTGCCCTCTCGAAAATTAACCTGCTTGGTTGACGGTTAATTTTCTCATGGGCAATATCTTACTTTACCCACTAGTACCATAAATATTTTCTCTATGCTTGTGAATAATAGTTATTTATGGTACTGGTGGGTAAGGTAAGATATTGCCCATGAGAAAATTAACCTTGGCTGACGCCTCGCAGGTTAATTTTCGAGAGGGCAATATCGGTTTACCCATGAGTGCCATACAAGGTTTTATCCAATAAATAGCTTAGGAATTCATATTTATATTAAAATTTTTAATGACATTTACAAGAAAATAATTTGACAAGTGACAGTTGAGTGGGTAAAATAAATAATTATCCACTCAATAAAGTAAAAGTTACGCGGGGGTTATTATTGAGTTTATCTATTTAAAATAAAGCTGTTAATTGTCTTATTATCTGTATGTATTGGATAAATATTATTTCTTATTGTTTTTCGTAGAAATAAACAAAAAAGTTAGTTATTTTATTCGTAAACCACAGCTGTTTACAGACAAGGCGATAGTTTCGCCATCTATGAGGTATAACCAAAAGCCAAAAAAAATTAACCTGATTGGCTGACGGTTAATTTTCTCATGGGCAATATCTTACTTTACCCACTAGTACCGTAAATAACTATTTTCTCTATGCTTGTGAATAAAACTCTTTATACCTACCTAAAATAAGCAGAAGCTCCTGAGCCCTACCAAGTGCAAAAACTGGTATTAAGCATCTTCCTCCCCTATTGACGATATCATGAACCAAATTGGTAAATCTGCTTTCCCTGTCTTCTCGTTTTTCATGAATATGCGTTCCATAGGTAGATTCCTACAAAAAAAAAACATTATTAAATAACATTTATTATCTCTTTCTTTGTCCCTTTCTCTCTTTTCTTAAAAGTACCCATATCTTGAATATTAAAAAAGATCCTCCTAATGAAATCAAAAAGATTTATTTTTTTGTTTTTCAAAAAAAAAACGTTTGAAAAAATAGTTACTTGCATTCTTAGAAGAGGTAAGTAAATTTTTCTATGTGAGGTCGTATTTTGTGCGGAAAAAATCACAACTCTGAAACGTTGTGAGACGATTTTTTGGCCATTGATTGATTATGGCAATTTTTTCGTTTAAATCAAAATAACTCAAAAACTATAGGAGATAGGTATAGGTTCTTACATATCAAAAGATTTGGAATTTGATGCAGAATTTAAAAATCATAAAATATACAGGGTGGTTCATAAAAAAATATATATTTTGTGCATGTACCATTTTTCTGGCACACTCTGTACTTTTGAAAATATTATCCAAAGATGCACCTGTTAACCCCCTACTTACTAAAAGTTTTTCAAAATAATTAACAAACAACTAATCCCAGGTAGAAATTTAACGTTAGAATAACGTTTTTCTAATGTTAGAAAACTGTATAAAAGTACGTTATAAAATATGTACAAAAGTCCCGCTTTTTAACGTTAGAATCTAACGTTAGTTACAAACGTTAATCTAACGTTAGATTTTTAAGTTAGAAATACGTTATAAGTACGTTTAATTTCAAACTTTCGGATGGGGCGTGGCCAATATATTTTAGCAATCATAATATTTTTAAACATATTTTTTTTACATTTTTTTATAAAATAGCCATCTTTTTAGGTCGCCCTAAATATTTTTCGTGTAATATGCTGTTAAACTTCGACAAATACGTTTACCTCTCAGAAAAACTTTATATTTAGTTAGTTAATATTTATTTATACATTCAGAATCTTAAAATATTTGTTCAATTCTAGTACAGCGTTGCCAGACTATAATTTTGACTTTTGGGGGATATTTTTTTAAACTTATAGAAATAATAACTAATTATCAAACCTAGGCAAATAGCTGTCTGAAATGAGTATTTTCTACTATAGCTTACGTATTAATAATGGAAATTTAAAAAATAATTAAAGTTAGAATATGGTTAGAAAAAGGTTAGAATTTGGTTAGGAAACTAACGTTAGATTTATGCATTTTATAACGTTTTTGCCAAACGTTAGTTATTAAGGTTAGATTTATATATTTTATAACGTTTTTGTCAAACGTTAGTTTTTAAGGTTAGATTTATATATTTTTGTATAACATTTGAGACTAAACATAAAAATATAACTAATCTAATGTTATGTTAAGTTAGATTTATGTACTTTTCTCATAGACAAAATAAAATTCTTTGTCTATGACTTTTCTACCAGGGATATCTTACTTTGACAGAAAGTTGGGACATTATTTTATAATTTAATTAAAAATTTTTACCGTTATTAAAACATCTGGATGAACTGTGGGTATTTCTGCAGCCATTAAATGCCTATCTTCTTGCCTTGAGAAATCACCAGTATACAAAATCTAAAAAACATATCTATTAAAGTCAAAGAACTTTTACCTCAAGAAGTAATTTCAGACCAATGTTTATGAAGGTGTCATCTTTTTGTTTGTTTATTTACTAACAGAAACGCGATACAGATTTGTGGTGTAAAATGTAGATCTCGCTAGTCGACTTTCAGGCTACCTAGTAGCAATGTTGCGTAGTTTCCACCTTATCATGAATTCAAATCATTATACTTAAATTAAAAATGTAAAAATCTTTATTGTGTATACTATATAGGACTTGTGTGGGCTAGTAGTAGAGGGAACCACCGGCTTTAATTGACTTTCAAACCAATTTATAGGGAGTGTCCGCTTCACTTACACCTTCACCTAATTTAAATTATTATTTAACTGAAAAAGGCAAATCGGCGCCAGTGAGAATCGAACACACGCTATTTTGGGTAACTCGTCAATTACGACGCAGTAGTCCACTACACCAATCCTCCCATAATTATTTTAGGAACAGAAACTTTGTTGAACTGCTACATTACAGTAATTAGAAAAAGTTCAAAACAATTTTTTTTTTCAAAAATTAGGGTTTTCCAATATCTCTTACTTTTACACCAGCAATTTCTAACATAAACATAGCTGCACCCAGGACATGACCTGCATTATAAGCCCAAAACTTTACACCCATGACATCCTTTTCTTCATGGAAGTTTATTGTTTCAATCTTGTCCATACTTGCTTCTAAATCTGCCTCTGTATACAACATTTGTTCTGTGGCAATATTACTAAAAAAATAATAAATATAATTGAAGTTATATTGAGACAAAGTAAGTATTTGTTAACAAGTATTGGACTGGCCACTGGACAACCAGGGGTAAAATAAAAAAGGGGCCCTCTGTAGAACTTAAATAATATAATATATATTATGTAATCTCATATGTAATATTTTATTTTATACATATTTTTTTATTGAGTTAAAATCAAGGGGTAGACCACTATCGAAGTCTATGGACAAATTTTTGGAAGACTTCAAAAATCTTACCAAAAAACTCAAAAATCATAGTACATTATAAAATTTATGGTAGGATGCTATAATCAAATATATGATGTACCCAGGGATGACCTGTGGGGGGGTGTCGCATGCCCTCCACAAAACGACTGATTCGGCAAAATTGTAGGTCAGTTGGGGTGATGACCAACATTCCCCAGAAAAAAAAAAATACAAACCTGACTTTAATATAATCTGAAAGTAACCATCGATAAATAGCTTTAGTAGCATGGGTCATAAAGCATCTTCCTTTGAAGCTAGTTTTCATCAAAAACCATGGCAAGGCCCCAGAATGGTCTAAATGAAAACTAAAAAAAAACACCAATTAAGGCTTAGATAAAATTTAAAAGAACTTATAACTTACTGTGAAATTAGTAAAAAATCGACTTCATCAGCTTCAATAAGATCAACAAATGGCAAAGCATCCATCCCCGATAAACCTGGATGTATCCCACAATCTAACTAAAAATATGACAAATTAGGAAAAATTATTTTTAAAATTAAAATAAGTTTTCTTACCATGATTTTTTTTCCTTTAAATTCTATCATAATACATGATCTGCCAACTTCTTGTCCAGCACCCCTAAAAATTACAATGTTCAATAAAGGCCAAGCATTTATTTACAATGGACTTACAAAGGACGTATGATAAGTTGATCGCTTTCTTCAGCAGGGACCTGAGAGTCCTGTTTTCGTTTATTTGCCATTTTTGTTGAAAATTTTTAAACAAACTGCAACATTAAAAACATAACCTGTTTTCTTTTTGTCAAACCGGTGGGTTAATGTAGGTAAGGTAGGAATCTTACACACCATCCTAAAAATTTTAAATTTAAATCAGGGACTAGGTAACGCGGTTTAGGAAATAGTAGCAATCTGCAACGGTAATCTGTAAAAGTGTAAATGATGGTAAAGTAGGTATCTAATACCACCAATGATTCAACCACCATCTAGTGGTACTAAGCAGAAACTTAGTAACGCACAAACTAATTAGTAGATGGCGAAGCCTTAAACAAAAACAAGCATCATTAGCAAATTTCTGTTTTATCGATATGGTTGACATTTCAATATGGCTGACAACCTGGTTTTCCATTAAAAATCATTGAATTTAATAAAATTGTCTACTTTACGCAATAAAACAGTTCACATTGTACGAAAGTAGTAATTTTATGTTTAATAATAATATCTACATTACTTTAGAACTGATTATTTGAATCCTATACTATTTATAATTTTTTTTCGGCGTTGGTGTACAAATTTTTGTTTGCAAACAGAAATAACTCGTGCTAATAATAAATATGTGTTGAAGAATATTTAATAATATTAAGTGAACCTTTGGTAGTTTATATGATACAGAAGTGTTAAATTATAATATGTGAATAGAAAGTATATGATAGTTATAGGTTATAGTGAAAATGGGGACTCCAACAGTCGCAGAGGCTGATTTTAATGTACTACAATTTGAGAAAAAGCTCACTTCTCTAAAGGATTCTCAAGAAAGTATAAATGGATGTTGTCAATGGTGTTTACAAAATAGAATCCATCACAAGAAAATTGTGACTGCTTGGCTCAATGTATTGAAACGTGTGAAGGTTGAGCAACGGCTAATACTGTTTTATTTAGCGAATGATGTGGTACAATATTCTAAAAAGAAAGGTTATGATTTTGTTGATAGTTGGGGCACAGCTATTCAAAAAGCTACCACCATGGTTCGGTAAGTTTTTTGTTTATCAGGTATTATGACATAGTACATGAAATCTCAAAATTGTTAGTCTTAACTGTGGTCCAGATTACTATTTAAGAATACTAGACCAGGTAAATTAATGAAGCTGAAGTTTCGAACGTTTTTTTTTTGCATCGAAAATTCAAATAGTATAATAAAGCACTTATTCCATAACATGTTTTTAGCGCACTAGTGCTTTAGAAAACTCGGCGCAAGCGGCTTGTTTTTTAAACTTGTACTCGTGCGCTAAAAACGTATGTTATGAAACTAGTACTTTAATATATTATATGAATTTTCGTTGCAAAAAAATGTTGCAAACTTCAGCTCAATAGAAATTAAGATAAATAAAAATGGTACAGTTTGAATTCTCACAAAAAGTATCAATAGAGGTTTTCATTATTTAATTTAATTCTTATTTGAATGTTAAAAAAGTAAAACCTTACAAAACATGAGACATTCCTTCATCTTTTTAAATAGCGTTTATTCGAAAATATTGAGAAAATTAATATGAAGAAAAAAACCTTTCTAACTTCAGCTTCCTTATTATTAATTTCTAAGAAGAAAAGAAGTTATTCAACGTACATTAAAATACAATATACGGTACTCTTTTTGTGTAGTGTGTAAACTACCTACCTACCCTAACAAACCTGCCTATCCGGTGCTCTAGGTGGAACCATATCATTTTTAGTTTATATTTGTTGCAGTGATGAAAAAGTAAAACACAAGATCCTCAGAATATTCAAGATATGGGAGCAAAGGGGCGTTTATAATGAAGACTTTATATCTGATCTAAGTGGACTGATCAGCGTCATTCCCAGTGCACCAAAAAGCGACGAACCCCATGAATTCCAACCATCGTATCTCATAAACAAAATTAAAATGTGCACAACGCTGGAATTTGATACAGACACAAAGTTAAGAATTTTGAAGGAACACAATCCCAAAATACAGATAACTCCTGAGTTATGTGCATCACTAAAAGGTAAGGTTTAATTCTATTGATTTTTCCCATGTTACAAGATAAGGGTGAAAAAATCATGTTGTTAACCGCTGGGGTGTTTTTTCGAAGGACCTTTGTGACGCGAGGCAAAAGGGACTTACTTGTATTGTTCCAGGTGTCTTCTTGTACTTGGGCCCAAGATGATGTTTCCTCGGAGAAATGGCGTAAGCCCTATTTGCAACTCGTTCTACGCGAAATGTTATTTATTGGATGTATTTTTTATAGCATGATTCATTACTAATAACTATTGTTATTTTTGTTCTTTGGAAGCGATAGTGGCGTGAGTATCGCGCCCCTGACGAATTTAACGTATTGTCCGGGCCGTGTTGTTTTACGAACCCATTCAAACTACCGAAATATCGCTTGAAGCCAGCTAGTACGTCATGCGCACGAAACCTTATATTTGTCCGCATAAGGGACTTATCAAAATCTACTATATACAGGATGAAAACTAAACACATTTTTATAATTTGATGTATAATATTATGCAAAAAAAAAACTGATTTTGGTGAATTTTATGACAAAAAGTCAGTTTATTTGTACTGTAAAATCTGTGATTATGATAAACCGAGAAAGCTTTCAGCTAGAAACAGTATTATTTATTAAATTTAGTGCATGGTCTTGGCACTAATTTGGAACGTTATGTAATAGGAAGTTGTGTGAATAAGCAACCATTAATACACCTGCGTGTTCTATAATTTATTAAAGTTTGAAATGTTGTTTGACGTAAAATTCAAGTTCCTTTTAACATTTTAGACCGGGCAAATGTCGATGACGTGGAAAATGAGATTGATGTCTATGTAAAACACATGGAGGACTACATAAACGCATTAAAACTGGAGATAAAGCATAGGATAACGTTAATTTCAGTGCTGAAACAATCTGAAGGTCAACTGGACTCTGATAAAAAGGACGTTAAAGTTGTTGCAAATGTAAGTTATTAAAGTTTATTTTATTGTTAATTTTAGGCTTTATAATTACATTACATTTTGTTTAACCTCATACTATTTTACTTAATTAAGCATCCCCTAAGTCCAGGACTTGTGTGGGCTAGTAGTAGAGGGAACCACCGGCTTTAATTGACTTTCGAACCAATTTATAGGGAGTGTCCGCTTTACTTACACGTTCGCCAAATTTCAATTATTAATGAACTGAAAAAGGCAAATCGGCGCCGGTGAGAATCAAACTCACGCTATTTTGGGTATTAAACTCGTCAAGTACGACGCGGTAGTCCACTACACCAATCCTCCCATGAGGACATATAATATTTACTAGAATTTGCGAAAAAATAATATTTTTTGGCATAATATTTTTGTATAATAGATATTATTATACAATTATTATCCGGACTCAGCGACCACAAAAACCTTATATACCATTTTTTACTAAAAAAGAATTGTCTCCCACTGGTGGGTGCACTCCAGAGTGTGTCGTCACTAAAAATTTTTACTTTTATTAAAATCATGTTCAGTTTCAGTCACCTCAAAATACCCAGGATCTGGGTATATGATACCAATTTTTAAAATATCCTAAACAACATATCCTTCCAAAAAAATTGTACCCAAACAAATAATAAAATAATATATAATAACGTGAGAACCGGGGTATGAAGTGTATTAATTTAATTACAATTTGCGTTACGTAATACTTAAACGTTCCCTAGGGTGTGAATTATCTACTAACAAACCTGCCTGTCCAGTGCTCTATCGATAACGCGACCGGTCGGCATGGACCTATGCTTATATATAATATTATTTAATTAGAATATATAATCACTTAATATTCTATGAGGTCTGGTTATAACATAATATTTCTTTTTTTTTTTTTTTTTTTAGGCTTATAAAACGTTTGCGACTAGAGTAAAAACGTTTCAGAAAAAATTAGCGGAGCACAAATCAACATTATCTAGTCCCATTCCTTCTCCCGACATTAATGCACCGTCACCATCACCCGATTCTGATTTAGATTTACCGGATCCTGATACGCCTGTAAATAATAGTAAGTACTTAGTATATTACTATATATGTGTGTTTACGCGAAAGGGGACCCTTCAGGTGACTTTTCTCATGACCACTCACATATTAATAGTTTATTTTTGAGATTGTTTTGGCAAACAGTATTTTTTATGAATCTACACCAACCCTGTGACACTCTGCAGCTTTAATTAGCTTGTTCGTGTTACGTAATGACTGAAATCCACCAGATGGCGAAATAGTCTACGAGCGAGATATGGAGCACTCTAGATTTATGATTTTATAAAATTCTATGACACAATCTCAAATTTTGTTTATGTTAGAAATAAACGTCAAAATATTTTATAAGTTGCTACTAAACTATAACACTTTTATCGGTATTATGTGATTACTTTTAATATTTTGTGATAACAATGGTTTTACTATAGTTTGCTAACGTTAAACGTATTAATAGTTGACACAAGAAAATATAGTACTTAAGAATTCAAAATTATATCACCAGAATCACGGCTTACAGTTTTTGATGTGCCACATATAAAGATTTAGAGACTTGATTGTTATTTCTAAAATCATATACCAGGTATCTATAACTTACCTTAGAATAACCAAAGGAGATGTTCTCATAAAAACACACACTAAAAATAAACGTCACTGTGTACATATGTTTATAATGTCACTGTTTATGCATGGCGCCATCTAGCAGCCACCGACTAACTACCATTTAAAAATTAAAATTACGATCTAGAAGGCTTCCGATCTCGCTCGTAGATACAAGCGCTTTTTGGTCAATACGTAACCAAATCGAACCACAAGTTACCAGTCCTTATTCTCTATGTTCATGATATACATTTCTTTTTTTTTTTAGAAATATCAGTAGAAGTTAACAACTTCTTTTCCGAAATAGCTGAAATAAATAATAAATCCAACGCATCCACTTATTCCAATCCTGGATACTACAATCCAACCCAAACGACGGCACCCAGCAAGGATTCTAGTTTTACATCAAATGGGTTCACTAGTTTTTTGGGCGGATCCAACCCGTTTAATTTGGAGGTAAGTTAATTTACCATTTTACCTCACTCAGAAAATTTACCATTTTACCTCACTCAGAAAATTTAATTGTAGTTTTAATACTGAATGTTTTTTGTAAATAAATATTTTTTATTTATATCGCGACATTTGGTATTTAATACTTTAAATTTATTTTAAATTTGTTAGGTTATTAAAATATTATGAGAATGTCAATTATGACATACAGAGGGGTCCAAAAGTCACCCCCCTCTTTACTTTTGAACCATTTGAGATATCGACTTCAAATTGGGAACTTTTAAATAAGACAACTTAAACTATCTTTTAGCATATATTTAATACTTTCAGCTCTTAAAATTTGGGCATGGGGGCACATTTTTAACTCCATATTTTTAAATTTAAAAAAAAAAGTTGGGTTTAAAATGGGGTTGAAAGTGGGTATTAATGTCAAAATTCCTCTAAAAAAAATGCCTAATTTCATCATAAAAAAATGTTAATTATACTTTTAAACTAATTTTAGTTAACATAAATAAAAATTTATAAAAAAAAACTTAAAAAATTCCATGTTTTAGCACAAAAAATTGAAAAATCAAAACCTTAAAAAACATTTTAAAAAAATTTAAAAATGTTAGTTTAAATAGAGAATTTTATAAGCTTTAAAATGATGTATCACACGACCCACCTTTCCATTAAAAAAAATGTCCCCCCATGCCCACCTACCCACATTTTAAGAGCTGAAAATATCAAATATATGCTAAAAGATAGTTTAAGTTGTCTTACTTAAGTTCTAAATTTGAAGTCGATATCTCAACTCGTTAAAAAGTTAAAAGGGGGGGGGGCGTGACTTTTGGACCGCACTGTATATTCAGTGTGTACTAATATACTTATAGGTTGTAGGAAGAAACTTTAACTTTATGCGCATCCAAATTAATAAAATATTTTTTTCCAGAACTTTACCAATTCAATATTTTCCACTGGAATAAATGATAGCGAAAACCTGATCACACCGTTTTCGAATCCCGAGCCTCCGCCCCTCCCGGTAGAAGCCCCCGTTATCGCCTCGGACAGTTTCAACTTCGATCAAGGTGGCAACCAGCAGCCCTTGTTGCCGCCTCCCATGCCCCCCTTCAATGACAAATCAGAGGGTTATAATAATGGCAATTTCAGTCAGACGCCTTCGACGTATACCAGTGGCGGTACATACAGTAAGTTTATTATTATTATTATACAGGACTGTTTAGCCAGCTTAAAGCCCAAAATAGTTTAGAGACTAAATAGTTTAGAGACTAAAAACGGTTTTTGTAGGACCTTAGAAACTAGGTCAAAATATTTATTATAAAGGACCATTAATCCTAGTTTCTTCCTTCTATCTAATAGGGTGTAATAACATAGGGTTAATTAACCGCTTCTGCTCTATTCTATCCACGTATGGATATTTTTTGGTATAGCAAAGTTTACCACAATATCCACAGTTGAATATTCGTATATGGGATTTCCCCAAAGGACTTTTACCTCAAGAAGTAATTTCAGACCAATGTTTATGAAGGTGTCATCTTTTTGTTTATTTACTAACAGAAACGCGATACAGCTTTGTGTTGTAAAATGTAGATGTCGCTAGTCGACTTTCAGGCTACCTAGTAGCGATGTTGCGCAGTTTCCACCTTATCATGAATTCAAATCATTATACTTAAATTAAAAATGTAAAAAACTTTATTGTGTATACTATAATTATGTTTAATAATATAGTATATTTAAATCTATTAAAATTAAACTACTAGTTCATATAAAACTCATACAGAACTAATGTTTCTTAAAATATTTACAATAAAATATCCAAAGTATATGTTTCCAATCGGCAACACTGTACCCCTGTCAGTCATTTTACGACATAAGACTGTGAGTTTACACATTCTTTCTCTCTCTTTACGCGTACTAAGTTTAAACAATAGTCACTCCCCACCAGCCCCTCACCGTAGTTGGTTCACACTTCAAACGAAGCATACGGTAGATTTCATCATGTTCCTTCTTGAGGTAAAAGTTCTTTGGATTTCCCATATAAATTTTAATCTTATACCTTGAAAACCCGGCTGGAGCGGAAGGGGTTAAGTATTAATCACACAACATAGGTGTTAACATTTATTAACAAGAAAGCACTCAACAACAATTTTTTAAATTCTCCTTTTAGGGCCCTAAATACCCTAAATTTATACTTTAAATAAATTCTGGAGGCCTTATTTAACAAGGATAATTTTGAAATAGCTACATAGCTAATCTTTTTGGTTCTTTTTTTGCAAACGCAGCTGTAGATACAATTACAAAACACTTTGGGCAAAATGTTTCCCTTCCCTGTACACATTTAAATTTGAATCAAGTTTTATTCCGCAAATCTTTTAGATCGACGCCTATTCATGAAGCTGAGGTATTAAATGCATTAAAATCAATTAAAAATAAACATTCCTGCGGCAATGACGAGTTATCAGCGAGTACCATATTAAAAGTCATAGACCCAATAATTCAGCCTTTAACATTTTTAATTAATCAGTCTCTTTTTGAAGGACATTTTCCAAATTGCCTAAAAACAGCGCTCATAACTCCATTGCATAAGAAAGGAAAAACTGATAGTATTGATAACTACAGGCAGATTTCACTGTTAGATTCATTTTCCAAAATTATGGAAAAAGTTGTAAATAAGTTACTAATACTTGGAAAATACTAATATATTATCAAATTTTCAACATGGATTTCGTAGTAGTAGATCTATAGAAACAGCCTCATTTCAGTTGCTCGATTTTGTGCACTTAGAACTAGATTTACATAAGTATGTTGTTTGCCTTCAATTTGATGTAAGTAAAGCTTTTGACACAGTTCGACCTGAATTTTTGAAGACAAAGCTGGACACTGTCCAGTGGACAGTATTAGGATACCTCCTAATATTACCAGCTGGATCTATTCCTACATGCGACAACGAAAGTTAATTATTAACCTTAATAAAAGAAGAAGATCAAAAACATTTTATGCTAAGTTAGTGTGTACCCCAAGGTTCTGTTTTGGGGCCCCTTCTTTTTTTAATCTACATAAATGATTTTCCTGATTATATTAAGAATGCCCTAGTCGTAATGTTTGCTGATGACACCACAATTGTGATTTCTGCTCACTGTGTTGCTGAATTATATGATTTGATATTGAAGGTCATAGATGACTTTAATATATGGTGTCAAAGAAATAAACTTGTTTTAAATAATACTAAAACAGTTGCTATTAGCTTTTTAGTTAGAAGACGACTTCCACAAGACTTTACAATACAATACAATACAGTTAAGTCAAAATACTAAATTTCTTGGTACATATTTTGATGAGAATCTGTCTTGGGATTTACATATTGACCATGTTGTAAAAAAGTTAAACAGCGCATATTTTGGTATATCAAAGATGAAATCTGATCTCAATGAAACCGGTTTACTGAACATGTACTACTCACTCTTTTATTCACATATGTCATATAACATAATCAGCTGGGGCTATGGCAGAGAAATTGACAGGGTATTTGTGGCTCAAAAAAGGGTTATTAGAATGATTTTTAACATGCCTTTTAGAGATTCCTGCAAACAGATATTTAAAGAAAGGCGTTTGTTAACTATTCATTCATTATTTATTTTTAAGTGTATTTTATTTGTGAAAAAAAATTTTAATCTTTTTGTAAACAATTCAAATGTAAATTCGGGTGCCACTCAAAATCATTATCTTCAGACTCCGCGGCATAGAAAATCTTTTTACGAGAAATCTCCGAGATACTCTTGTATAACTTTTTATAACAAACTGCCAAAAAACATCAGAAATATAAATAGTTACAACTCATTTAAAAATTCTGTAAAAAACTATCTGATTGATAAAGTTGTTTATAAAATTCAGGATTATTTATCACCCCCTAGTAACTGAACTTATTTTATTGTAAATTTTAAGATTGTGTGTTTATTTGAATGCGTGTTAACATTTTTATTTTTATTTTATTTATAATTATATTTTTATTTCAAATTTATTAAGTATATATTGTGTACTTTTTATTACATATTTTGTAATTTTTTATATTTCGTATTTTGACATACCATATATACTGTATGTATCTTTATTGGTGAATAAATTATTATTATTATTATTATAAGGGGCGATTCTACATAAAAAAATATGCATATAAGCATATGTCCAAAAACGACTACGCCCCTTTAAGAGGGACTTAATACATTCAGTTTTTATTAAATAACTCGGGAATTATTTGAGCTATAGCAACGGGTTTGCATGTGAGTTATCCTTTACAAGGCTTTTCACTTTATGCTATTTTCATATCGTTATTTTAATTAGGTCCACGTGAAATGGGGGAGGGGGGTCCTATCACTTTTTTTCCCCAAACTTTGTAGTTTTATTATTAGAATATAAGGGTCGTTATGGACTTGATCCATTTTACGTCTAAAACGAATTCGTTTGGATGGTAGAGGAACATTTTAGAAATCTTAATTTTTCACATATCTTAGACACCTCAACATTTTAAATCTAAATAATTTAAAATAATAATAATAATAATAATTAAAATTGTAATATCACATTTTTCCTAATTAAGTTTCCAGTTTGATGGATTATATGATATTATTTTATAAAATATTTTAATAATCCAAACAATAGAGCCACAGGCGAAATTTTTTGAGAAGCTTATAAGCATAATACTACCGTGATAAGCTGAAAGGTCATATCTACATAGGTTTAACATATACAGATAGGACCTTTCGGCTTAGAAAGGCAGAATAGTTAAGAAGTCGTTTTAATTTTTTTTTAATTTGAGGGCTTGGGGGGGCTGCAGCCCGCCAGCCCAACCCTGCGCGCCACTGGTGATATTAAAAAAATAGACCATAGTGTAATTACCAACGAACTAATAACTCTTCTTTCTAGAATACGCATACCGTTAAAATAAAGTATCGCCAACATCTCGGTTTATTTGTAAACAAATAGTAGGTATATTCAGGCCTGAACAATAAGAGTTACCATTAACTGGTATTGTTGTCTCTGTTAGAACAAAGATGTGCGAGTAAGACAGACGAATGTTTATGTTGCCGACGTTTTTGTCAGTTTTAACGAATGAAATGCCTATTCTAGAGAGAAGAGTTATTAGTTCGTTGGTAATATAATACATTATAAACCATAGGAAAGTAGTAAAATTTATTTTAAGATGGTAATTTGAAACGAATCACGGGTCATACTTCCACGGCTTATACCAAAATTAGCACCTTATACGGTTTATTTGCTGCAGGTGATAATTCGTACAGCTACGACCAAACCAACGCCGCATATCAGACTTCGGAAGAGTACAACCCGGAACAAGAAGTCGAAACGTGGGAGCACGACGCCGCATGGGCCAACGCCCTTGAAACCGCCGCTTTGGACACGCCCGAAAGCCCGCCCATGTTCGAGAAGGAGGCGTTCAGGAACCCCACCATCGAGTATCATGACACTTCTGTGGTTAGTACACACATTTTTTTACATTTTTTTTTGTCCTAATCCATTAATAAATTTTTTTCTTTTTTGAAAATCGACTATTGAGTGTCTGCCACTTTAGGACCCTCAGTGAACCGTCCCACAGTGGACCAGAAATAAAAAAAAATTACAAATCTCTGAGTATTTGTGTACTTATATTTTTGATACCGCTGATTTCGAATATCATAGTAAAAAATCTGAAAAAAAATTACGCGCCAACAGGGTGGAACATATTTTATTTTATATTTTCGATTTTGCTGAAATTTGGTATGGGTGCTTCATTTACGATCCTTCATATGCACTAATACCTAAAAGTTTAAAATTCGGTATAGGGAAAAAGTTAGGGTGGTTCGACTTTTAAGTTGTTGTCGTAATTGATCTAAATTAAGCTTGGTAATTAGGTTTATATTATTTATTATTAACATCTGTTCATAATTAAGCCCCTGAATATGATATAGCCCATACAAATGTAAAAAAAGGTCCATTCTTGTAATAATTTAAGTTTCAAGGTTATGCGCCATTTTGCGACAAACACTAATTTTCTAAAAACGATTAGTGGCTTGTTTTATCCCTATGTTTTGCTCTACCAATAAGACAGTTTAACTAAAGAACAGGAGAAAAAATAGTAATTGTCGATTTAAAAAAAAAAAACGCTTAAAATCGCCCAAGTTTTTTTTATATGTTTTTTTCCCAAACATGTTACTATCAAAATATAAAAAAAAGTTACTACGAACTAGCACGTTTTTCAAAAAACATAACCTTGAAACTTAAATTATTACAAGAATTGACCTATTTTTTTATTTTTTACATTTGTATGGGCTTTATCATATTCAGGGGCTTAATTATGAACAGATATTAGTAATAAATAATATAAACCTAATTATCAAGCTTAATTTAAATCAGCGGTATCAAAAATATAACTACACAAACATTTAGAGTTTTGTCATTTTTTTTTTTTTAATTTCTGGCCTTTCTGCGTCCCTGAATAAAGTGACATTAAACTTCACACCAAAGAACTTTTACCTCAAGAAGTTATTTCAGACCAATGTTTATGAAGGTGTCATCTTTTTGTTTGTTTGTTTACATAAACGTACGCGATACTGCTTCTGGTGTAAACATAAGTATCGCTAGTTTTGACCTTCTGGTGACCAGAGCGATGTTGCGTAATTTTCACTTTATCATTATGATAAATCTTTATACCTACATTAAAATTTTAAAAAACTACTATACTACGACACCATAATTATGTTTGATAATGTAATATAATTAAATTTATTAAAATTAAACTACTAGTTCATATAAAACTCAAATAAAACTAATATTTCTTAAAATTTACAATAAAATATCTAAAGCAGGTGTTGCAACCGGCAACACTGTATTGCTTGACAAAGTTTACGACATTAGACTGTGAGTTTACACATTCTTTCTCTCTCTTTACGCGTACTAAGTGTAAACAATAGTCACTCCCCACCAGCCCTTCACCGTAGTTGGTTCACGCTTCAAACAAAGCATACGGTAGATTTCATCATGTTCATTCTTGAGGTAAAGTTCTTTGCTTCACACCTATCTCAACTTTATATAGCAATAATATTTCAATTCTTTTCTTACCTTATCACTAGAGGCCCCTCAAAATTTACGCGAGGGCCCCATTACCAAGAGTTTTACGATTATTTGCAGGTTACCGCTGCAGAAGACGTAGATCAGCGGGTCATTCCTCATGGCTCCCCCGAGTTGGAAGACTCGCGGAGCAGCATGGGGGGTAAGGATGTGGATCATAGGAATTTGATTAGTTTGACTGGATCACCGGCTCCCGATAATAACACTGGCAATCCTTCCATAGAGTTGTGGAACCAACAGGACCAGGTAAGATTTGCATTTTTTTTTATACAAATTCCCCAAAAATCAATCAAAAAATTCTAAAATATATTTTTTCTACGATTGCTTTAGAATGTAAGCAAATACACACACTTTTCAAACACAGAATGAATCCATTCTAGCTCTAGATACGGTATGAATATTCCGTATCAAGTAGTGCCAAAAATCCTGTTTCGTTCAGGAGTTATATCAAAAAATGTATCCGTAAAATGATATTTTTGTTAAGCTTTGGCACGAGAACTATAAAACTTAGAGCTTTGTGCCCATGGAGACTTTTAATCAGTGTGTTATGAACTCCAACATACTTAAATTTTAGCAAATTTAACCGGGGTCCATTTCCCATTAGAAATGTACGTGGTCCTTTATCTTGCGTTTTTTTTTACGCGAAAAATGTAGGACATGCTGGACATTTGGGGTAAAATAACCTATAAACAAGATTTAATCTGCATAGACTAGAAAAGTCCCTTGGTTTGACCTCTCAAGAAGATGCCAAACGTCAAACCAAAATTTAGGTACTTTCAGTACCCCACTAGAATTTAATTTTTTCTATTTTGCGACTCTTATAAGCTCAAAATCACACGCATTTTGTGTGTTCTTATAGAGGTCTGTACATTTTTTTTCTTTTGGGTTGGCAACAGACAAAAGCCTATCGCTTGACGTTTTCCGTGCAAATGTCAACGTACCTTTAAAGTTTAATTTCCTACAAAATTTTGTGTTTAGGTTCTTTCTTACCGTGTTATAATTGTGGCTTAGTTACTTGCAGTGAAAAAAAGAAGACATGACTATAAAATATATCAAAATATCATTTGTTCTTAGAATTTTAAACATGACGAAAACTGTAATGCCAGCCCGAAACAAAAATCCCTAAATCAGTCATCAATTTAAATGTGTTTTTTAAAATTTTAGAGCAAAATAGAAAAAATTGTATAAAGCACTCGTTTCATAACACGCATTTAGAAAACTCGCCGCAAGCGGCTTATTTTCTGAACTTGTACTCGGGCGCTAAAATAGTAGTTTTCGTGACGAGTAAGCGACTTTAGTCCTTAGTGCACGAGAATAATTTTTTTTTTGACGACGCGAAGCGAAGTCAAAAAACCATTCGAGTGCACTAAGGGCTTGTCGCAAACGAGTTGCGAACAACATTTTTCGTTCGATCTACAGTCTAGACTCTTTAAAAATGTATATTTTAAAGAATTACCTGTGTTTAATTTTGACAATTCAAAACTTTATAAACGTCAAATGACTTTTGTCAAAATGAAAGCTATGTATAATCGTTTGGATAAATGAGTGTGCATAGTTGCCATTTCATTCAAATATTGACTGCGATAGAAAAATATCCTAACGAGAATTTCGTGTACACTAGGTCGTACGAAAACGTAGTTTATGAAACTAGTACTTTAATATACTATTTTAATATTAACCTTTTATTTTAGGATTACCGACCTGTTCTACCTGTGATAGATCAAGATTATCGTCTACCTCTTAACCTGGAACACTTGAAGCTTCCTCCGCCTCCTCCCCCACCTCCCAAATCCCAAGAAACTCTACAAAATATAGGAATTTCTAATAAAGATGTCAGGAATAAACGTAAATTTAGCGAGAGTGTCGAATGTACGGATATGGATCTTAGTGACGAAGAAGAGCTTAGGAAAAGGGAATCCCGGCTTATGCTCGAACCTCCTCCGCCGCTTCCTGATTTACCGGAAGACGTAGATGCCAACAGTTTTCTAGACGAGCTCAACAACGATCTTCAAGAATTTACTAACCTATCTTCTGAAGATCTGAGTATGCCTCCTCCAAATATGCCTCCAGGTCCGCTTAACTTGCCAAACCTATCGATGCCTCCTCAATTTAACTTTCAATTGGACAGTCCACTGATGCCGCCTCAAAACTACCTGGGCAGTCCTTTGGGACCTCCCACTTTGTTGGCACCGCCCAGTTTGTTGGGACCTGGACCTGGTTGGATGCCTGAGGAAGATCCAAATGCATGGATTCCGGAAGATGATTTGCCACAATGGGCGAACAGCCCTGGATTCAGAGGAGGCAGAGGTCAGGGTAGACAAAACGACAGGTGGAACAACGACAGACGTTCATTTAATAACGATTTCGATAATTTTAATAGTCCAAAAGATCGAAGGTGGTCTCGAGGAGGTGGAGGAGGAGGGGGCGGCGGCCGAGGCGGCGGCGGTAATTTTAGAGGTGGTAACAATAATTTCCGCGGACGATCGCCGAGGGGTCCTCGTGGGGGCCGGCAAAAAGGCGGTAATTTCCGTGGAAACTTCAGAGGAGGGTTTTGATTGAGGCAAGTTTTATATAGTTCAAAATGGATGAGATTATTTTCATTTATTTTTTTCGTTGCTTAATTTAGAAACGATGTGTTTTTGGAACTTCGTTACTTAATTTAATGTAATTAATGAATTTTTTCGACAGATCTTTGTAAAAATGCTATTATAATTTTTTTTAAGGTTACATTTACAATAAGTAATGTAGTTCATAACTCACTAGTGAGTGAGTTACTGAGAATAAAATTTTCTCGGTGCGAGTGTTGGTAGGGAAACTAGATCTAGGTCTTAAGTTAGCAAGGCGACAGACAACGGGAACCGTCAGAAAACATCTGCGCATCGGTTGCCATAGAGAGTTTCTTCACGGATTTTACTGCCCATCCTAAACTTAGAAATTAGACAAATCGAGCCGTTTTGAAGTTGATTTTTTGCTAAATTGCATCGTCGAAAATGTCAATAGATAACCTAATTTTTTGACGTAAACATATCATTTGGGTTTAAAAATAGTGTTTAATCGCACCAAAATAGTGTTAATCATTAATAAATTTACGTTTCTAAAGAGTGTTACGCATAATAACGTGTTAGGAAAAAAATCAATCACTAGAAAATATTTTTTTCATCTTATTTTAAACAGCTGAGATAATGGACCATTTTTGCCTAATATGAGTTATTTCTGGACAGCCAGGCTGGAATTTCGTCTTTATTTTCACGAATTATAAGGTAAATATATTCTGAACAAAACTTTTATCAAATGATCGATATTATCAGCAGTAATTTAGTAGTTTGTGGTGTAGAACCAATAAAACTTAAATTAAATGGAATGTATAGTATACTATGCTATTTTAGAATCAAATTTTTGATGAAATTAATAATTTATGCATAAATATAGTATTCAAACACGGAAATTTAACTTGGCATCGGGGCTTTGTCATTGATTAACCTTACTTTTTACTTATTTGTCAAAACGGCTTAATTTGTCTAATTGTAAGTTTAGGATGGGCAGTAAAATCCGTGAAGAAACTCTCTATGGCAACCGATGCGCAGATGTTTTCTGACGGTTCCCGTTGTCTGTCACCTTGCTAACTTAAGACGTAGATCTAGTGTCCCTACTTCTCTGTTCCGTACAATGTAATTTTATTTTATTCAAAATATTTTTTATATTGTAGGTAAATAATTTATGTCCGTGGAATAAAATTATTTGTCAAATATAATGGGCAAACTAAAACTAAAAAAATAGTTTAATAAGATCTGTTGGATATAAAATTGTATTCAAATCGTGTTTATGCATTTTAGTCACTAAATTAAATTTTCAAAATTGTACAAATTATATACATATATACATATATAAGTATAGTAATGCAGAAAACGTAAAAATAAAATAATCCCATTCATATTTTTTTATGAAATGGACTAAAATAAGCTAATATAAATAATATTAGGTTTGTTAAAATTTAATTTGTTATAATTGCTTATATAGTTTTGTAAGTATTTTTTTTTAATAAGCTAAAATCTAGATTTGGCATTTAATCTTTACAGTTAGAAGGATAAGTACAAGTTATTCTGTACAGTTAGAAGATATATTTATAGTAATAAAATTAGTCATATAACTATGATGACAGTTCACTTTGTGGTTATTGATATTTCATGTTCATAACTTGGCAGTACTCCTAGTTCATGTGTAACAAAAATGTACTAAAACGCGCGCGCATTCTAGGAAAGCCCATTGGAAGTTACACTCGGTCATGTAAGGGGCTGTCCATATATTACGTAACGCAATTTTTCAAAAAAATTGACCTCCCCTCCCCCCTGTGTAACAAACTGTCACATTTACCAACACCCCCCCCTGTGTAACGCGTAACAATATAAAGTTTTTGTTTCGCAATAAATTTATTATTATTATTCTATTGATTCGTTTTTCTCGACAAAACAAACATGAACCTAAAATATAGTATAACATAACCTTAAAAAAAAAAAACACGAAAAAATCACTCAAACTTTAAAAAAATATTCATAATCAATATCACAAAATAGCACACACATTGATGTTCTGTGAGGACACATTCCGCGCAAAAATGTATCATTGCCGATGATTCATCGGCAAGATCACGCAAGAACAGGGCCGTAAGAATTTTTTTTAATATCAATGTCAATAGTTTTTTTACTGATTACAATATTATTTAAATATGCATAGTTTCGTCAATTTTTGTGTGAAAAAGGGAATTATGGGCCACTAAATAGTTATTTATGTTGAAATAAAAATACATCTGCCAAGCTTAGAAATAAACATTAAATTTATTAAATTCTGTTACGTAACGTTTACCTAGACCCCCCCCTGTCACAAACTAACAATTTCTCTGCCTCCAAATTGTCCGAGTCTCGCGACGTCTGCTCTAATGTGTACTCCTTTTTCCCGCGAGCTTCGTTCTTGATAGGGTTTGCGTCGGGCGACCGGGACGGCCAATATCGATCGATGTTTTCCTTGACCCACAAGAGTCTTTTTCGTTTTTCTCTTCTCTTCAAATCGTGGTCCCGGAGATAAGTACGAATTATTTCATGCGATAATCCAAACCTTTCTGCATCAGTATTTTCGCCTCTTATCGCAGGGTTAATTGAGGATTCTACTGAGAAAACATGTTTAAAATTATTTTTCGTGCTTAACCGACACTTTTCCTGTTGAGCCACGATCTAGTAGGTCGTCAAAATTTTTCGTTTCCGAGTATCACTTCACTCACTTGTTGACGAATGTCCCCGACTTGCCCGCATACTCCGCAGTTGCTGTAGGCGTCATTTTCGGACCTTTCGGATGCGAATAGAGGAAGACCTAGCCTCGAACCGTGACGGGTACGCAGAACTCATGTTTTAAAACATCTTAATTCACAAAAAATAATAAAATAATCTACAAAGCATTGTGAGTCAGGAAGTAAACTATATCCTCAAAAAAAAGTAGGCTTTCTCTTACTGACTACACGTTATAGAAGACACGCTCTTACTTGACCGACTGTATCTATGAATTCAACTTAAGCTGTCTTTAAGAGTCTTTCTGTGAGCTGATTGACAAGAAACCTTTTAACGAGATTAAAGCGATTTTTTTTCAATAATGGTAAAATAATGAAATGTGCTTTCTTGTGGAAAAACTTTTACAGCAAAAGGTCATCGGCTGAGGTCCTACAGCCTTTTTTAATATCTTTTGAATTTTGTGGTTGGTCGGCTACGTTACTGTCCAGTGTAAAATATACAAACATTTTACATAATATCCATATCATAATGGATAACCAGTTTTTAATCACATCTGTTTCATGGGTAAACCAGTTACGAAGAAAATGTACACCTTTTAGTCTAAGAGCTGGTGACCATTTTTATTTCATTATTTGCTAGAAGCCTCGAAAAGGTTGTGAAATGGGGTCCCCGAAAAATATATTTTTAACTTCCCGAGTCAAACAAATTACATTTATTACATTTAGTCTATTTTCACAGTTTTACGCAATTATTTAATAATAATAATAATATCTTTATTGCCCAACAGAAAAACCAATTACAGGACAATATTATTTGAAAATTTACAAAATTAAAGTTTACAAAATAAAGGTTTAAAGTTAATTAACAATGTAATAAAATATCTAATATTATAACAATATAACAAATACAGATACGATATATCACTGAAATGGTAGAAATTAAAATCAACATTTTGGCCAATACTCTAGAACTATACAATTAATTATTCTACTCACTGAATCAAAGTGGATATCGCAACTCTTACAATATCTATTATAACAAAACATCATATTGAAAATTGGTTCAGTGCGTAGAGTATTCGTTCTGGCAACTTGATTATAAAAAGTGGTAGAAGTTCTTGTACAATTAGCTGGAACGCAAAAATTTAGCTTTGATAAAATAAATGGTGAGTCCATTCTACCATTCAATACGTAACATAGCATTTTAATACTGGTTATTGTTCTGCGAAGTTCTAGGGATTGATACTCAAATTGAGACAGTAGGACGTCATAATCATAACCTCTGGCTGGATATATACCAAATACTTTAAAATATAAACACTTAAGAAACTTTTTTTGCACTTTCTCTACCTGTTGTCTGTGAACTTCATAAAACGGATTCCAAATGGTACAACAATATTCCAGTCTAGAGCGAACAAAAGAGTTGTAAAGGATCTTTAAAGCAAGTACACTGGTAAATTTACTACAATTTCTCATTATAAAACCATACATTTTTAATGAGGCTGATACAATACTATCTAAATGTTCTCTGAATAAAAAATCACTAGAAAATGTGACACCCAAATCTTTAATGGAATATACTCTCTCCAAGGAGGAAGAACTTATTGAGTAATTATAAAGTATTGGGTTTTTTTTACGCGTGAAGGAGATGATTTTACATTTAGATACATTTAAATTGAGACAGTTATATTCGCACCATTGTTGCAGTGCATCCAAGACCCTCTGTAATCTAATGCAGTCATTGATGCAAATTATTTGCATGAATAGTTTCAAATCGTCAGCAAAAAATAAATGCAGGCATTCAATTAACCCACTAAGATCATCTATGAATAATAAAAAAAAGCAAAGGTCCAAGGTTAGAACCTTGAGGTACCCCTGACATTGCTAGAAATAGATCAGAACCAAATCCATTATAAAAGACGTAAAGATATCTATCTAACAAATATGACAAAAAATGTTTAACTAGTCTGCTACTAAAACCATATATCTGTTTAGTAGGCTAAAGGTTAAAAAAACAACTTTAAAAACTTTATCTGACATATATATATAATTTTCATTTAATCAAAATGTCATTTTATAAGTTCTTATTTCATTAAAAAAATAAGTATAACATAATGCAAAGGCACTTTTTAAAGACTGTTCTCACCCCCTTGGCCCCAGAATTATTGTGTATAACTATGAAAATATCTTAATCTGAATGTATTAAAAGAAATGTATATAACTCAGCAAGTTAAAAATAGACTTTTTTTGGTAGTTCATTGCCCATAGCCTTTGGAGCTTCTAGCACTCAAAGGAACCGGATCCGGAGTCTATCAATTTGAAAATAGCTTAATCTGAATGTATTTTAAGACATATATAAACCCAGGTAGCAAAATAACATGACATTTACGTGAAAGCCACGTTAATATGTGACATGTGATGTTAAGATTGTAGTCTCATTTAACAAGAATGTAGCATGGTGGGGATGTCCTAAGTCCGCCCCTAATAACATCACACAATGACATCCCGAAAATAACGTGTTTGTGACATCATAAATCCACATTCCTGTTATATCTAATATCTTATGGATGCCGTTACTGGTACTTTAATTTTTAAATAATATCCTAGGATATTAGCTTTTTTTAAATAAAACCATTAAAAACGCTATAACCCTATAAAAAAATCGGATTTAAAATCAATCAGTAATCGAAACAATCACAGATTGAAAAAGATAGATTCTAAATACGAAATTGCAGATTAAGCGGAGAATATATTCCTTTAATCCGTGTCCGTGGTCTTGAGAAGCCCGGCAGAGCCCCCTATTCATCAAATCGTATAATGTGTATACAATTTCCTTATAATAATTTACTCTATCAACATAATCTTATATCGATTTTTTTGCTTCGAACGTCGGTGAGAAGCAAAATAACATGACATTCACGTGAAATCCACGTTAATATGTGACATGCGATATATTCACAGCGTTGCTAAATATTTGTTATTAAATAACATGGTTGTCACGTCACACGTGTTACGTTGCAAATGTGATGTTAAATACATGTTATTTTTCAATAATATGTGATGTTATGATTTAGTTTAAAAATACACCCAAAAGTGATGTTAATTTCTTGTAATATAACATCCCTTGCTACCTGGGAAATATAGCCGGGAGCAAATAATGCAATAAAAATGGTCACCAGCTCTTCGACTTTTTTAAATTAAAATATCATTTACAAATGCATAGTGCCCACAGATCGGGGAAATCACAAAGGTGTGATCTTCTGTAAAAAATAATGAAAAAAGCAAAGAAATTGAAAAAAACTCTGGTCTGCACATTTTACATATTTTTTAACAGTGAAGTAGTTGACATGCTAAAATTTTTATTAGCGTCATCTCTGTTATCTTGTCAACTATTAATTTATAATTTGGCATGAAATTATGAAAAATTAATCAGGGGTTTAGGCTGTTCGCAATAAAGTCCCTAGAAACTAATCGGTAATTAATATGCCGTCTCTCAGGGACATTCTCTTCTAATTTTAAATGATTAGAAATTAAAAATTTCCTATTTCATCAATGAAAAATTGAAAAATAGTATATTACGCATCGAACATGCGTACCTACTTTTTAGTGTACTAGAGTGCTTATTTTTTACGCGGCGAAGCATTCGATGTGTACTAAAATAAGTACATAGGTTCGCCTAAAGGCGCGTATACTATTTTTCCTACGACTTAACACCTTAGTATCCAAAAAATTGTCTTAAAATTAGTTTGTTAGTTTGACTATTTCACAAACAATATATAGGCCAATCAAAACGTTGCATTTTTAGTTTCTTGACCAATCAGATCAAAATTAATCTGATAATTTTTGCACATAATATGTGCATATTATGCAATTATCACTTCCCAGGTAGCAAGGGATGTTATATTACAAGAAATTAACATCACTTTTGGGTGTATTTTTAAACTAAATCATAACATCACATAATATTGAAAAATAACATGTATTTAACATCACATTTGCAACGTAACACGTGTGACGTGACAACTATGTTATTTAATAACAAATATTTACCAACGCTGTGAATATATCGCATGTCACATATTAACGTGGCTGTCATGTTATTTTGCTTCTCACCGACGTTCGAAGCAAAAAAATCGATATAAGATGATGTTGATAGAGTAAATTATTATAAGGAAATTGTATACACATTAATCGATTTCCAATGGATAGGGGGCTCTGCCGGGCTTCTCAAGACCACGGACACGGATTAAAGGATATATTCTCCGCTTAATCTGCAATTTCGTATTTAGAATCTATCTGTTTCAATCTGTGATTGTTTCAATTACTGATTGATTTTAAATCCGATTTTTTTATAGGGTTGTAGCGTTTTTAATGGTTTTAATTTAGAAAAAGCTAATATCCTAAAATATTATTTAAATATTAAAGTACCAGTAACGGCATCCATAAGATATTAGATATAACAGGAATGTGGATTTATGATGTCACAAACACGTTATTTTCGGGATGTCATTGTGTGATGTTATTAGGGGCGGACTTAGGACATCCCCACCATGCTACATTCTTGTTAAATGAGACTACAATCTTAACATCACATGTCACATATTAACGTGACTTTCGCGTGGATTTCAAGTTATTTTGCTACCTGGGTTGGTTACTATGGAAACAAGAAACTGACAGTTACTGACATCTTAATAAATGTTATATTTTTGCAAAATGTGTTTTGTGAAGCTTACCTTTAGTTGATTTATTTTTATTGATAAGCAATATAAATGCTTATTTTATTACCAAAACATAGTTATAAACCCTAATTAATTTCAGATAATGTATTATATTTTATGCACTTTCCATCTTAAAAGCTTTAAATCACTGATATTCATAAATTTTAATTTATTTAATTGAATCTTGGTATTAAAAACAGGCCACTAAAAACTAATTTAAATACTTATTTATTAAAAATAAGGTACCAGTACAGCGTTGCCAAAGTTTATTAGAAAACGATAGGAAATTGTTATTTTATATGCTACCAATGTGATTACAACTATTTTATTGGAATAATCTCAAACATAAAATATCCATCGAGCAAAGTTTAGACTTGGCAACATTCTTGAACAAGTGAACATCGTGGATTTAAAAAGCGCGGCAAATTTGAGATTTAAAATTTTAATTATAGTTGTAAAGTAATATTGTTGTTTAGTTCTTAAATTTTTAATTTAAATATGAAACAACATAAAACATTGTAAAATTATATACTTCCTTATTTTGTTTGTGAAATAGTCTTTCAAAATACCATTTGTGCATGTTGAATTATACATAATTTTTTTACTGTATATAAAAAAATATTTTGCTTAAGGAAATTGTTTTCGTGAATTTTTCCTTCAAAATTCCTCGACCTGTGGTCTCGGAATTTTGTAACACGAAAAATGCACTCAAACAATTGCCAAGCAAAATATTTTTTTAATACAGTAAAAAAATTATCGATAATTCAACATGCACTTATGATATTATTACTGACAATTTGTGTTTGATATTCACTCTATGACAGCAAAATCACCTGATCACATCACCCACATAGCGACGTATTAAAAATAATCACAACTACTAACAAGGTCGTAGGAAAAAATATACCTTTGATTGCACATGCGCATTTTTCAAAATGTACCCGATTTTAATTTTCGAAGAAAGTGCCGTTGTTTAAAAAAATATTTCTTTATATATAATTGTAGTTTATATTAAACTTTCATTGATTATATTTTACACTAATTTTAGAGCAGGTTAAATGCCTTTTAGCATGCCATACCTAGGCTCAGTATTTTTTTATTACAGTATGAAAATAACACGGTGTCACATATAGTCTTTTTACGTAAAAATGCATTATAGTAGTAAGAGTTCGAGGCTATAATAGTCTTCTCTACCGTGGTTTATATATTAGTTTTTTCACTACTAGCACTATTTAACTATTTTTATTCAAATAATAAAATAAATTGTTAACAGAAATGATATTTCTTGAAACTTTCATAAAAATCAAGTAGCCTTGATCAATGACATTTGCTCAAATAAATGCTTAGAACTGACGTTTAAAAATTTAGTTTTTAATTTTTTTTTTCATAATATTTAGCTAATTATAACACCGGCACACAAAAAAAAAATTGTCTGTACACCGGGCGCCACCTATCTACGGGCATGTTTTTCGACCCGCTGAATACGAATTTCAAGTCAGTTTAGGCCGTCCACCCTTCAATTTCGAGTAAAAATTTTTTTTTCTTGCCAAAACATCGAATTTTCGCTATTTTTTGGGTTTTTTTGCAATTTACTCGAAATTGAAGGCTGGACGGCCTAAACTGACTTGAAATTCGTATTCAGCGGGTCGAAAAACATGCCCGTAGATAGGTGGCGCCCGGTGTACAGACAATTTATTTTTTTTGTGTGCCGGTGTTATAATTAGCTAAATATTATGAAAAAAAAAATTAAAAACTAAATTTTTAAACGTCAGTTCTAAGCATTTATTTGAGCAAATGTCATTGATCAAGGCTACTTGATTTTTATGAAAATTTCAAGAAATATCATTTCTGTTAACAATTTATTTTATTATTTGAATAAAAATAGTTAAATAGTGCTAGTAGTGAAAAAACTAATATATAAACCACGGTAGAGAAGACTATTATAGCCTCGAACTCTTACTACTAATGCATTTTTACGTAAAAAGACTATACGGTGTTATTGATTGTATTAATTGGTAATAATTATAATTAATTATATTTAATAAATAAAAAGTTATTTAAGGCTATTTCTTGGGTTTAATTAGTAAAAATGGCACAAAGAACTGAAACATCTAAAGTGACAGAAATCAATTGTTTATAAAATTTACTCCTACTAGGAGAGAAATAGTTATTTATGGTACTAGTGGGTAAAGTAAGATATTGCCCATGAGAAAATTAACCTGCGAGGCGTCAGCCAAACAGGTTAATTTTCGAGAGGGCAATATTGGTTTACCCATGAGTGCCATACAAGGTTTTATCCAATAAATAGCTTAGGAATTCATATTTTTATTAAAAATTTTAATGACATTTACAAGAAAATAATTTGACAAGTGACAGTTGAGTGGGTAAAATAAATAATTATCCACTTAATAAAGTAAAAGCCACGCGGGGGTTATTATTGAGTTTATCTATTTAAAATAAAGCTGGTAATTGTCTTACTATCTGTATGTATTGGATAAAAATTATTATTGCTATATGTGAAGAAAAATGATTTCACAGTCTGAAAACATGATAAATAATGGTATGTTCTAAAGCTAGTAGTGAAAAAACATTATTATTTTCCACAGTTGCAGTACTTTAATATATTATATAATATATTATATAATTTATTATATAATTTACAGCATTTCACTGTATAAGAAATAATAGGTCTATTGTTCAACGCTTCATAATTAAACACTAGAGACCCTCGATATCTTGACAGTTCCGCCACCACTGCCCGAATATATTGAAGGTCTCAGTTAAACACTTAAAAGGTTCATTTAAAGAAATTGAGAAGTGTCAACGGAGAACTGTTGGTTATTTACTACCATTATTTTTATTTTATCATATCTTGTGTTTTTTACCAGGAAACGCTAGGGACACTAGATCCGTGGCGCAGCCACTAGGCAACTGACCTGGAGTTTACAGATTTAGTGTAGGAAACGCTGGCCACGTGACTTTTTTCCATCGTTGTTATTAGTTTATAATCTTTCCAATAATTGGCATCACATGGTTACTTGTACCCTCTATTTTATTTGACCCATGGACTGGTTAATTTGACTGATGTGGGTTTATCCGAGAGAAACACATCACACCACATTGTGCCATTTGCTGGTTGGAACGACTATATTATTTTTCGTCCTAAATTTAAACCAGTTAGTTTTTAAGAGGCTATATACAGGGTGTCCCAACTCTATTTACCCAGCAATTTTCTCGAAAACTAAAAGAGATAATCAAGTTCTGCGAAAACCATCTTAAATTAGACAACTTAAACTATCTTTTAGCATATATTTTTTACTTTCAGCTCTCAAAATGTGGGCAGGGGGACACGGGGGGGGGGAGGGGGGGTTAAATCATTTTAAAGCAAATAAAATTCTCTATTGGACTGTATATTTTTTATTTTTTTAAACAATTTTTTAAGGTTTTGATTCTTTAATTTTTTGTGCTAAAAAATGCGATTTTCATCATGAAATTAGTAACTTTTAAAAAATTGTTTTATTTTTTTAGAGTAGTTTTGACAAAAATACCCATTTTCAACCCTATATTAAACAAAAAAAAATGTTTAAAAGATTAAAACATTATATAGTTGAATGGATAATTTAATAAGCTTTAAAATTATGTATTACACGACCCCCTTTCCATTTAAAAAAATGTCCCCTATGCCCCCCTGTCCACATTTTAAGAGTTGAAAGTATCAAATATATGCTAAAAGATAGTTTAAGTTGTCTTATTTAAGATGGTTTTCGCAGAATTTGATTAACTCTTTAAGTTTTCGAGAAAATCGTTGGGAAATAGAGTTGGGACACCCGGTATATATTATCAATGTTATTATTGGCTAAATTTTCGCTCAGTGATATATAACAGGCGGCAGCCCCGCTCACCAAAAAAAAAAAAACAGGTTGCTCTTTCGCAATGCGAAAACAAACAAGGTTAACTGTTGGTTGATTCCGTGCTTTCGTTACTTAACACTTTGAACATGCAGGTATATTTTTTAATATAATTTAAAAATAATAATTTATTAAACTGTTAATTGTAGGTAAAGAACCTGGCACAGATATAGGGTTTATTAAGGTTATTTTTTACTTACGTAAATATTAACTTAATTAGCCGTTTTAAGTTTATTATACTCTATTAATTAAAGAACAGGCAAGATAAATATTAGATAAAAGGCTTTATTATCATTAACTTACATGTGGTTCTATAAAAATTTTAAAACTTTGTGAAACTTCCACATGCTGGCATTTTCCACGTGTTTGCTAATTATCTGCATATTTTCTGTTAGACTTTTGCTTGGTTACGTTGAAACATGGTTTGGTACATCGACAAATATTTTATAATTATATATTTTCTTGATATATTTTTTCAAAACAATATCTGATGGTTGACAAATCTATCATGATATTTTCATATGCAAAACATATTACTGAGATTGCCTAGCAACAACTTTTAATAAATATTACTATAAAGGGTTTACTAATGAATTAAGTTGTTGCTAGGCAGAAAATATGCAGATAATTAGCAAACACGTGGAAAATGCCAGCATGTGGAAGTTTCACAAAGTTTTAAAATTTTTATAGAACCACATGTAAGTAAATGATAATAAAGCCTTTTATCTAATATTTATCTTGCCTGTTCTTTAATTAACAGAGTATAACAAACTTTAAACGGCTAATTAAGTTAATATTTACGTAAGTAAAAAATAACCTTAATATACGTCAAAAAATCTGTCATAAAATTAGATTTTTAAAAGCGTTTTTCTCCGAAACTGGTCATTTAATTTGGCTGCAATTTTCCTAATTTAATGTTTACCCCCGAAATTATAAAATATCAAAATTTGAGGCAGTTTGACTGAGGCCCAGGAACCCCCCTATATGTGTGCCAGGTTCTTTCAAAATGTATTATTAAATTTAAATGCGTATTATACGTATTATAACGATACTATATGTATAAACGTTTAATAAGTGGACATTTTATAAAAAAATATACCTTTGTGTTTACTGGATAGTTTGCATTGTGAGAGAGCATTATTTACAACTGCTGTACTATTAAAAAATTACCAATACAAATCTTGGATAAAACTCCATACAGTGGCAAACGGCCGTGATTAATAGGCCTATTAATCACGGGCCTTTAAAAATTAACCGTTTAAACTTGAAAACAGCCGTGGATAAAGTATAGTATTCTACTCGTGTATAATAGCTATTAATCATTCGGGTGATTAGGCCACTTGCATATCGGCTCGTGACTCAAAATTCACCCTCATTGATTAACCTTTTCGCTCCGGGACTGGTCCATGTATAGACCAACAAGAAAAGCGAACGTAATAGATGTTCGTAAGGTCAACTTAATGCACTAAATTTAGGAAAAGTATTGAAAAAAATCCTGGTTACTTCTTCGACCTTCAAAATTAACTTTGAAGGTCAAACAATGAAAATGCGTATTTGTGATTGAAAATTGGTATACCTACGTTTTATGAGACGCTGAATACGATAAAATTAGTAAAAAAAATTCTAGTGACTTCGTTGACCTTGAACTTTGAAGGTCTAAGTATGAAAATGCGTATTTGCGCTTAAAAACTTGAAAATTGGTGTACCTAGATTGTATCTGCTATAGTAAATAAGAATATTAGTAAATAAGTCTATCTCACCGACTTTGAAGCGCTAATACCCAATTTCATGCTTTGACCTTGAAAGTTCAAGGTCAAAGAGGTGACAAGAACTTTTTACTATTTTTATCGTATTTAGCGGTTCATAAAACATAGGTATACCAATTTTCAAGCTCAAATACATATTTTCATTATTTGACCTTCAAAGTTCAAGGTCGAATATGAATCTGACATTTTTTTCACTATTTTTATTGTAATCAGCACATCAAAAAACATTGAAAAGCCCTCTTAAACCTTCACTTATAATTTTTTACATTAGCCTTAACTTTCTCTCCGGGAGTGGTCCATATATGGACCAGCACTCCGAGTGGCGACTTGTCATAAGAAGTTCATTCATTAAGTCATGAAATTTAGCTAAAATGCGAGGTCAATTTTAAAGGAAAAATCCCCGGAGCGAAAAGGTTAATAGCAAATATTATACTCATTGTATAATATACTATTATTTTGTATTGGTAATTGTTTTATTTTATAGTATTTTATAACTACTATCAAATTTTAGGAGGTAGTGAAAGGTTTGTTTATATAAAATATATTTTTGTTTATTGTTTCTGTATTATTTTTTTATGCAGAATATTGGATTTCCAAATTTTAATAAATCGTGCACAGTACCTGATAAAACAAGTTGTAAATATATACCAAGTATATAATTTTTGTCTGTGTATTGATTTATTATTCTAGTGTTTTTTTGTCATTGTATAAAAATTTAGTTTTATTCGAAGTTTTATTGTATTACACAAAACGTGTTGTAGGTAAAAAAATTCTAATAAAATATATTATATGGGTACTTCTTTTATAATTATGAATACAAAACCTTTTTAGTAGTTTACAATTTTAGGCGACTAAACATTGATCTATCTATTAAATCTTATTAATTTTAACAATTAACAAATATACTGCCCAGTAAAAGAGCTTTCCCATTTTTCACCTCCGCGCGTAAAATGGATTTTTTTATTATCAGATTCACTTTCAGAAACCTCAAAAACCCCAATACACCAGTTTTCACGAAAACTACCCCCCACCCCTCAAGGGTGAAATTAGGAAAAAAATAATATCAGATTTATATTCGTCGACCACAAAAAACCCTATATACCAATCTTCACGAAAATATTGAAAATATTTAAAAATATTTATTATCAGATTCAATTTCAGCAACCTTGAAAACCCTCATACATCAATTTTCAAATTTTTGTAAAAAGATGTATTTTTCCACATTTGCCCCCCTTGCCGCACCCCAATGTTTACCAAAAACAATCCCGAGCGAGAACTTTTGGTAACATACCAGTATGCCAAATTTCATGTCTTTAGCTTAAAGCGTTCTTAAGTTATCGTGCCCACAAGATTTCCTGAAAGACCGACTGACCGACAATTTTTTTTTGCTTGAAATTGATTTATATCGTCATAAAACGCAAAAATACACAAAAAAAAAATTGAAAATTTTTGCACAAGGCTTTCCGAAATTTTGAAAATTTTCAAAATGGGAAAGCAATAATACTTATTATTATATACAGGAACCGTAGGAATATGTAGGAACCGTTATGATCACAGGTCGGATCGAAGTAACCATTACCGGGGGCATCTAAAAATTAGAATTTTAAAAAACTCTTTTCAAGTAATAGACACTTTAAACTAGAGTTTATAGATATTATTTACCAAGCGGAATGTCATGTCGATGCTGTTAATGCTCAGCGAGTCACTTGGTCCAAGACTCGTGGAGAAGGACATATTTTTTTTTATTGTTTCTCTTTTCAAAAAACGAATAATTAATAAAAAAACAATTTTCAAAAAAAAAATGAAGTCTTTCTCCATGAGTCGTGGACCTTGACCAAGTGACTCACTGAGTATTAACAGCGTCGACATGACATTCCGCTTGGTGAACAATAGTTTAAAGTGTCTAACTACTTGAAAAAAAGAGTTTTTTAAAATTCTAATTTTTGCATGCCCCCGGTAATGACCCGTGGTTATGATATAATATTTGTTCATTATACAGGGCCGTAACCATAAAAAATCGAGGGGGCTCAGCCATCCGGATTTTAGTTTTTTTACTACTACCACTATTTAACTATGTTTATTCAAATAATAAAATAAATTATTAACAGAATAGTATATTCTATAACTAGTATGGAATAGACAATATTCCGCGCGAGCGGAAAGTTTCTCATACGAGCCGGAGACGAGTATGACGGTCCCGCGAGCGCGGAATGACTATTCCATACGTGTTGTAGACTATACTTTTTCTTCGACTGCAAATATGAAACACTGCATGGCTTTAAACTGCGGACAAGGTTAAAAACAATGTTTTTTGTGACTTGACATTGTAAAACAAAACACATATCTTTAAATAAAGCAATTAATGTTATTTAATAATTTTATCCAAACAGTACTTAAAAATAATTTTTATTTAATTTTAGCACATATTTACAAATTATAATGCAAAAATTGAAGGTTATGTCAGATTGTTGTGACAGATATCAGGTTTAAATATTTAAGAATAGATGGAGCAGTTTTAATTTTTTGAACTAAATTGATAAAAAACTGGTTTAATATTAAGAAAAACTAATAAACTTTATGTAATTTTAATGCAAAACTTTAAATTGCATTAAATTATTCAATATTTTATGGCAAAATATATATTTTTTTGCTAACTTTGCTACAGTTTGGATTCATTCTGTGTTTGAAAAGTGTGTGTATTTGCTTACATTCTAAAGCAATCGTAGAAAAATGATATTTCTTGAAATTTTCATAAAAATCAAGTATCCTTGATCAATGGCATTTGCTCAAATAAATACTTTGAACTGACGTTTAAAAATTTAGTTTTTTATTATTTTTTTTTCATAATTAGCTAATTATTAATTGTATTATTTGGTAATAATTATAATTAATTATATTTAATAAATTGAAAGTTATTTAAAGCTATTTTCTTCGGTTTAATTAATAAAAACTGCACAAAGAACTGAAACATCTAAAGTGACAAATCAATCGTTTATAAAATTTACTCCTACTAGGAGAGAAATAGTTATTTATGGTACTAGTGGGTAAAGTAAGATATTGTCCATGAGAAAATTAACTTGCGAGGCGTTAGCCAAGCAGGTTAATTTTCGAGAGGGCAATATCGGTTTACCCATGAGTGCCATACAAGGTTTTATCCAACAAATAGCTTAGCAATTCATATTTTTATTAAAAATTTTAATGACATTTACAAGAAAATATTTTGACAAGTGACAGTTGAGTGGGTAAAATAAATAATTATCCACTCAATAAAGTAAAAGCCACGCGGGGGTTATTATTGAGTATATCTATTCAAAATAAAGCTGGTAATGGAGCTCTCTACAACTAGAATTATGAAACAAAAGACGTCTACCCTATCTCTATCTAATTTGTGCTACACTTTCCAGCCAACCAAATAAATACTGTATTTGTTTTTCATACAACAAATACAGTATTTATTTGGTTGGCCGGAAAGTGTAGACTGAGCGACACGAACGAACATAGCTAACGTGAATCTGTAGAATAAGATAATTCTACTAAAATTTAGATGGCGCCAGTAATTTCTTTAATAAAAATATTATAGTTATATTTTTCGCCCGGCCAAGTAAATATTGTATTTGTTCAACAAAGAACAAATACAGAATTTGTTTGGTTGGGTGGAAGTGGGAGTGTATGCATGTCTTCTATCCTTTTTGGGTAGAACTTTTGTCCCTGTCTAATCTAACGGGAGAAACCGCCATTGTCTTATTATCTGTATGTATTGGATAAAAATTATTATTGTTATTGGTGAAGAAAATTGGTTTCACAGTCTGAAAACATGATAAATGTATGTTCTAAAGCTAGTATTGAAAACAAATATTATTTTTAAAATATTTACTTAGGTATTAGACAATACAAAGTCTCATAAAAATACGTTTAGGAAACAATATTTTATATCACATCAAATAGTTGCAAATTTGTTTAATGATTATTTATATTAAAAGTCCCCCCTATTGGGCAATTTTCTTCATATTTCATACACCATTCCGGCTCCAAAGCATCTGCGTCTATTCCTTTTGCCACTAGTCTTTCTCTGTGGACCAACATTCTTGATTCGGCGTCCCTCCATGAGGTGGTGGGTTCGGACCACAGCACTTCTGCCATGGCGGCCGCTCTGGGCCATAGCCTACTATCCACTGACGTGGAGTCTACTTGTTCAGTCCATAAAGTAGCCTCCGAGCCAAGAATCAAGTTCTTTTTCTCACCTGTAAATTATTTATGTTTTTATGTATACTTGGACCCTAGTAGAAATTTAACGTTAGAATAACGTTTTTCTAATGTTAGAGAACTGTATAAAAGTACGTTATAAAATATGTGCAAATGTCCCGCTTTTTAACGTTAGAATCAAACGTTAGTTACAAACGTTAATCTAACGTTAGATTATTATGTTAGAAATAGTTTGGTACGTTTAATTTCTAACTTTCGTAGGGGGCGTGGCCAACTAGGAAATTTCTACCTGCATCATAAAATGGCAGCTGTAGACAAATTTATTCATATTAATAAATCTTAATAATAAAAAAAGCGGAAGGGAAGTCTGATTGAGGTACTTTTTTGATAAATAGAAATATACTTCTCAAATTTGAAAAAAAAGTAAGAAGCGTTTTTTACTTCGTATTTTAAAATTCTTAATACAAAGAGAAAATCCATTCGAGAAAAATATTAAGTCATTAAAGAAGATATTTTGCTTACCTGCAATCTTTTCTGGCTTATTTTCGTAAACCTTTTGCCAACCTATATAAGGTGAACACCAATTATTTCCATCTGTTACCCATCCAGCAAACCCACAGTCAAAGTACAAAGCTTCATAATTACTCAAAATCAGTCTATAGTCATTTTTCAACAAGTTTGAAACCTGTTCATCGTCCCCTTTGGTCCAAATTTGAATTATGTATTTATCTTTCGGCAAATAATCTAGAACGTATTTTTTCTCAGTTAAATGACTGGTCCACATTATAACTGGTATTTGTCTTCCGGCTTTTTTATATACTTTTTCCAATGCTTGACTTTGGAAGTAATCCCAGAGTTTGATAAAATCTGCTTCTTCTAAGCCCCATCCTTTTTGTTTCATCCATTCTGTTATGGCTTTGGTGTTGTTCCAACAATTAAAGTTTACTTCATCACCGCCCATGTGGAAGATGTCTGGTTGGAATTCTTCTAACATGTCTCCATATATATCTGAAAAATTATTTTTTTTATTAATTATTTTTTATCTCTTATATAGGATCTTCATGAAGATATGAAAGTAGACACAATCTTGTGAAAATATTCGGCATTAAAATTCGGAGTGAATTTTCATTTTGATGCTTTCATTATTTACTTATGAATGTCCAAATATTTTAAAACCATATTTCTCGAAACTGACAAAAGCTAGAGATAATTTTTAAACAGATTTGTATTCAAAGGAAGAAATACTATAAGATTAGTCAAATTATACTTGCAATATGATTTAACTGTTGCCTACAGAGTCTGCGAGGAAATTTTACCTAAGAATAGGACAAGGTATTGATTTTGCTAAAATTGGTTATACTATTGGTATAAGGTATCCCTAAAATAAGTTTATGCAAATTTGTAAAAGTTGTCTTCATTGTGAAACCCATTTTGCCTTCAGGGGATTATTGTTACCTACCTTCAATAACATCGTACAATTCCGTCTTGGTTGGATCAAATTGTCCACATGGAGGTTCCACGCAATAACTCTGCCATGGTTGCCAATTAAAACAGGTCACGAGCCCAGACTTCTGCCAACCTTCCCCGACATGCGCAGGAGCATCAAATTCCGGTAAAACCCTTATACCCCTTTCCAAACCATACTTAATAATATCCTGCACGTCTTGCCTGGTGTAAACCTTTCTTGGCGAATAAGCTCCTAAATTGGATAATTCTGGTCTTGATTTTGAAACGTAAGGGAAACTATGTGAGTCTGTTATATGCCAATGGAAGGTGTTGAGTTTTGAAGCACCCATTGCTTTTAGAGTTTTTTTAATAGCTTTAACGGTGACGAAATTCCTAGATGTGTCCAATAGTATTCCTCTGTATGGATAAGCAGGCTTATCTGTTATCAAAACATCTCTAGGAATCTGTAACTCGTCTCTTAAGTCGTCGAATATGATAAGTTGTCCTAAAGTTTCAAGACCATGTCTAGCTCCGAAAAATGTAACTGCAGTTACAAACGCTTCTATTCTTCCATCGCTAGTTTCTGATACTTTTAGTGTATAACTTTCGTCTGTTTCTAGAGTTAACCGAGCAGAATTTACATCTGATATTTTAAGGTTGATTAGCAATGATTTCCCCCCACTGAGGTTTACGTGATCAGGAACTAATTCCTTGATACTTTCTTTGAAAATTTTTGAGGCTTCATGAACCAAATGCGAAATAGGATTCTCGGATCCAACACCTATTATATCAACACTGTGTATATTAACTTTTAGGAGATAGTTTCCGATAGAAATGTTTCCAGTTGGTTTTGGCCAAAGAGCCGCATCTTTTGAACAGAATAACCTACAAGCTGGCAGACTTAGAGCTGAAGCTTTTAATTCAGGAGTCATTTCCTTTTTTTGGCAGAAGTTTCGTTCGCATTCCCATCTCCATGGAGATGTTATTTCCTTGGAACTATAAAATGACTATAGTAAATTCAACTTCAAAATGCAGTAAATGTAAACAAACGCACGTGACAACAACGGATTTAGTGACAGGGTAGGACTAAAAACAAAATATTTCTATATAACGGTCCATTACAATGCATTGTACGCTTCATCGCAAGTGCTCACGTACTGACCTGTTTAATTTTCTACATCCCTACTCTTGCAACATTCGAGTGTTTTAACCAATGAAACCACGCGCCAGCTGCCGCGTACGCGATTGTTTTATTTACTTCTACTGCATCTTGAAGTTGAATATACTATAATTAGGAAGGTATTTCGGGGTGGTCCATAAAGTATGTCACGCCTATGGGGGACGGAGTCCAGGAGTTTGTGACACTATGCGAAAGGGGGTCCAGAAGTTTGTGACAGTATTGGGGGGTTCTAGATCAATGTGAATTCCCAAAAAAATTAAGTGATATACCATTTTTATCTTTTAATCTTTTGTTTATTTTTTTAAATCTTTTATTTATTTTTTAAAGCTGCTGTTTATTTTTTACTAAAACACGCGTCGGCCCCTGTCGCTTAAAGTCTACATTTATCTCACAAGCACTGACATTGGCTTTTATATCTCAAAATACGCAAAAAGGGCCAATGTCACTGCCCTTTCAGAACAAAGCCACAGATTTGGAAGTGACCTAATCTATCACCCTGCCAAGTTTGTCATAGCCCCTATCAAACACCCTGTATACATGTATACTTAACCCCCTGTATACATGTATATTTATATAAAAATATTTTAATACCTACATATTTTCGAAATAATAATTAAGAACAAATTAGCATATCGTCTGGTTAGAGTTAGAAGGTTGTATGTGCAGTGCAAATCCACGTTTTGAGTAAATCGAAAAAGAAAAATTCGATTTCTGCTTTTTTTAACACGTTCGTTGCCGACAACCCACCTGGCAGGCTCACTGTAGATTCGAATAACATTGCACAAAAGTAGTCTGGCACCTGGGATGAGCGTCTATTTATATGGGCGGCAACGAACGTGTTAAACAACATAAATACATGTATTTTATTTTTTATATATATATATATATATATATATATATATATATATATATATATATGTATGTATATATATACAGGGTGTATTTGAAATAGGGTAGGAAATTTTAGCAAACAAACAAACTTTTTTTCTTAGTTTTTGATGTAGAATAACATTGCATCATTAAAATTTTGGTTTTCGACATTTTAGTATTTAATTTTTCGTCCTCGAACCGTGAAATTTCACCTTCAAATGAACTTTTCTCGAAAACGGTTAATCCTACAGTATTACAACAAGAGTACCTTTTTTTATGTATTTTGACCTGAGGAATCATATTTCAAAAATAAAATTGCAAAAAAGTTACACAGAAAAAAGTTTGGGACAAAAAACTGATAGGGCCCCCCCGTTTCGCACACCCCTGGTTTAAATAAGTACGTGAAAATGACATACAAAGATGGGCCTTATTAGGATTAATTTACGTGCAAAACCTCGTTAACATATCTCAAAGGGTTCCTTAGTTATTAAATAAAAACCGATTTTTTTAGCCACTTTCAAAGGGGCGTAGCTCCCTTATGACGCATTTTTAGACATATGTTTATAGGAACTTTTTGTCATATTTTATCATGTAGAATCATCTGTTAAAATTTCCGACGCTATTTCAAATACACCGTGTATAATACTTATGAAAATTTGTAATATATGAAACTAAGAGAGAATTTCAAGAGCTACAAGTTTGCTTATAACCATTTTTATCCTCCGATGAATAATTTGGCTGAAAAATCGAAAAAAACAATTTCACCGCCATTTTTGAATATTTATAACTCGATTGTTATTAATATATTAAAAAAATGATCCAAACAAAAATTGTTGAAAGCTTCCTTCTTAACAAAATTGGTTTTATGCATTTTTATCGTGAGATGCATATTTAGCGAGATAACCGCACCACTAAAATTCAAGATACTTGATACCCCTTACGCAAATCACCTCCCAGACAGCACAAAGATGCCTTAAAGAGATCTTAAAGATGTCGTAGTTCGTCATTCAAGACGTCTTAAGAACGTCGGCTTTCGCCGTATATGCATCTTAAAGACGTCTTAACGACGTCGTATGTTACACAAGGTAACGTCTTTAAGACATATTTTTTAAGACGCCTTACTGACGCCTTGCACAGGCGACTTTACAACCCCTCCCATTTACGTTGCTAGGTACGGTCGTATTGATATAAAAAGCGCAATAAGAATTAGAATGAGAGGTAATTTGTTTGTCAAAAAAAGATCTTAAAAAAATGTTTTTTTTTAATAGTTGATTGTGGTTAATTTATTTTTAGCGATGAGTATCGAAGTTAAGACGTCTTGTACCGGTACTTATATACATCATAATCAGATATCTTTTAAACATCCCTAAAAAGAAGTCCATAAGATATCCTTTTTATGTCTTTAGGCGTCCAGACATAATTAAGATCTTAAAAAGACGTCTTTAAGATATCATGTGCTGTCTGGGCTAGTGCAATTTCAACATAGGAATTCCTCTTTATCTGATTGGACTAAATTCCAAGTTAAATTAAAAACATTAAAATTACAAAAATGGCCTGTACAAATTTGTAACTCTAACCTGACGATATGCTACGAACAGCACGAAATGCGATTTTTTTTTTATACTTTACCCTATTTCGGAACAAAGTACCACAATAACAAGAACCCCCACTGGGCCCAGCTGGTTCCACATATCTGCAAACCAAATCGTAAAAATAAATTTATGCTTGAATAAAATTACATTTATTTGATAATAAATGTCAATGTCATATAAAAATGTTTGTAATGTTTCATATCATATTTTTGGAAATATAATGGATATTATACAGAGCGGTCCAAAAGTCACCCCCCCTCTTAACTTTTGAACCAGTTGAGATATCGACTTCAAATTAGGAACTTTTAAATAAGACAAATTAAACTATCTTTTAGCATATATTTAATACTTTCAGCTCTTAAAATGTGGGCAGGGGGGCATGGGGTACATTTTTTTAAATGGAAAGGGGGGTCGTGTAGTACATCATTTTAAAGCTTCCTCTCCATTTAACTCCATATTTTTAAATAAAAAAAAAAATTGGGTTTAAAATGGGGTTGAAAATGGGTATTAATGTCAAAATTCCTCTAAAAAAAACAAATAATTTTTTAAAAATGCCTAATTTCATCATAAAAAAATGTTAATTATACTTTTAAACTAATTTCAGTTGACATAAATAAAAATTATAAAAAAAACTTAAAAAATCAAATGTTTTAGCACAAAAAATTACAAAAATCAAAACCTTAAAAAACATTTTTAAAATTTTTTAAAATATTAGTTTAAATAGAGAATTTTATAAGCTTTAAAATGATATATCACACGAAAAAAATGTACCCCAAGCCCCCCTGCCCACATTTTAAGAGCTGAAAATATGAAATATATGCTAAAAGATAGTTCCCTGATAGCACCAAAACCTTCTAAGAATATTCTTAAAATAAATAGCCGGAAGTACAGCATGCTTCTTAGAAGCATGTCTATTTTGCTCAGGATATTCTAAGAACGATTAAAGAAATGCAAAGGATACCGTTTTAATCGTGCTGGGAGTTCCTAAGAAGGTTCTTAAAAGCCTCTGCATCAAATAAGAATGTTTTAAGAAGCATGTTAAGAATATTCTTAGAAGTAGGTACATGTACTTTTAAGAATATTCTTAGCATGCTTCTAAAAATATTCTAATTTGATGCATTTAAGTAATAATATTGAATATTGCGCATGCGCAAACAAAGTAGGTAGGCGTTTCAGAATTCTGCATTAATGTAGTTTTTCTCTTTCTTTCAATTTTATTTTATAATACTCTATCCTTTTTATGGAGTGATATCATAAATTTGGACATGGCGAAAATTTTTACATCTTTGTAATAAACCTAATAATTAAGTATATAAAAATCTTTAGATATAGCATCCATCAGGTAAGATTCATATGGGATATCCAGTTTTACTGTGAAAGTAAACTTTGTACCAAACATAAAAATCATGCGCCACACAAAAATCCAATGTTTAGAGGAAAAAATAGCAAATAATTATCATTTCAAAAAATAATAATTTTAATTTTTTGTCTAAAACTATATAATAATGACTTTATGTCTAAAAATACATCCATTTCTACTACTACTACGGTAAAACTTATGTTATTAACTACAATTTTAAGAATATTTGTAATTCTAACCTAATAAAATAAAAATAATATAACGCCATATTACTATTCTAAAAACATTCCCATTAGAATATTTTAAGAATATGTATTTGAGCATATTCTTAGCAAAATACTCTAATCATGCTTAGCATGTGCACTATAGCATTATTCTATAAATATTCCCATTAGAATATTTTAAGAATATGTATTGGGAATATTCTTAGCAAAATACTCTAATCATGCTAAGAATGTTTAGAGTAGAAGCACTTATGCTACTACAGCAGTGCACCTTTTAAGAACATGCTTAGCATGTTTACAGCATTATGCTAAGAACCTTTTCAAGGGAACGATTAAAAAACCTTCTTAGGATGAAGTGTGTTATCAGGGTTTAAGTTGTCTTATTTAAAAGTTCCAAATTTGAAGTCGATATCTCAACTCGTTCAAAAGTTAAAAGGGGGGGGGTGACTTTTGGACCGCACTGTATATAAAGATGCATTTTAGCAGGTAAACGGACTGACTCTGGATCTCATATTTTGTAGAAGATGTTATCAAGAAAAGAAATTCTGAGAGCTCACGAGAAACAAGCAGACTGCCGAAGATTCAATTTAAATTTATAATTATTGTAATATTTAACAGTGTAAGGTATGAAATACCTTCGTAGGAAGGTCCCTATTTCACTATAAATTAATACGCCCCCGCATCAGCATCAAAAATACCAAATCTGCGAAAAAACCGACCTAAACCAAAGAAAAAAAGTTAGATTATTTTTGCAGTCCCAAAGTCACCCCCTTTTAACTTTTGAAAGAGTTGAGATATCGACTTCAAAGGAACACTTAAATAAGACAACCCAAACTATTTTTTGCATATATTTGATATTTTCAGCTCTTAAAATGTGGACTGGGGTTTATGGGGAACATTTTTTTAAATGGAAAGGGGGGTCGTGCGATGCATCATTTTAAAGCTTTAAGCTTTATAATATAAAATTCGCTATTTAACTATATATATTTTAAACATTTGTTTTAATTTTTAATTTTTTTTTTTTGCTAAATTACATCATTACATTACATGTTTGTTTAACCTCGTACTATTCTACTTAATTAAGCATCCCCTAAGTCCAGGACTTATGTGGGCTAGTAGTAGAGGGAACCACCGGCTTTAATTGACTTTCGAACCAATTTATAGGGAGTGTCCGCTTCACTTTCGTCTTCGCCAAATTTCATTTATTAATTAACTGAAAAAGGCAAATCGGCGCCGGTGAGAATCGAACTCACGCAATTTGGGTAGTACGACGCGGTAGTCCACTATACCAATCCTCCCATTCCACTACACCAATCCTCCCATAAATAATAAATATATATATATATATATATATATATATATATATATATATATATATATATAATTTTTAATATATTTTAGTTAATGACCTACTGATTAAAAGCTATCATTGCACCAAATCGCTACGGCCGCGGCCCCTAGTTTCCGAGATATTTCATTGCAAAAAGTAATTTTATGGATTTATGCATCTGTCAGTGTTTTGTGCTCTGTCGCTTATTCTGTTAACCGTAGAAAAAAACTTTCTTTACAAAAGATTAAGCTAAAGGTTTACTTAACTTGGATTTAGGCCCGGTTGTACAAACCTGGTTTAACTTTGAGCGGAGTTCCTTTACCATTGAAACACATGACAGTTGAGCTAGGTTCAAATTTAAGCGAGGTTTGTACAACCGGGCCTTAAGAAAATAGTACACACAGTTTTGTCGCCACAAGCCATTATTATAAAAAAAAACAAAGGGAAATCTATAACAACTACAGAAATAAATGAAAATCTAAAAAGAGCAGCGATATATTTTGCTGGTAATAAACTGGTACTAACTCAGGAAAAAACTGTTTTTATGGAATTTCAAACCCGGGGAAATAGCGACAGTTGTAGCCCCTTAATAAAACTTAAAGTAAATCTGTTCAGAAAGTTATTTGTTAAAAATTACTTGGAGTTTACTTTGACACGTCTCTTACTTGGTCAAATCACATAGATTATGTAAGAAAACAATGTGCAAGCTATTGCTTTGCCTTAAAAGGTTACAACTCTCTGACCAAAGTGTCGGTAAAATTTTTTATTACAGTAATTTTATCTCGATTATTAGATATGCTATAGTTATTTGGGGTAATTCGTCTCATTCCGATAGATTATTTACTATACAAAAAAGAGCTATCCGTTGCATGTATAATCTACCATTTAGACACACTTTCAAAGAAACATTCAAAAATGAACAAATATTAATTTTCCCATCGCTATATATTTTTGAAACACTAAAATTTGTTAAACAAAACTACCCTTCTTAACTCAAACCACAACACAATGGCAGTGATCTGAGTTATCCTGCTCATCGTCTTACTTTGTTTGAAAAAAAATCCTTTTTATGCTGGCGCTACCTTATTTAATAAATTACCCATTAACATAAGAAACTTACTTTACACAAAATTTGTCAAAAAAGTTAAATTTATGTTGGCATCAGAAGCCTTTTACTCAACTGAAGAATTTAAAATGTTTAATTGTAGTAATTATCTATAATTTTTTTTTTAATATTCTTTAAATATTGTACATTGCGTAGGTATATCCTATTGACTTTTTATCTGTATGTGTAAAGATCTATTGGATTAATAAAGTATTATTATTATCTACAAAATTACAATATATATCTAGAACAGCGTAAGTTTTTACCCGACTGCGCACGCCAGCAGGGTAAAGTTGTTCACGCGTGTCTGTTTTTGTACTTAGAATTCTTCATAACATCGTAAATCTTAAACGACTTAACAGATTTTGACAAATGAGGTGTCGCTAGATTTGTCTCAAAATCATAAGTTTGTTTTGCAACTTCTATGATATATTGCAAGCAACAAAACATGTTATATAATGGATATGTATCTATTAATGACATATAACCTGTTATACTGCCAACGCATGAATGCCATATATCAAGTTATATGGCAAATGTTCCCTAAATAATCTCTCTTTGCCATGTTGCTGACATAAGTGCCTATAAAAAAACAAACGAATAAAGATATTTGAAATCCTTTTTGTTTGCCTTAGAGCCCTATTAATATATATATATTTATTTATTTGATTAATTTTACACAGTTTCGTGAAGAGTCCCAAATAAGCTCCAAGCTTGTGTTAGGGACTCTTCACTAATTTTGATAAAAATAAAAAAAAATTAAAAAGTATGTCTTCTCTCCAAAAATGTTGCAACCAAAATCTAATGTAGATCTTTACCATTTTTTTGTTACCAGTGACAATTGTATGGCTTCTACTAATGCTTTTTTTCCTCCTGGTAACATTTTTACTCTTTTAAACAGATCTTATACCATAAATTTAGAAAATACAAAAAAATTAAATTCTCAAAGTAATGACATTGACATATACATGTCATATATGAGTTATAGTTTGGTATATAGAGTACCAATTCCCCGCCATCAAAAAATTAATTGAACCCTAGTTATTTTTTTTACTACAACTATAAGAAAAGTAATCACTGTGCGTTATATCTCAAAAAAAACGTGCTGATCGAGAAAAACGAGAGAAGGTTCCGAAATCAGCGCATCAAATATTAGATCATATATACATAGATGCGCCTTGAGTCCACGTCAAACCAAAATGTTTTCATTGCTATATCCAGGTAGATTTCACCTTCCCGCTTCTGGTCACCACCCACTGCTATAGTGGTTTGTTGACAAATATGTTATACTTCACCTCCTCGCAACCTCACCGCTATAGTGGTTTGTTTACAATTGGCTTTGTATATGTTCTACATAAAACAAATTAACATTAATGCCATATCTATGTATATATGATCTAATCATCAACTAGATCCAGATGCAACTAAAATAGTGGAGGCAGATTTTTGAGGGTTGAGCAGTGTAATAATATAAACACGTTTATCAGTCAGAAATATTATATGAAGGAAGTTTTAATATAATAAATATTATTTTTTATTTTTCCCCAATTAGTGGTTATAAAATTTATGTTATAATGGCGAAAATGTCAACAGTTTTCGGTTTAATCGAAACTATTGCCTAATTTTTCAACCAAGATACTAAATTAAAAACCGCACAGTGAATATTTTCAAAACAGATTCGAATATTGGATGTCCGAATATAATGCAAGTTTATAAAATATATTTTATAAAACATAACTATATTCTATCACAGAATTAGAAAGAATTCTAATTTTGTGTATTCTATACACAAACATACAATTCAAACCTGTTGTAAAAATATTTATTGTGCGATTTTTAATTTACTATCTTGCTTGAAAAAACAGACCATAGAACAAAATTAAGATTATTTTTGAATAATTTATCAATTTACAAAATTGTAACTCAAAATTAACTAAATTTAGTCAACAACTGGGAAAATAATTTTAAAACTAACAACAAAAAAACGTATTTCCAGTATAACGGAAGCCCTAAAAACTTTATATTCCCAGGTAATTTAACGTTAGAATAACGTTTTTCTAACGTTAGAAAACTGTATAAAATTACGTTATAAAATATGTGCAAATGTCCCGCTTTTTAATGTTAGAATCAAACGTTAGTTACAAACGTTAATCTAACGTTAGATTTTTAAGTTAGAAATACGTTATAAGTACGTTTAATTTCGAACTTTCGGAGGGGGCGTGGCCAACTAGGAAATTTCTACCATCATAAAATGGCAGCTGGAGACAAATTTATTCATATAAATAAATCTTAATATATTTTAGCAATCATAATATTTTTAAACATTATTTCGTAACTTTTTTTTATAAAATAGCCATCTTTTTAGGTGGCCCTAAATATTTTTCGTGTAATATGCTGTTATACTTCGACAAATACGTTTACCTCTCAGAAAAACTTTATATTTGGTTAGTTAATATTTATTTATTTATACATTCAGAATCTTAAAATATTTGTTCAATTCTAGTACAGCGTTGCCAGACTTACTATAATTTTGACTTTTGGGGGATATTTTTTAAATTTATTATAGAAATAATAAATAATAATTAAACCTAGGCACATAGCTGTTTGAAATGAGTGTTTTCTACTATAGCTTACGTATTAATAATGGAAATTAAAAAAATATTTAAAGATAAAATAAGGTTAGAAAAAGGTTAGAATTTGGTTAGGAAACTAACGTTAGATTTATGTATTTTATAACGTTTTTGCCAAACGTTAGTTTTTAAGGTTAGATTTATATATTTTATAAAGTTTTTGTCAAACGTTAGTTTTTAAGGTTAGATTTATATATTTTAAAACGTTTTTTTATAACGTTTGAGACTAAACATAAAAATGTCACTAATCGAATGTTATGTTAAGTTAGATTTATGTACTTTTCTACCAGGGTTATGTCAAAAAATTTCATATATTCCAAAATTCATTAAATTAGAATAAAAATCATCAAAAAAATCTTATACTTCCGGTATAAAAAAATTCGGAAAGTCCATGCCGGCATTGTCAAGGATCCAAGAAAATAGGACATGTTACATGTCATTTTAAAGGTTTTTTCTTGCTTAATGCAATGATGATTTTCAATCGAAAATGAGTTAATTATTTTAAAAAAATTGTAACTTAAAAAAAAGTCCAAACCTATAGTGAAACGTTTATTCAGGTGCCGCGACTAGTAGTCGTACAAAAAAATACATACGAAAAAAAAAAATGTTGAAAATTGGCATGCCAAAATTTAGGAGGTGATTCTACATTTAAAAATATAAAAAAAAGTTCCTATAAAGGTTGGTCCGGAAATAAGCCCTAAAGGAAGCTACGGCCCTTTAAAATTGTAATAAAAATAAGGTTTTTAATTAATAACTCTGGTACCCTTTAAGCTAGAGCGACGAGATTTTGCATGTTTACTAGTATTAATAAGGCTAATAAGTTTATGTCAATTTATTTTTTTGAATTTATCCAGAGTCATGCCTAGACGGACAAAATATGTGAGGCTTAACATATTTTTGCCCCAAACTTTTTTATGTGTAGTTTTTTTGGATTTTTTTTGTAAAAAATATAGATTTCTCGAGTAAAAATACATAAAAAAGGTCATATAGTGTAACACTGTAGGAGCAACCGTTTTCAAAAAAAAAAAAAAAAAATGCAATTAAGAGGAAGAACATTTTGTCTCATCAAAAACGTTACTTTTTAAAAGGCTATTACTCCTTTAATATTAAATTTAGGTGTTTTGGTGAAGAATACTTTTTTGCTCAGTTTTAAATAAAGAATCACCCTGCAGCATTAAAATTTTATTGATGCCCGTATTTGTTCCCCGTTCAATATGTCATCTTCCAAGGGCCGTAGCTCCCTTAGGGCCTTTTCCGGACAACCCTTTATAGAAGTTTTTTTTCATATTTTTGGATGTAGAATCACCTCTTAAATTTTGAAATGGCAGTTACTGATCAACCTGTATAATATTTCTTTGTACAATAAAGAATATATTTTAAACCATAAAAAAACCAACAAGTAATTGGTGTCCAAACAGGGTAATTTTTATTTCACATCTATGTCTCATTCGCAAAGATTTAGAAAAAAACTCATAATAAAGATGAAGAAAATGGTTGTACCTACCGGTAGAATCAAGAATTATTCCCCGTAAGATAGCTGTATCTATAACAGTTAGAGGTAATTACGTCGTCCTAAAAATAGGACACTATTGGGTTAAAAAAATGTTTAAAAAAATAAAAGTTATATGGTCAAATAGAGAATTTTATAAGCTTTAAAATGATATATCACACGACCCGCCACCCGTTTAAAAAAATGTCCCAATTGTCTCCATTGTGCCCCTAAGCATATCAAATATATACCAAAAAATTATTTGGGCCATGTTATTTAGGTGTTCTAAGTTGATATCTTAAGCCGTTCAAAAGTTAAATGACTTTTAACACGCTCTGTATAATACTATTAAGATAAATTAACTTGCTGCGAAAACTAATTTGTGAAGAATTTTCTATTGGGTTTCAATAGTATTGATTTTTTTTTAACAATCACAGAACTGAAACGGTATTGTTAATATCACTTCTTACCTCTAAACTTTCACCGTGATGACTGATTTAATAGAATTAAAACTATTATCGACAACCTATAGGTCTAGCGGTCGAAATGAATTCAGAACCTGTAATAATAATATCGCCAAGTATCTCTTTTTATTTATAAGAAATTAGTCCAGACGCCAAAGAAGATAATTGTAAAAAATAAGAAAACGAAATGCTAAAAATACTGCTACTATACTATATAACTAGATGAAACGTTGCAAGCACCCTGTCAAAACATCGGCACTATTTTACACTAGAGCCATCTAGTTTGCAAATTTCAAACTAGGTGTTTTGTTTGATTTTAAATTCTGTATCTTTAAAACATTATATTCTAGCAAAAAACTGTATATAACATTTTTTATAGGGCTTAAAAAGAGCTTTTATTTAAAATATAATTCTTTGAAATCGGGTTAAAAATATGTGAGATATGCTAAAAAAACCTTTTACTGCTTTAAACGCCAATATCTCGAAAACAATGCGTTTTAGGAAAACGTTGTTTATAACATTTAAAATGCAGACAGACAGACAGACAGACAGACGGACGCAAAAAGTTTTTTTACTGATTTCGACTCATAATGGTCTAAAACGTCGAGAAATTTGAAAAAAACGTGGTCAAAGATTTTGATTTTTCGGCGAAGATTTCAATACATCGGCACTCTTAGTAGCACTAAGTGTCGATGTAAAAATTTCAATACCTACTGCAGAGAAATTAAAAACTACGAAAAAAACTTCCCATACACTTTGACAATTTTCTTCTGAGCCTTTTCTAAAAATTCATATAACACATTTTTCAGAAATTTTGAATAATAAAACAGTTCGTAAAAATTTTCTCCTGTTGTACTAGGACTTTTTTACTTTTTTTTTTTATTGTAAAAAGCGTGAAGTTCGTAAAAATTTTCGTTTGGACTTTTCAAAACATCGGCACTATTTTACACTAGAGCCATCTAGTTTGCAAATTTCAAACTAGGTTTTTTGTTTGATTTTAAATTATGTATCTTTAAAACATTATATTCTAGCAAAAAACTGTATATAACATTTTTTATAGGGCTTAAAAATAGCTTTTATTTAAAATATAATTCTTTGAAATCGGGTTAAAAATATGTGAGATATGATAAAAAAACCTTTTACTGCTTTAAACGCCAATATCTCGAAAACAATGCGTTTTGGGAAAACATATAACATTTAAAATGCAGACAGACAGACAGACGGACGCAAAAAGTTTTTTTACTGATTTCGACTCATAATGGTCTAAAACGTCGAGAAATTTGAAAAAAACGTGGTCAAAGATTTTGTTTTTTCGGCGAAGATTTCAATACATCGGCACTCTTAGTAGCACTAAGTGTCGATGTAAAAATTTCAATACCTACTGCAGAGAAATTAAAAACTACGAAAAAAACTTCCCATACACTTTGACAAGTTTCTTCTGAGCCTTTTCTAAAAATTCATATAACACATTTTTCAGAAATTTTGAATAATAAAACAGTTCGTAAAAATTTTCTCCTGTTGTACTAGGACTTTTTTACTTTTTTTTTTATTGTAAAAAGCGTGAAGTTCGTAAAAATTTTCGTTTGGACTTTTCAAAACATCGGCACTATTTTACACTAGAGCCATCTAGTTTGCAAATTTCAAACTAGGTTTTTTGTTTGATTTTAAATTATGTATCTTTAAAACATTATATTCTAGCAAAAAACTGTATATAACATTTTTTATAGGGCTTAAAAATAGCTTTTATTTAAAATATAATTCTTTGAAATCGGGTTAAAAATATGTGAGATATGATAAAAAAACCTTTTACTGCTTTAAACGCCAATATCTCGAAAACAATGCGTTTTGGGAAAACATATAACATTTAAAATGCAGACAGACAGACAGACGGACGCAAAAAGTTTTTTTACTGATTTCGACTCATAATGGTCTAAAACGCCGAGAAATTTGAAAAAAACGTGGTCAAAGATTTTGATTTTTCGGCGAAGATTTCAATACATCGGCACTCTTAGTAGCACTAAGTGTCGATGTAAAAATTTCAATACCTACTGCAGAGAAATTAAAAACTACGAAAAAAACTTCCCATACACTTTGACAAGTTTCTTCTGAGCCTTTTCTAAAAATTCATATAACACATTTTTCAGAAATTTTGAATAATAAAACAGTTCGTAAAAATTTTCTCCTGTTGTACTAGGACTTTTTTACTTTTTTTTTTTTTATTGTAAAAAGCGTGAAGTTCGTAAAAATTTTCGTTTGGACTTTTCAAAACATCGGCACTATTTTACACTAGAGCCATCTAGTTTGCAAATTTCAAACTAGGTTTTTTGTTTGATTTTAAATTATGTATCTTTAAAACATTATATTCTAGCAAAAAACTGTATATAACATTTTTTATAGGGCTTAAAAATAGCTTTTATTTAAAATATAATTCTTTGAAATCGGGTTAAAAATATGTGAGATATGCTAAAAAAACCTTTTACTGCTTTAAACGCCAATATCTCGAAAACAATGCGTTTTAGGAAAACATATAACATTTAAAATGCAGACAGACAGACAGACGGACGCAAAAAGTTTTTTTACTGATTTCGACTCAGAATGGTCTAAAACGTCGAGAAATGTGAAAAAAACGTGGTCAAAGATTTTGACTTTTCGGCGAAGATTTCAATACATCGGCACTCTTAGTAGCACTAAGTGCCGATGTAAAAATTTCAATACCTACTGCAGAGAAATTAAAAACTACGAAAAAAACTTCCCATACACTTTGACAATTTTCTTCTGAGCCTTTTCTAAAAATTCATATAACACATTTTTCAGAAATTTTGAATAATAAAACAGTTCGTAAAAATTTTCTCCTGTTGTACTAGGACTTTTTTACTTTATTTTTTTATTGTAAAAAGCGTGAAGTTCGTAAAAATTTTCGCCTGCTGCGCTAGAGCTTTCTTGCATTTTTCTGAAATTTTCAGAAATAATACTGTTTAATTTAAACAAAAAATCGCCTGTAGCACAAGGTTTTTTTTACGTTTTTGTAGAAGAGAAAAATTCGTAAAAATTTTTGCGCTAGAGTTTCTTGTATTTTTGTGAAATTTTAATTTTAATTAATTGTAATTTTAAAGACTGGTTTAAAATTAAAATAGAATTTGTAAAAATCTTCGCATGCGGTACTAGGGCTTTGGGAGCGTTCAAGTATTATGTAACGCAAAATTTGGCCATTTTTGACTCCCACCCCCCCATGTAACGCGGCGTAACATTTTGGAGACCCCCCACCCCCCCCCCCCCTATTTGCTACGTAACATTTTAGAAAAAGTAACAAAAAATGAAAAGAAATTTTGCTTTATGGTTTAAACCGGTTTTTAACCGTTTATTGCTTCCGTGTGTTAACCCAAAACCGGTCTGATGTAATTTCCGAAACCGGTTAACCGAAAACCGGTTATTGGCTATGGTTTTCCATCTCTAATTGTTTTTGTTTAGAGAATTTAGTTAACTGTTAACCACGCCGTGTGCAATAAAATTTGCAAGGAATCCGTCTCTTTAAGCCTAGATCATTGTTAAAAACGTGATCCAATAAACATTTTATAAGTTTATATTTTTTTAAGTGTTACGTAACATTTTTACTGACACCCACCCCCCCTCTGTAACGCGGCGTTACGTAATACTTGAACGCTTCCTTTCTTACGTTATTTCTGCATAAGTTTTGACAGTTGAAATAAATATTATATTTTTCTATTTTGCGACTTATAAGCTCATAATCACACGCATTTTGTGTGTGATTATAGACCCATAAGAGGTCTGTACTTTTTGTTCTTATGGGTTGACCTGGCCTATCGCTTGACGTTTTCCGTGCAAATGTCAATGTCGCTTAAAAGTTGAATTTTCTACAAAATTTTGTGTTTAGGTTATTTTTACCATGTTAAAATTGTGGCTTGGGTAATTGCAGTAAAAAAGAGAAGAGACGAGATGACTATAAAATATATCAAGAAGAGATGACTATAAAATATATCAAAATATCATTTGTTCTTAGAATTTTAAACATGGTGTAAACTGTAATTACAATCCAAAACAAAAATCCCTAAATCAGTCATCAATTTAAATGTAAGTTTTTTTTTAAATTTTAGAGCAAAATAGAAAAAAATTGTAAAAAGCACTCGTTTCATAACACGTTTTTAGCGCACAAGTACTTTAGAAAAGTCGCCGCAAGCGGCTCGTTTTCTAAAATTGTACTCGTGCGCTATAAACGTATGTTATGAAACTAGTACTTTAATATACTATTATTTAAAATTCGAAAACTACTACATTTTCAGTTACTTACAGAATAGGTCCCAAGGCTGTGACGGATAACGTAGATTGATTTTTCACCCTTCACAAACTTATTTTTCACAAAACTTTAAAAAATAATTTTAAAACAACTGAATAGGTAATTTGTTAACTAGCTCTTGACACTGTAACTGTTATCCATAATTTGCATGTTGTTAGCCTGGAATGTAGCCGTGACAATAAAGTATTTGATAATGACCTATTAGCTTAAAAGCTAAGATCATATCTCACACTGAGCGTTTGAGATTTCTCAATTTTGAATTTTTGAGTTTTTGTTCTTACACCTAATTTTCCTCCGTTGAATATTTAATAAATATAAAGCTATGGTTTCCTCTAGCAGTCGCAGTCGCTGACGACTGCGACCGGGTAGCCGCGACCAGGTCGTTACGACCCTACCTGTTTTCCTCGGTATCTCCAGTCGCCATTCTGTTAGCCATTTTATGAAGAGCTGTTTTTTTTGTTTATGAGTTTATACCTTTCAATCAGTATGAATATCTCTGAAAAGTCGGTTCTTTTAATGTTTCTGAATTATCAAGCGGAAGAAGAGAATATTCTCCACTTATTAACATTACATCATTAAGAAAAAAGGGTAAAAGTTGATGAGATGTTTCGGCTGAGAGAGGTGGAGGGATTTCAAGCAATTCTAATTGAGTGAAACAGTGAAAGACACTTGTCACAGTGCAAAACCACCTGTTTCACCATCAAATTCGTGACGAATTAGTCGTGCGTCTGCTCCAGGAGCGGTCAAGTGACCGGCGACCAAACGAACGGCGACTAGTAGTTAGTAGTAACGACTCGGCAGCTAGTAAAACAGGGACATTTAAAATGCAGTGTTTGGCTAATTATCTCACTGAGAAAAGGCAAAATAAAAGTGAGAAAGGAAGGAAAAAAGGAAGAAAATGCATTGTAAATGTCCAAACGACTCGGTCGCGGCTACCCGGTCGCAGTCATCAGCGACTGCGACTTTTGGAGGAAACCGTAGCTTAATTATATATATAGGAGAGGTATGAGTAGTTGTCTACATCTAGAAATAGATGGCGCACAAGTCTACATCAACCTAATGGCTATATTCCTTTTGCGAGTAAAGTCTAAAAACGTTTTCTTAATCAGCGTGCAGAGTTGACTCTTGGTACTGAAGAGGGCCAGAAGCCCGAAACTGTCAGTCTACAAATATCACTCTGTACGATGATTAGAAAATAGATTGATGGAATAATAAATTAATATTTTTATAATTTTGTTTAAAATTAAAAATTTCTGTCCTTATTAATTATAATTATTTAATTATAATAAATATACCTAATTATAATTATTTACATAACGTTGGCATCAAAATAACGTAAAGCTTAGGTATGTGAGCGTGAAAAATTATATTCCAATTTATAAGTATTTGTCCCAAAGTGGGTTAAAGCTTTCTATGATTGCTTTTTTAGTAAAAAGCACAATATTGTTTAATAAGTGTTATTAATTTGCTCTGGAGCCTGGTTTTATAATAATGAAAACCGGCTTTAAAACAAGAAAGCGATATACAGGGTGCTCGACAGGTTGTTTTAAAAATAAAGGGACTAAAGGGTTGATTTTAAAACTATGAAAAAAAGTTCGTCGAAAAATGAGCGTCAAGGAAGAATCTTCCTATAACACATTACCTATAAAAATAATTTTTAAAAAATTTCACCTTTCAAAAAATGATGTGTATCAAAATCCAGTCCAAAGATGACCGTTCATTTGACCATATCAAGGGTGTGGAGCCAACCCTGATAACACACTTCATCCTAAGAAGGTTTTTTAATCGTTCCCTTGAAAAGGTTCTTAGCTTAATGCTGTAAACTTGCTTAGCATGTTCTTAAAAGGTGCACTGGTGTAGTAGCATAAGTGCTTCTACTCTAAACATTCTTAGCATGATTAGAGTATTTTGCCAAGAATATTCCCAATACATATTCTTAAAATATTCTAATATGAATATATTTATTTTGATAACTATTTATTATTTCTATAATAAGTTTAAAAAAACATCCCCCAAAAGTCAAGATTATAGTAAGTCTGGCAATGCTGCACTAGAATTAAAAAAATATTTTAAGATTCTGAATGTATAAATAGATACTACCCAGGTAGCAAAATAACATGACATTCACGTGAAAGTCACGTTAATATGTGACATGTGATGTTAAGATTGTAGTCTCATTTAACAAGAATGTAGCATGGTGGGGATGTCCTAAGTCCGCCCCTAATAACATCACACAATGACATCCCGAAAATAACGTGTTTGTGACATCATAAATCCACATTCCTGTTATATCTAATATCTTATGGATGCCGTTACTGGTACTTTAATATTTAAATATTTTAATATATTAGCTTTTTCTAAATTAAAACCATTAAAAACGCTATAAGCCTATAAAAAATCGGGTTTAAAATCAATCAGTAATTGAAACAATCACAGATTGAAACAGATAGATTCTAAATACGAAATTGCAGATTAAGCGGAGAATAAATTCCTTTAATCCGTGTCCGTGGTCTTGAGAAGCCCGGCAGAGCCCCCTATCCATTGGAAATCGTATAATGTGTATACAATTTCCTTATAATAATTTACTCTATCAACATCATCTTATATCGATTTTTTTGCTTCGAACGTCGGTAAGAAGCAAAATAACATGACATTTACGTGAAAGCCACGTTAATATGTGACATGCGATATATTCACAGCGTTGGTAAATATTTGTTATTAAATAACATAGTTGTCACGTCACACGTGTTACGTTGCAAATGTTATGTTAAATACATGTTATTTTTCAATATTATGTGATGTTATGATTTAGTTTAAAAATACACCCAAAAGTGATGTTAATTTCTTGTAATATAACATCCCTTGCTACCTGGGTAACTAACTAAATATAAAGTTTTTCTGAGAGGTAAACGTCTTTATCGAAGTATAACAGCATATTACACTAAAAATATTTAGGGCCACCTAAAAAGATGGCTATTTTATAAATAAATGTAACAAAATTATGTTTAAAAATATTATGATTGCTAAAATATATTAAGATTTATTTATATGAATAAATTTGTCTCCAGCTGCCATTTTATGATACAGGTAGAAACTACCTAGTTGGCCACGCCCCCTCCGAAAGTTAGAAATTAAACATACTTATAACGTATCTCTAACTTAAAAATCTAACGTTATATTAACGTTTGTAACTAACGTTTGATTCTAACGTTAAAAAGCGGGACAATTGCACATATTTATAACGTACTTTTAAACAGTTTTCTAACATTAGAAAAACGTTATTCTAACGTTAAATTTCTACTAGGGTAGTACCTATATTTTACAACACCGTGTATAAACATACTTATCGTGTGATCCTGCCAGGCCTTCTTGATCCATTAAGTCCCCATTAAATAAATATTATGTTGTTATAAAGATAATACTTTATTGTTATTTTCGGATTTAATTAATTTACCTAAAAAATGTATAAACAATACTTATTATACCCGGGTATAATAAGGCCTATGAGGTTTGATCGTTATCATTTCTTTATTTTGCTTTCCCATTTTGAAAACTTTCAAAATATCGGAAAGCCTTGTATTCCTGCAAAAATTTTCAATTTTTTTTGCGTATTTTTGCATTTTATGACGTTTTATGTCGATATAAATCAATTTCAAGCAAAAAAAAAATTGTCGGTCGGTCGATCGGTCTGTCCGGGAAATCTTGTGGGCACGATAACCTAAGAACGCTTTAAGCTAGAGACTCGAAATTCGGCATACAGGAATATTACCAAAAGTTCTCACTCGGGATTGTTTTTGGTGAACATTGGGGTGCGGCAGGGGGGCAAATGGGGAAAGTACATTTGTTTAGAAAAATTTGAAAAATACTATATAGGGGTTTTTGTGTTTGCTGAAATTAAATCTAAGAATAAAATTTTTCTAATCCCACCCCCGAGGGGGTGAGGGAGTAAATATTTTTAAATATTTTCAATATTTTCGTCAAAATTGGTATATAGGGGTTTTTGAGGTCGACGAATATTAATCTGATATTTTTTTTCTAATTTCACCCCCTGAGGGGTGGTGGGTAGTTTTCGTTTTTGAGGTTGCTGAAAGTGAATCTGATAATAAATAAAAACACTAAATCCACCCCCTGAGGGGTGGGGTGTAGTTTTTGTGAAAATTTGTATATTGGGTTTTTTCAGGTTGGTGAAAGTGAATCTAATAATAAAAAAATTCTTACTCCACCCCCTCAGGGGCTGGGGTAGTTTTCTTGAAAATTTTTATACTGGGGTTTTTGAGGTTGCTAAAACTGAATCTTATAATAATATTTTTCTAATTTCACCCCCTGAGGGGGGGGGGCAGTTTTTTTTTGAAATCCCCCAAAAACAAAAAAGTTACGGGGGTTAAACTTTTTTAAAAAATGAAAAACTATTATTTTATTATATTTTTTTTTTCAAAGTTTTTCGTTTTTCACAAAAAGAATATAAAAAAAAGTTTTGTTTTGAAAAAAATTATTAATCCGAAATTTTCAGGAAATCAAGTTTTATTAGGAGAATACCCCTATTATGTTTTTTTTTTGTAATAATTCCTCCGATTTTTTTTATTTTATTTTTTTTTGAAAATTTATGTTTTATGTTTTACTTTTACTCACTCGAAAAAGCCAAATTTGTTGACTAAAATTATAAATTTACAAGTTATACACATTTTCCAGGATTTTTCCAAATTTTGGATTAAATACCTAGCTAAATATATTTTTTGTACACTAAATGGTAATTAATCATATAAAAAAAATAATTTTATTTATTTTTTAAGATTTTCAGATTTTCCAGATTTCCCAAAAACTAGCTAAAAGGCTTTCTCTTACCTGAAAATGGCTGCATACCAAATTTGATCAAAATCCCTGCCCACTTCGTTCCATAATGCGCGAGGCAATAGGCTTATCCTTAAATAAATAAATGATAGTGTGATATATCATTTTGTGAATATTTTTATGACAAATACCGCTTAGACTGAGTGCACCCCAGTTGATGATTCGAATCAATCATGAATACGTGTATAACGGTTTTGTTTTTAATGCTATGTGCTTCTATAAAATATTCACTTTGTGTAAGTATGTCTTATTTTCACTAAATACTAATTTTAATACGGTACAACCTTTTTAATCCGGATTCCCTGTAATCCGTACAGACGACGGAATGTGGTGCGTACAGAATGGAGCTCTCTACAACTAGAATTATGAAACAAAAGACGTCTACCCTTTCTCTATCTCATTTGTGCTACACTTTCCAGCCAACCAAATAAATACTGTATTTGTTTTTCATACAACAAATACAGTATTTATTTGATTGGCCGGAAAGTGTAGCAGTAAGCGGCACGAACGAACATATCTAATGTGAATCTGTAGAATAAGATAATTCTACTAAAATTTAGATGGCGCCAGTAATTACTTTAATTAAAATAATATATTACCCTTTTCGCCCGGCCAAGTAAATATTGTATTTGTTCAACAAAGAACAAATACAGAATTTGTTTAGTTGGGTGGAAGTGGGAGTGTATGTATGTCTTCTATCCTTTTTGGGTAGAACTTTTGTGCCTGTCTAATCTAACGGGAGAAATCGCCATTAGACTTTCTTTGTAAATTTTGAGTATGTACCCTGGTAGAAAAGTACATAAATCTAACTTAACATAACATTAGATTAGTGACATTTTTATGTTTAGTCTCAAACGTTATACAAAAACGTTATAAAATATATAAATCTAACCTTAAAAACTAACGTTTGACAAAAACGTTATAAAGTACATAAATCTAACGTTAGTTTAACAACTAAATTATAAACTTTTTCTAACCTTATTCTAACTTTAAATATTTTTTAAATTTGCATTATTAATACTAGAAAATACTCATTTCAGACAGCTATATGTCTAGGTTTGATAATTATTTATTATTTCTATAATAAGTTTAAAAAAATATCCCCCAAAATTCAAATTTATAGTAAGTCTGGCAACGCTGTACTACAATTGAAAAAATATTGTAAGATTCTGAATGTATAAATAAATATTAACTAACTAAATATAAAATTTTTCTGAGAGGTAAACGTATTTATTGAAGTATAACATTACACGAAAAATATTTAGGGCCACCTAAAAAGATGGCTTTTTTATAAATAAATGTAACGAAATTATGTTTAAAATTATTATGATTGCTATAATACATTAAGATTTATTTATATGAATAAATTTGTCTCCAGCCGCCATTTTATGATGCAGGTAGAAATTTCCTAGTTGGCCACGCCCCCTCCGAAAGTTAGAAATTAAACGTACTTATAACGTACTTCTAACTTAAAAATCTAACGTTTGTAACTAACGTTAGATTCTAACGTTAAAAAGCGGGACATTTGCACATATTTTATAACGTACTTTTATACAGTTTTCTAACGTTGGAAAAACGTTATATTAACGTTAGATTTCTACTAGGGTATACTTCTTGATTTATTTTGATTACAAAATCTTGTATTTACTATTAAAATTTTATTTATTTATTCATTTATTTGAATAGATACACAGAATCATGGAGAGCCCCAAATAAGTTACAAAACTTGTGCTAGGGGCTCTCAGAGTTTCAGATTAATCCCTGAAGATGTCTCTAGTAGTAAGAGACGAAACGTCGGAAAGTGAAAATCCATTAACACGGTCTAAACCCGAAAGTGAAAGTTGTTTACAAAGTTGACAAACGTAACAAATAATTTCAATCTTCCATCTTCGCCTTTCCTCCATTTTTACAGGATCATCGTTCCTTAAATACAATTCCTACAATCTCCTTTCCAAATTTTTAGCAGTATTTACAGAAAATTTTAAATTTTGAAATTTATTTAAAAAATATGGACAATGATATTGACATTTACATTGACATCTGTAATCCGGACGTTTCTGTAATCTGTACGGACCTTGGTTTTATATCTGTCCAGATTAAAGAGGTTCTACCCTAGTAATTAATTAAAGTTTTATAACAAAAAATAACTGTCTTTAAAAACTGGAAAATTAAACTATACCTTGACTGTGCCACTTTAAAGAAAAAAAAATCCAAAAGTGGTTAGAAACCATCACTTTAAAGACAAAATTGTGCTTTGGAAATAATATACCTAATTTAAATTAAGTACCCCCAAGAATTTTATATAATTTCCAAATGGAGCGTGTTAAAGGTACTGGCCTTTCACCGTCATATTAGAACAAGAAGGAATAAATTTTGTTGTGACTTTTTAAATTGTTAATACTTCACGAATAAGAAAGAGTGACCAAAAGTATGACAAAAAATAGTGTTTTTTGACGTTACTACTTTTCTTAAATATTTTTCTCCGGATTCGATTTTTTTAAAAATACCTCGAAAAATACAACCACTCGAAATATGAAATAATTTGAAAATTCTCATAAATTTGTCCGTCCGATGTCACTTTTTTTGTCGTCGAAAAAAAAAAAGGTATTTAGTTTCCACAGAGCCTAAAGATTCTTCGAATAACCAAAAAAGGCACTTTGATCCGTACTTATTTTCCATGCTAATTGCATTCCTAAGTTCATCATAAATACGTTTTTATTAGATAACTTTAGTATAAAATATACTGACAGTTATAACAACCCTGGTAGAAAAGTACAAAAATCTAACTTAACATAACATTAGATTAGTGACATTTTTATGTTTAGTCTCAAACGTTATACAAAAACGTTACAAAATATATAAATCTAACCTTAAAAACTAACGTTTGACAAAAACGTTATAAAATACATATATCTATCATTTAGTTTCTTAACTAAATTCTAACCTTAAAAGGCTAAAAATAGGCATAAGACTGCTGATAAAATTTGATCCAGACACTTAACTACCTTTTTTGATTCTTCGACGAATCTTTAGGCTCTCGGGGGAAACTAAAGATCAGTTTTTTTTTAATTTTGTTTTTATTAGCATCTAACAGGGTATAGCCTGTATACTTTTAAGTATACTTTTGTGATCCCTCGCTAAACGAATTGAAACAAAAGCGAACATATTACCACCCTTCTGGATAGGTAGGTTTGTTAGGGTAGGTTGGTGGATCCAAGCAAGCTATTCATTTATCGTAACAAACCTACCTATCTAGTAGTCTCAACGAACTAATAACTCTTCTCTCTAGAATAGGCATTTCATTTGTAAAAACTGACAAAAACGTAGCCAACATATACCTTTGTCTGTCCTACTCGCGCAGCTTTGTTCTAACAGAGACAACAATAACAGTTACTGGTAACGGTTATTGTTCAGGCCTGAATATACCTACTATTTGTTTACAAACAAACCGAGGTGTTGGCGATACTTTATATTAACGGTATGCGTATTCTAGAGAAAAGAGTTATTAGTTCGTTGAGTGGTCTACCCTGTAGGTTATTTATCGATATATTTATTATGGGTAGGTTAAATTTTTATCTAATCTGTTGCGACATGGGTACTTAAGTACAAAGTAAATTTGCAAATATTTACTTCTCTAGAAACCTATATTACTCAGTGAATAATACAATTACTTAATAATTCATTATTGTATTAATGACTAATTATAATTATTTTAAATTTATAATTTCCCAGACAGCAATAGATGACTTAAAGAGATCTTAAAGATGCCGTAGCTCGTCATTCAAGACATCCTAAGAACGTCGGCTTTCGCCGTATATGCATCTCAAAGACGTTTTAACGACGTCGTATGTTACAAAAGGTAACGTCTTTAAGACATCTTTTTTAAGACGCCTTACTGACGCCTTGCACAGGCGACTTTACAATATAATACCCCTCCCTCCCCCTAAAAGGCGTAATAAGAATTAGAATGAGAGGTAATTTGTTTGCTAAAAAAAGATCTTAAAAAAAGTGGTAATTTTTTTTAATAGTTGATTGTGGTTAATTAATTTTTAGCGATTAGTATCGACGTTAAGACATCTTGTACCGATACATACAAGACATCTTATAGACATCATAATCAGATATCTTTTAAACATCCCTAAAAAGAAGTCCATAAGATTTATGTCTTTAGGCGTCCAGACATAATTAAGATCTAAAAAAGACGTCTTTAAGATATCATGTGCTGTCTGGGTTATGTTTGTTTTTGTATTGTTAAATTAATTTTGAATTAAATGTATCCGATGGGTGAATCGCTGAAAAAAAATTACTAAAGCTCCAGTTTGTACACCTGAATTAATCTGCGGTTTACTCCTCAAAAATATTTATCTCGGATGAGGGCTAAAAAATTTGTAAAAAATAAAGTATGGCTACGTTTACAACTTGGGGATTTTATTTTAAGTTCGCGTACCAAATGACGCCATATATGACGTCCTATAGGGCCTATTCTACTGTATACCTTGTAAAGAGCAAGATGCAATACGCTCTGTTTTAAATGTGAATGTAACCTGTGATAGTTAATCAGAGCCGTAACTAGGGGGGGGGGGATAGTAAAACAGTAAATTATTACAAATATATTTACTCGCTCAAAAGTTAAGAGGGGGTAGTATGTCTTATTTGCGTGTTCTAAATTTGAAGTCAATATCTCAACTCGTTCAAATCAAAAGTTAAGACTTTTGGACCCTTCTCTATATGGTGTATATAGTGTATATTATACGCTAGTAATTAGTATTAGCAGTATTAGGTTCTTAAAAAAAAATTCATAAAGGCATTTTTTGCTATCCGATTTTTTTAAACCGTGAACACATTTTCCACTTTTAAACTTAAAGAGAAACAGTTATTGTCTTAGTTTCATAGTTTCTTAGCTAACTTTTCTTATATTTTTCAGTATAAAGCAGCAGTAATAGAGACATACTACGTAAATGATACAACGCCAGATTTGACAATAAAAACAAATTTACAGGGCTATCGTGATACTTTGGAAAAGTATAAATCGGTAATAGTTATTTATTGTATTAGTGAGTTAAGTGAGAAAAATTGCTAATTATTAAGTGGTTATTAGAACGAACTAATAACTCTTCTCTCTAGAATAGGCATCTCATTCGTTAAAACTGACAAAAACGTCGGCAACATAAACATTCGTCTGTCTTACTCGCACATCTTTGTTCTAACAGAGACAACAATACCAGTTACTGATAATTGTTATTGTTCAGGCCTGAATATACCTACTATTTGTTTACAAACAAACCGAGATGTTGGCGATACTTTATATTAACGGTATGCGTATTCTAGAGAAGAGTTTAGTTCGTTGGGTTATTAACACTTTAATCACGCATATCTTACAATTTTTTATCCAACAGCATATATATTTTTTAATAGATTTTACAAATGATATTAAAACATCATAGTTTGAAAAAGTCGGAAGTTATTATCCTATACAATTGAAGGGGTCAGGGGAAAAACGATCATAGTCCATTTTTGACGAAAATTAGTTATATACACCATCTTGTAGTTCGCGACCCAAGCTTTCAGGTGACTATGTCGGTTTTAAGCAAAAACAATTACAGTCGCTGTAACGAATTTAAATAGAAACGATATACAGCATAAGAACGGTCAGAGTCCGAGCGATACCATAAAAAACAATTAAAGTCCATAGTTTCGCATCGGTAACTAAGGAAACGTATTTTTGATTGTAAATGCACTAAGCCTATTGGGCTGCTTTATAACATAAAAAAACGATCAGAGTCCTGGACTGTGATCGATTTTATAAAGTCATATGTGTAGTTCTGTTGCATCTTTCGCTTTGAACCTCAAAGGTAATGTTCAAAACCTTGGTAGGTAATATTATTTTGCTGTGAACTAAGTATGTGACGAGATGAAACAATAATTGACGTTACTTTGAAACTGTATTAGTGCAGAAATAAACTATACTACAATATGAGTCTGTAAACCTTAATTTCGCTATTCTGTGAAAAGTAGTTTTTGTGACTCTGATCGTTTTTCCCCTGACCCCTTCAATTAAATTAAAATACAATTGTATAGAATAATAACTTCCTCTGAATATTCAGTGAATATTCAGTTTACTTTTAACAGTGTCGTATATTATAGTTTTTTTCTTCAATATTTAAGGATAAATCAATAAAAATTGTAATATTTCCGGAATATGGTCTGACCGGAATGGTCATAGAACCAAAGGAGTATGCCATGGTAATTCCAGATATTAACACGGACAAGAATACGTATAATGCAGTGAGTAATATTTGTATTTGTATTTATTTATAGTCATAAAGGGATCTTTTTACAAGGTATTTTATACCCAAGACTGTTAAAATTACAATAAATCTAATTAAACAGTATCATCATTAAAGACTCTTAATGCCATATTAAAACATTCTTTCAAATAAGTCAATTCAGGATAATTCTTAAATATATGTTGTACATATTTATTTCTTTTATTATAATGTATATACATGCTATATATACATGCGCATGTACATGCTTACCCAGCAATGTTTTTTTCAAGTAAATAGACACTTTAAACTACACAATATTTTTGTATTAAAAGATAATCAATTTTCAAAAAAAAAGTCCTTCTTCATGAGTCATGGACGATGACTAAGTGACTCACTGAGTATTAACAGCGTCGACATGACATTCCGCTTGGTGAACAATAGTTTAAACTGTCTATTTACTTGAAAAATGAGTTTTTTTTTAAATTCTAATTTTTGCATGCCCCCGGTAATGGCTGCTTTGATCCGACCCGTGAGTATGTAATACCCATTAATATTTAAGAAATTTATCGAGCTATGTGTATGTTTTAGACTATTAAAGAACTTTCGGACATGGCAGATGAACATCAAAAATATATTGTTGTGAATATTCTGGAAAAAGTTTTAGGCAAAAAAACTATTTATTACAACACAAATGTTGTTTTTGATAACAATGGAAAAATTGTAGCAAAGTAAGTTGGTTTTAGGTCTAGGATTCCGCTGAAATAACAAAAAGAAAAAATCTTAAAGGCGCGCGCTCCATAGAGAAGGAAAGAGAACCTTTAGTCCAGCCTGCGCAAGATTATTTTGTGACAGAACGAGGCAGCGAAATGACGTAACGTAATATATCTGACCTTGCGCAGTACGCATCTCTATCAGCTGTAAAATGCTTTCGGTCGTAAAACAATTCATCACCCCAGTATTCATTTGTCTTATCTCCAAAAATCCCCCAGTAAAAATCTTAAAATGTATAAAAATAGAGATATGGCAAACTAATACAGGGGTGACGAATTATTAGTAGTTTGTTTATACTGTCAGATCGTTTCTGTTCATTTTTCGACTTCTACTGTGTTTTAATTGTTTTTTTGCTGCATTTGTTTATAACTTTAAACCTAACCTGTATTGTTGCTTTATGAAGAGCAAAGGCTCAATCGCTGGTGTACTCAAAGTAGGTGTACAAAATCCCGAAACTCAAACACACCTCGAAAAATTCTTATAAAATAATTAAAAAAAACTATTTCGTCGTTTCTTCGTAGATATTTATTGTTTTTTGTTGAATTTTTTACAATTTTTATTTGACACTCCAAACCAAGGTTAAAAATACTCGTTAAAAACAACAATAGTAGTGCGCATGTGCAAGTTTATCTCAGATGCGCTAGGCACATTTATCACAGTATCCCGCAACGGCTTTGGAGGTCTTTCCTTGTCTCTGGCGCGGTCGCGATATCTATAAAAAAATAAACACAGATTTTTTTTGTGAAACTATACGGTACAAAAGTACAAAAGAAATAAAGGGCCAAGCTAATTTTAAAAAATATGTGTTTTTCGCACCCCCTGATTAATTTTTTTTAACCAAAGGTATTTGTTATTGTAATCCTAAAGTATGAAGATAGAGGGGTATAATTTTTTTTTAGTTTTTACCAACGAACTAACAACTCTTCTCTTTAGAATACGCATACCGTTAATATAAAGTATCGCCAACATCTCGGTTTGTTTGTAAACAAATAGTAGGTATATTCAAGCCTGAACAATAACAATTACCAGTAACTGTTATTGTTGTCTCTGTTAGAAAAAAACTGTGCGAGTAAGACAGACAAATCTATATGTTGACTACGTTTTTTTTAGTTTTTACAAATCAAATGCCTATTCTAGAGAGAAGAGTTATTAGTTCGTTGGTTTTTACCCCCACAACAAACGCATTTTTGAAAATAAAAAATATTATATAAATGTTAAGGTAAAATATTATAATACGTATACGTAAGATTAGGGGGGAGGGAGTTTATAAAAAAAATCTAACTAAATTACACATAGGCCCAGTCAACACAAATACATGGCAGGAACATAGCAGGTACATAACCACTGTTCTATGTGATGTTGCAGACATGTAATTTTTATAGTCCATGTATAGTCCTTGGACTTTAACAATTCCGCCTCAAGTTATGTATCAGCTACATAACATGCTACATATCAGATACATACTAGGTACATAACAATAAAAGTAGGCGTTTCCAAATTTTACTTGTTATGGAGTGCATCATAGATTTAGACATGGTGAACATTTTTACGTCTTTTTGATAAACCTAATAATTAAAGTATATAAATATCTTTATATGTAGCATCCATCAGGCAAAATTCTTATACGATGTGCATTTTTACTGTGAAAGCAAACTTTCTACCAGGCTTAAAAATCATGGGCCACATAAAAAGCCAATTTTTAGAGAAAAAATAGCAAATAATCATTTTAAAAAAATATATATATTTTAATTTTTTGTCTAACATTATCTAAAATCGGTTTAGTTGTCTAAAAATACATGCGTTTCTACTACTACTACTGTTATTATTAACAACAATTTTAAGAATATTAGTGATTCTAACCTATAAAAACCAAAATAATATAGACGCCATATTTAGTATTGAATTCATAACATTTTATGTATCGTGTATGTTCTCGTACCATATATATGATACATAACATGCAATATTGCATGTTATGTATCATACATATGTATGTTACATCTTATGTAATATGGCACATGTAACGTAAAAAATCTTTCTGTTATAGGGCGTGTTATGTAGCATACATATGTAGTTATGTCTCATGTAATATGGCACATGTTACCTAAAAAATCTTTCTTTACCATGTTGCATCCATATATGTGCGGACTGGGGGGTGCGTGGGTCATAAATCCTTAAAAAGTGTCTTTGTAATTTGTACCCAGCCGACCGGGCCACAGTGGATTTTTTAAACAAATAATTTGTATTATTAAGTATTTCGATTTAAGATTTCTTTAAATTTATTTAATTACGTTATAAACAGTCATCGGCGAATTTCCAGTGCTCGCATAGGCGCCGCATCGATTCTATCGTTGACGCGAGTTTTTAAATATTTACATTTTTATTTTCTTCGAAAAACACCGATATATTTACATATTTATAGTTAATATGTATATTCAATATTGTTGTGTGTAACAAATTAGTCGTCAAATGTTTCGATTTAGTGACCTTTATAAAAATTTCCCTCATAATTCGGCAAAATTATTCCGTAAGCCTATGTTTCTGTGTTTATTTTCAACGTTGATGAGTCATAACTGAATTTATTCCGATTAATGGTTATAAAATAAATAAAATATTTTTTTGCGATAAGTAGCGTCTCCAGATTTTTTTAAAGCGTTTTTTTTTTAATTTAATTGGAAAATATCTTTAGATAATATTACTGTGTGTTTGCATTTTTTACTTGAAATTAAAAGTCTGTGTATAATATCTTAGAAAATTATTTTTTTGTATTTTTCTTTAAAAGAAATTATATTTTTTGCGTTAGTAAAAAGTCCAAACGTAGAGGAAAGTCGCCTAATTTCGGATACCATTTACAATGTATTCAATATTTAATACTCTGTATTACTTTCCCTTGCTGAAATACTACTACGAAGTGGTTAAATTAAACAATATAAAAACCTTTTATATATCTATTGATCACTTATTAATATTAGACGGCAGGTACAATATGACTAGAATTATTCGACTCAGTTCATGTCTGCGGGGCGACAGACGAATGCTGAAGAGGGCTGGTTTGGCAACTGTGTTGGTTTTGTAGCCGTTGATTGTTGTACGTCACTTCCTGGTGGGAGGTTTGACCATTGACGTTTCCTTCGGATTGTGGCGGGCTGATATATCACACATCCCCATTCTAAGCTTTTTGTGTTGTAACCATACATAACCGATGAAATCCTTTTTTTGGGATTATCCTGGTTGACCACGAAGTCCTAGGTCCTCTGGTTATAGGAGATCTGTAGGAAATACAAAAAAAGAATCTAAATATTTTTGTTTCTCTCGTAATGTAAATAAAGTTCTTGAACACTGGAAATGTCATTTTATTTACACTCACTGGAAAGTTAATTACAGTTTAATACTTTTTTTTTTTCACTAAGGTTCTGGTACATGTGTACCCCACCAATATTCAGAGTTTATACGAACACTTTTAGTAGAATAAAATGTTTGTGTAAACTGTTTGATTATTCTCGATACTTTACCGGTTTTTTGATGACTGTACGCATAGTATATTTATTACTTCTTGGTCTTGTTGGTTTATTTGTTGAACTTGGTGAATTCTCCTCCTTCGATACGGTTTTTGGTGCATGTTTACTGCTTGATGGTGTTATCGCCTTGTCGGGTGCTTTTTCCTGGGTTGGTGATTTTCCCCGCTCCAGATTTCCTGTTATGGATTGTCCTGCTGTATTCTGCTCTCCTTCCCCCACCAAGGATGTTTGTCTACTCCTGACATACCCATAAATAGTGATTCGATATGTCGCTGACATTTTCCACTCGCAGGGCTGATTCCAAATGGCATACGTGTTACGATGAATAGACCCCTACTGGTACACCACACTAACAGTTTCTTGGCTTCCTCATCCAGCTCAAATTGATTATAGGCCTGGGATAGATCTAAAATAGTAAATTTCTCACCTCCATGCAATTTTGAAAAAATTTCTTCGGCTCTGGGCATTGGATTTTGATAGTCCTTAACATATTTGTTGACTGTTTGTTTGTAATTTCCCACCAATCGGAGTTTACCATTCTTTTTTTGAATCGGAATTACTGGGGTTGCCCATTCGGAAGTTTCCACAGGTATAAGGATTCCAGTTGCAATAAGTCTATCCAACTCTTTGTCCATTTCTTCTTTATACGCCAAAGGAACAGACCTCTCAGAGTCCACAAAATTCACAGATTTACCACAAAATTTAGAGATATGTCCCATCTTGTTGCATTTATGACATCTGACGTTACTCCATTTCCCATTTGAGTTGCGATGTTGCCACGTTGACTCCTTTTTCTTGAAATTCGGGATTTTTGACCTGGATCTGGAACGATATCTTCTACTGCCTTCTGGACGGGAGACTAACCCTCTACGTTGATATTGACCTCCTTTGTTGACAAAATTTACCCCATTTTCTGCAACTTTTTTCATAGAACTTTCTTTTTCTATAGCAGCATTTTTGACATCTTCTAAAGCAACATCCAGTGACATTTCACAAATTTTGTCAAAAATGGGACCTTTCTTTAGTCCAACGATAAATTTATTACGTAGCATATACGTTAAATTTTGTCCAAAATTACAATTAACAGCTAAACTTTTAACTTTAGCATACCATTCCGCAATGGATTCGTGCTCTTCTTGACTAGATTCATCGAACTTTCTTCTCTCGTACCAACCATTCACTTTTATACAAAAATGCTTATTCATTAACTCAGTTAATTCTGCATACGTTTTATCTTTCGGGTTATCTGGATGACACAAATTACGAAGTAGCATATAGGTTTGTGATCCTATACTGCTGAGTAACATACCAACTTTACGTTTTTCGTCTTTTAGATCTAAAGCTGCAAAATGTTGATCCAAACGTTCGCTATATATTACCCAATCTTCTTGTCCATCAAATTCAGCAAATTTATGATCAGCCATCCTTACTATACACGTTGAAAAATCGTTGAAACCCGATAAGATCGAAAAAAAAAAATTAACCGTTATTAAAAAAAATTGCCACGTGTACACTTTTTCGATACACTTTTCCGCGTAACCACCTGTTTTTCCTCGGTCGCCAATGAAATACTACTACGAAGTGGTTAAATTAAACAATATAAAAACCTTTTATATATCTATTGATCACTTATTAATATTAGACGGCAGGTACAATATGACTAGAATTATTCGACTCAGTTCATGTCTGCGGGGCGACAGACGAATGCTGAAGAGGGCTGGTTTGGCAACTGTGTTGGTTTTGTAGCCGTTGATTGTTGTACGTCACTTCCTGGTGGGAGGTTTGACCATTGACGTTTCCTTCGGATTGTGGCGGGCTGATATATCACACTTGCGACCTTCAACTTACTCTGGAAACACTCTGGAAACAGAGTCAGAGTGAAAACATTCTGCTGCTCACGTGTTTCCAGAGTGGTTTTGTGCCATTTTGTCAGAGTTGAATCAGAGTGGTTCCAGGCTTGATTCACAGTAGATCCAAAGTGGGTTTGGGTTTGGACTTTTTTTTTAAATCAGAGCGTTTTCAGAGTGTTTTCGTTTGGACTTCAAAAAAAAAAAAAAAGTCCAAACGAAAACACTCTGAAAACGCTCTGATTTTACTCTGGGAACGTTATGGATAAAGGGCACAAATACACTCTGGAAATACTCTGGTAACAGCATGATTACAAAATGTTATTAGAATGTTTCCAGAGTTTTTTCAGCGTGATTGTAAAGTCGCAAGGGTTTTGATATTTTTTTTATATAACCAGATACAACTTATTATAGCGAACCATGATTTATTATAAAAGCAATTTTATTACAGTTTATTTTTTCCAAAAAACACGGTTAAAAAAAATCAGCGCATTTTTGTGCATTTGAAAAAGGGCTCCTAATTTCGGACATATCCGAAAAAAATTTTTCAAGAGTAGATCTGGATCCCATTGCTTATGTTTCTTGTTATTCCTTCACATTTAAGACGTAATTTAATCATTAAGCGATTTTCTACGAAATACTATAGGAACTATAATTTTAGATTCCCAATTTCGAATATCTTAGTATCTTAGGTAATTTTCGTTTTTTCAAAATTGTTTATCTTAGTTTGTTGTATCATTATAAAAAAAATAATTAATGGTTGGTTATCCTGAATAATAGTTACCTTGCGGATATCCGAAATTGGGAATCAAATGCACAAAAATGGTCTATCCGAAATTAGGCAACTTTCTGCTTTTTAGATTAGAAATTTGTAGAATGTTTACGTTTTCAAATTGCTTAATTATGAATAGTGGATCAACTTAACTAACATCATAACTTACCCAAGACAGAATCACGAACTTTTATAACGATTATTTATAAAATAAACAAGCATAATAATGCAACTGAGCACAAAACTGCCATTTGCAATATAAACGATCTGTGCTGCCATTTAAAGGGGAGAAGCTCTACCGTTATCATATTACAGGACGGATTTAGTTTGACTTTTGGCTTCACATAAAAGTAGGTTTCTGTTTAGCTTTGCAGACAGTATCTTAAATACACTACTATCCGAAATTTGGAAACCATCCGAAATTAGGCGCATTTCCTCTATAGTGTTTTTAGTTTTAATTTTTATTTCGACAAACCAAATTTTTTTTTTCATGCATCGATTAGGTAGGCCCCTATGAACATTTTGGGTGAAAATTAAAAAATTATCTGGCGCTTTTTTTTTTTAATTTCATTTTTTGTACGTTTTTTAACGTATGAATTCGGAATATCTAGCTGGAGTTGTAAGGAATCCAAGAAAATAGGACATGTTACATGTATGTCATTTTAAAGGTTTTTTCATGTTTAACCCTTAAGTGCTGTCGTGATATTTTTGGTACATACATTACGTTGTGGGGTTTCAGCGGACCCCATTTTATTTTTACACAGAAGTTGGAATGGAAAGTCAATTAAAGCAATGTTAACATAAAAAAATATTTAGTTGTAGTATCTTAAGCTTAAAAACCACTTAAAATAAAAACTAAATAAATTTTAACAAAAAAAAAATAAAATATTCAAAGAGTTAACTAAAAACCCGAACTATTTACAGTGCTTTGGTATTTTAGTCAAATAAAAAAACTGAGTGAAGGATTTTTTTTTGTCACTTTTCTTAAGAGGAAGCATAAAACAAAAATAAAAATAAGATAAGCATTAAAATATAAAAAAAGCTTTAGATTTTCACAACAAGTGATTTTAAAGAAATTTCAGTTTTCCAAACACTCTTTACAGACATTGCGACGGACTTCGTGTGGATACCCAGTCCGCACATATATGGATGCAACATGGTAAAGAAAGATTTTTTAGGTAACATGTGCCATATTACATGAGACATAACATACATATGTATGCTACATAACATGCCCTATAACAGAAAGATTTTTTACGTTACATGTGCCATATTACATAAGATGTAACATACATATATATGGTACGAGAACATACACGATACATAAAATGTTATGAATTCAATACTAAATATGGCGTCTATATTATTTTAATTTTTATAGGTTAGAATCACTAATATTCTTAAAATTGTTGTTAATAATAAAAGTTTTACCCTTAAGTAGTAGAAACGCATGTATTTTTAGACAACTAAACCGATTTTAGATAATTTTAGACAAAAAATTAAAATATATATATATTTTTTTAAAATGATTATTTGCTATTTTTTCTCTAAAAATTGGCTTCTTATGTGGCCCATGATTTTTAAGCCTGGTAGAAAGTTTGCTTTCACAGTAAAAATGCACATCGTATAAGAATTTTGCCTGATGGATGATGCTACATATAAAGATATTTATATACTTTAATTATTAGGTTTATCAAAAAGACGTAAAAATGTTCACCATGTCTAAATCTATGATGCACTCCATAACAAGTAAAATTCGGAAACGCCTACTTTTATTGTTATGTACCTAGTATGTATCTGATATGTAGCATGTTATGTAGCTGATACATAACTTGAGGCGGAATTGTTAAAGTCCAAGGACTATACATGGACTATAAAAATTACATGTCTGCAACATCACATAGAACAGTGGTTATGTACCTGCTATGTTCCTGCCATGTATTTGTGTTGACTGGGTATGTTGGTCGAAAATGGCACAAACTATACTATTTTTTATGTCTTTTGATCTGGTACACAAATAGCATCGTTTTCGACTAATATTTTCTACCCTGGGTTCTTGATGGGGAACAGGTTTCTTCAAAATCATTCCTATTATAAATTTTAACTTGGTAACCCTTCATTTGCAAGTCTTTGTTCTAAGTATGGTCGGCAGTTGCTCAGCAAGTCCTTTTACAAAGTCAAAGTGTAATATTGAGAATTATCTCAAAAAGATGAATGCAAAATATATGACAAAATATTTAAAAGTTAAAAAAATGCCATGGGCTATCTACGCGTACGTCTGCTTGTGAAAAGGTTACATATTTTTTATCTAAATTGTCTTATCCAACTTTTGTAGTATTATAAAACATAATTATTTCTGTCTTATTTTTAATCTCATCTATGTCTTTTGTGTCACGTTCAATTTTTAATTCAATATTACCTATATCAGGATCTTCAGATTTGTTATCTTTTTTTCGTCTTTTTCTCGAAACCACTGTTATGCTGTGGTCTCAAAATCTAAATGTGTAGCTCTAACTCTCTTTTTAGAAGCTGAAACCATTTTTTAAAACCCCTAAAGTGACCAATAATATAAAATGTCAAAAATATATATATACTCAGTAAACTTACGTTAAATACGTTGTGGGGTATGAACAGACCCCAAGTGCTGTTTTCCAACGTAACTAACAGAGTGACCGCGATACACGTACCACTCAATGTTACTCTCATATTGACATGAAGGTACCGGGAGGCTTAACTCAGATCGGTCGCTTACCTAAGTGTGGTGGGAAAAATTAACTTCGTTGGGGTCCGCTTAGACCCCACAACAGCAGTTAAGGGTTAAAACAATGGTGATTTGCAATCAAAAATCGGTTTACTGAAACTCGAGATAATAGAGCACAAACAATTAAATTATTTTAAAATTTGCAATTTTGCAAAAATAGGCATTCCGAAAAATGTAATATAAGACATGTAATAGCTCATTTAAAAGATTTTTTTATATTTTAAGCTTTCACGGCCATTAAGATATAAAGAACTTTCACTTTCGGGTTTAGACCGTGTTAATGGATTTTCACTTTCCGACGTTTCGTCTCTTACTACTAGAGACATCTTCAGGGATTAATCTGAAACTAAGTTTCACTATTTATGACGAGTTGTGGTTATTCACCCGTGACGAGGTTTTTCCTATCAAAGACTTCCATATTGCAGGTAAGTGGTAACCAGTGTCCCGATTGATATTGTTAGGATGCTTGATGATTTCTATCGATTCCCGTATCTTCCTTGGCATTTTTCTGTTTTCTGTTAATATTTGTTTTGTTTCAGACAAATTGATTTTATGACCTGTTTCATGTACATGTTCGGCTACTGCCGATAAGGAAATTTGTTTCTTTCTTATATTGCGCTCATGCTCTTGAAGTCTTGTAGAAATTTTTCTCTTAGTTTCACCTATGTAAACCGTACCACAGGAGCAGGGTATTTTATATATATTTTATATCAAGCATCCTAACAATATCAATCGGGACACTGGTTACCACTTACCTGCAATATAGAAGTCTTTGATAGGAAAAACCTCGTCACGGGTGAATAACCACAACTCGTCATAAATAGTGACACAAGTTGATTCGAAACTTAGTTTCAGATTAATCCCTGAAGATGTCTCTAGTAGTAAGAGACGAAACGTCGGAAAGTGAAAATCCATTAACACGGTCTAAACCCGAAAGTGAAAGTTCTTTATATTTAGATTTTTTTATGATGATTATGTTTTTTTTTTTAAATCGATGCAAAAGTTCTCGAAATATTTGACCTTATATAATTGTAATTATGGTCACATAATATTATTAATAATATAATATAATATAATAATATAATATTATTTAATTTTTTGGTAAAACTACCCCTGGTAAAATCTGAGATAAGTCTTGATATCTAATCATTTTAAACATCATTTAATGACAATTAAAACTAATTTTCACTTTTTAAAATCGTTAGATTACGTAAATATAATAAAATTTAAAATATTTTTTAGATATAGAAAAATCAATTTATTTGGTGAACCAAAACTTACGCCTGGTAAAGAATTGGTCACATTTTCGACAAATTTTGGGGTTTTTGGATTAATTACTTGTATGGATCAACTGTACAAAAATCCATCCAGAACTATCCTAAATGACGCTGCTGTTACCAACATAATTGTACCACAGGCTTGGTTTTCCACTATGCCATTTTTTGTATGTAAGTTGAAATTTAAAGAAAAATTAACTAAATTAAATATGACTATTTCACAAACAATATATAGGCAAAACCTTGCATTTTTAGTTTCTTGACCAATCGGATCAAAATGAATCTGATAATTTTTGCACATGTGCAATTATCACTTGGTTACTATGGAAACAAGAAACTGACAGTTACTGACATCTAAATAAATGTTATATTTTTGCAAAATGTATTTTTAATTTGTGAAGCTTACCTTTAGTTGATTTATTTTTATTGATAAGCAATATAAATGCTTATTTTATTATATCCTAGGTATAAACCCTAATTAATTTCAGATAATATATTATATTTTATGCACTTTTCATCTTAAAAGCTTTAAATCACTGATATTCATAAATTTGAATTTATTTAATTTAATCTTGGTATTAAAAACAGGCCACTCAAAACTAATTTAAACACTTACTGTATATAAAAAAACATTTTGCTTAAGGAAATTGCCAAGCAAAATATTTTTTTTAATACAGTAAAAAAATTGTCGATAATTCAACATGCACTTATGATATTACTACTGATAATTTTTATAAACAAGTATTAATATTAAATGTTTTTTATATGCATATAGGTGGAACGATAAAAGAATTAAATTTTCAATTATTTTTTTTTAATGTCCGGAAGTATCTAGATGCATAGAGAAAAATTACATATAAATGTATGAGTTTTCTTGCTAAAATGCTTTTTGCATATCTGGCACACAAAAACGGTAAAATTTAGGCTTTTGGAGGCCACAATCCTGTGGCCTAAATTTTACCATTATTTTTTTAAATATCTGAAAAAAATACGATTAAGTATTAGGTACTCATTTTTGAGCCCTTAAAAACAAAAATGCTATTTTTTTCACGAAAAAGCGGCTGTGGATTTTTTTCTATTTTAAAAACTGGCTTTTTTTGTCGGATTGCTTCCATCCTCCTTAAATCTTTTAGCAACCAGTGTACAAGCTGGATACGCAAAAGCAGCTGGAGTGAATGTATTAGCGGCAAATTTAAATGACCCCTTAGAATCCCACGGTGGAAGTGGAATTTACGGGGCTGATGGGACCATTTTAGAAACATATATTGAAGGACAGAAAACCAAAAAGGATATAGTACAAGAAATTAATGAAATCCAAAATCGAATTGACTCTTGTGGTATTGATTCATCTAAAATTAATCTTAAGAAGGTAAGTTAACTAATTTTGTACATAGGAGTAAGAGAAGGTTCAAGTATTACGTAACGCAAATTTTGATCATTTCCTATACCATTAACATGGGTGTAATACTCCAAAATGACCCCCACCCCCCTAGGAGCTTTACGTAATACTTGAACGTTCCCTAACTGTGTAAACCGCGGTTTGGGTTCATTAGTCAACAAAATTTTATTTAAAAAATGATAAAAGCTGTCAAGATTTGACAAAAACTTGTGATAATACACATAATTTATGGAGGATCCAAATAGGGAACGTTCAAGTGTTACTTAACGCAAATTGTACCAAAATCCATACACTTCATACCCCGTTTCTCGCATTATTATAAGCTGTAGAGGTTTTGGCTACCCACCCAAACACCAAAAAATATATATAACCGATGTGTTAGGGGGGGTAGCCAAAATATAAAATCTCTACAGCCTTTAATAACGCGGGAACCGGGGTATGAAGTGTATGAGTTTTGGTACAATTTGCGTTACGTAATACTTGAACGTTCCCATATGAAAATATACGGGCTGTTCCGTTTAAAATTAAAAAGTTGGGATAATTTCCGGTTAAACCGGAAGTGAAAAAAAATTACTTTAGGTGGTATATCTCAAAATATGGTCTTATAGACCTGTAAATTTAATTAATTTAATTTCATTCTTTTGTCCATTATTCATAAATTACACAGGTTTACAAAAAAAAAAGTCAGGACTATTTGACCGGACCATGGTATTCCTGGTGATTTTTTGGTAGCGGCACCGGGATATCTCAAGCGACCTGTTAACTTCACGGGTAACTGTGTAGGTCTTGAATACTTTTTGAACATTGAGATGTTGTCCCGGGGCCGCTCCCAAAAAATCACCATTTTGACCTCCAAATGACCTTGAAATCTCGTTTTCCTGACGTGATGGGGCAAAACTGACCCCGGGATCTGATTCAGGGCGCCAAAATACCTAGGAATACCATGGTCCGGTCAAATAGTCCTGACTTTTTTTTTGTAAACCTGTGTTATTTTTAGACTCTCCAAGCTTTTCCTGGTCAGAATTTACTTGATGGCTACAAATTAAATCGTATATTTGATATTAATAAATACAAATTTGAAGATGTACATTTGACTGAAAATACAACAAAACACCTTTGTCATGGCGATCTCTGCTGCGATTTTAATATTTCATTTAAATCAAACGAGGAGGATTATTTTAAGTAAGTATATTAGGAGCTGTCCATATATTACGTAACGCAATTTTTCAAAAAAATTGACCCCCTCCTTCCTGTGTAACAAACTGTCACATTCCAACACCCCCCCCCCTGTGTAACGCGTAACAATATAAAAATTTTGTTTCGCAATAAATTTAACTGTATTCTCACTATTGATTTGTTTTTCTCGACAAAACAAACATAAACTTAAAATATAGTATAACATAACCTTAAAAAAAAATTACACGAAAAAATCACTCAAACTTTAAAAAAATATTCATAATCAATATCACACAAGGAAAAAATACTAGGTACCTCATTTTACACTGAGTGTCACATATAATACGTATATTGTTTAAGCACAGGTACACAATATAGTACAAACATTGGTGTTCTGTGAGTACACATTCCGCGCGAAAATATATCATTGCCGATGATTCATCGGCAAGGTGACGCAAGAACAGGGCCTTTTAATATCAATGTCAACAGTTTTTTTACTGATTACAATATTATTTAAATATGCATAGTTTCGTCAATTTTTGTGTGAAAAAGGGAATTATGGGCCACTAAATAGTAATTTATGTTGAAATAAAAATACATCTGCCAAGCTTAGGAAATAAACATTCTGTTACGTAACGTTTACCTAGACCCCTCCTCCCCCCTGTCACAAACTGTAACAATTTCTCTGACCCCCCCCCCCTAGGCGCGTTACGTAATATACGGACAGCCCCTTCTAGGAAAATTATGCTTTTACACAGAAAGAACAATACCTTTCAAAAAAGTTTATTAATTTTCTATGAAATATTTTTTACGTTTAAAGCCAGTTTTTTAAACAAAATAAGTTTTATACATTTGTTTATTTCTTTATTTTTTATTTTTTATTTGTTTATTTTTATTTATTTTTATTTGTTTATACTCTTTACATGGACCTTTATTTAAAGGTATTTTAACATTACGAGTGTTACAATTATACTATAAACCTTCTACATATTTCATTCTTCAATTTCTTTTTAAATTAGGGTACCTATTCTGTCGTGTAAATACCTAATATTTCGTAGTAATACCCTTTTTGTCGTTTATTTACAGTATACGGTAAAAATAACGACAAAAAAAGGTAAATGATTTACATTTCACATTTTTTTTGTTCCTTTGCCTTTTCGTCGCTCATTTACCTTTTTGTCGTTATTAATACTTTTTTGTCGTAATCAAGACCTATTTTAGAATAGAATAGAATTATATTTATTTCACAAAAATAAATTAGTACAAAAGACACTTAAAATAGAAGTTTAGGGTTATTATAATCGAAAAACCTACTTGAAAATGTTTCATAATCTCTAAAAATATTTTTATGTTTAACTAAAAACAATATTCGCTCGTAAATGTATAAACCTATGAGGGGACGTTCAGTATTACGTAACGCCATTAACATGGCCGTAACACTCCGGGAGCGTTACGTAATACTTGAACGTTACCTGGCGGTAAGTATGTTACACCGAAAGAGACCAGGACAAGATTCCTTATATTTAAGGTTGAAAATTGTGCGAATAGCTCTTTTTTGGCACTTTAAGACCGTTTCGATGTCCTTTCCTTTTCTCCAGAATATGAGGCCATACCTGAGTACTGCTGAGTGAGCAGGCTTTAAAAATTTAAAAAACAAAGCATTTTTAGAGTACTTAAATCCAAATAAATCCCTAGAACACGGACCCTGTAGGTGTACGTTGATCATTTTTTCTTTGGGTTGCGATATATGCCAGAATATATATTTTTTAAAGATAAATAATTAATAAAAATTATCCTGTCAATTAATAACCCAAAGACAAAAGGGCCAGTGTTTTAGTCATTAAAAATTCAGAAATATTTTGTGACAACAGAAAGCTTTTCCTAAGGATATTTAAGACGAAATTATACAGAGTGGCCCATAAGTCGCTTTACCATTTACAAATTAAATAACTTTTTTGTTGTCATTTTTTGTTTATTTTTTTTTTTAATATATATAGAGCATAGGAAATTGATTTTTTTACTAGGTATGTATGAAAAATCATGTCTTTTAAATTACGTCCATTTTCCACTTCGCAAGCATGGACCCTTTTCACGACATTTTCCATGACGGCTCTTAAAATGTCTGGATAAAGCTGTTTGATAGTCCTGGACTTGTTGACATACACCCGATCCTTCAGGTAGCCCCAAAGAAAAAGTCCGGTGCTGTCAAATCGGGCGATCGTGAAGGACAATAAAAATCCGATTTTCGCGAAATTTTTCGCCCTTCGAAAATCTGCCTTAAAAGCTGCATTCTGGCTCTTGCCATATGGGCAGTTGCCTCATCTTGCTGCCACCATGTCTCTGGCATGTTCTCCACTGCAGCGCGCACAAAATTTTTCAGAATTGCGCGATATCGGTCGCCGTTCACCCTAACTGTGTTGCCATTTTCCTCGCAGAAGTAAGGCCAGATTAACATTTGGGATGTTACACCCCACCAAATCTTGACTTTAAGGGGGTGCAATTCACGGTCCTAGATGGAACCATATATGTTAAGAGGCGTCATGGAAAATGCTGTGAGAAGAGCCCATCCCAGTCCGCACATATATGGATGCAACATGGTAAAGAAAGATTTTTTAGGTAACATGTGCCATATTACATGAGACATAACATACATATGTATGCTACATAACATGCCCTATAACAGAAAGATTTTTTACGTTACATGTGCCATATTACTTAAGATGTAACATACATATGTATGATACATAAGATGCAATATTGCATGTTATGTATCATATATATGGTACGAGAACATACACGATACATAAAATGTTATGAATTCAATACTAAATATGGCGTCTATATTATTTTAATTTTTATAGGTTAGAATCACTAATATTCTTAAAATTGTTGTTAATAATAAAAGTTTTACCCTTAAGTAGTAGAAACGCATGTATTTTTAGACAACTAAACCATTTTAGATAATTTTAGACAAAAAATTAAAATATATATATTTTTTTTAAATGATTATTTGCTATTTTTTCTCTAAAAATTGGCTTTTTATGTGGCCCATGATTTTTAAGCCTGGTAGAAAGTTTGCTTTCACAGTAAAAATGCACATCGTATAAGAATTTTGCCTGATGGATGGTACATATAAAGATATTTATATACTTAAATTATTAGGTTTATCAAAAAGACGTAAAAATGTTCACCATGTCTAAATCTATGATGCACTCCATAACAAGTAAAATTCGGAAACGCCTAATTTTATTGTTATGTACCTAGTATGTATCTGATATGTAGCATGTTATGTAGCTGATACATAACTTGAGGCGGAATTGTTAAAGTCCAAGGACTATACATGGACTATAAAAATTACATGTCTGCAACATCACATAGAACAGTGGTTATGTATCTGCTATGTTCCTGCCATGTATTTGTGTTGACTGGGATGCTTGCAAAGCGGTAAATGGACGTCATAATTAAAAAAAAACATTTCCTGTACTCTATATTGAAAAAAAAGTAAAAAAAAAAATGACAAACAAAAAAGTTATTAAATTTTTAAGTGGCAAAGAGGCTTATGGGCCACCCTGTATTTTCCCATGTATTGATGAGTAAATTTTCTATTTTTTTTATAGAATAATGGTATTTAAAGGCCATTTTGATGATGTACTTACAAACTTTGCAGCGTGCGCAGTACTAGCTTGCAACAACACAAACGTACAATCCTGCGGATACAGAGTTAAAAGCACGGCCTTGATATCAAGCATAAAAATATCTGCAGTTCTCAAGCAAAAGGCTAGCGCTACAACAGTTTTGCCTTCTACTTTAGATTATTCTCTAAAACCTTTGAGTTCGTATTATTTCTGCAGTCGTGAAGAAAAGGATACGATCAGAACTGAAATAGAAACACATGGAGATGTACAGAATCTGTTGGTGTTTGGAGTCTTTGCGAATACTAATAGTGCTGTGAGCTTTGGTTCAAGCTGCTTATTAATGGGTTTGATAGTATTACTTTATACTTTTAAGGTTTTATTTTAAATAAATATTTTAGTGTTATTTAATTTATATTAAGATTAAACAAATAAATATAGATGCTGTAATAATTATTGTTCGAGCAGAATACCCCAAAACCGGCGCGTGTGTGGTGGTGTTAAAAACACCCACGATATCCCTGGTAGAAAAGTACATAAATCTAAGTTAACATAACATTAGATTAGTTTCAAAAGTTATACAAAAACGTTAGAAAATATACAAATCTAACCTTAAAAACTAACGTTTGACAAAAACGTTGTAAAATACATAAATCTAACGTTAGTTTCCTAACTAAATTCTAACCTTTTTCTAACCTTATTACATCGGCACTTAGTGCTACTAAGAGTGCCGATGTATTGAAATCAAAGTCAAAATCTTTGACCACGTTTTTTTTCACATTTCTCGACGTTTTAGATCAGTAAAAAAAATTTTTGCGTCCGTCTGTCTGTCTGTCTATCTGGCTGGCTGTCTGGCTGTCTGGCTGTCTGGCTGTCTGTCTGGGTGTAAACTCTCTAACTCCATTTCTACATGAGATATCCACTTGCGGTTTTTTGCATATTGTTTCTTATCGTATTCCGAAGAGCTGATTAGATTTTGGGGGTAAGGGGGTAAAACTCCTATTTTTAGGGTTTTTTGTTTATAATTAAGGCAATTATTATTTTATTTGGTTAATTTAGCACTTATATAAAAGATATTAAATTGGTCAAAAAATGTTATAAACAACGTTTTCCTAAAACGCATTGTTTTCGAGATATGGGCGTTTACAGCAGTAAAAGGTTTTTTTAGCATATCTCACATATTTATAACCCGATTTCAAAAAATTATATTTTAAATAAAAGCATTTTTTAAGACCTATAAAAAATGTTATATACAGTTTTTTGCTAGAATATAATGTTTTAAAGATACAGAATTTAAAATCAAACAAAACACCTAGTTTGAAATTTGCAAACTAGATGGCTCTATTGTACAATAGTGCCGATGTTTTGACAGGGTGCTTGCAACGTTTCATCAGTTTTAAGTGTGTGTTTAAGTGCCTATTCACAAGCTCGCATAAGAACATAAAACATAACAATGCGATGCCGTGATTGGATTGATCGGCCGCCATGTATCTTGTAAGCCAACCACGGCATAGCATTCTTATGTTTTATGTTCTTATGCAAGCTTCTGGATATGCCTTTACTCATTATAATTATGCGCTAGAGTTTAAAGCACCTTCACCATTTTTTAAAATAAATATATATACATATATGCACATGGCTCCATCTATTTCAAAGGTTTTCGAGTTTTATCAACATAACCTCATTTCTTTCTGTTTTTGTGACTAATAAACATGTTTTACATTATAGGCTTAGGTTTAGGTGATTGTAAAGACATTACGGTCAAAGGTTTAGAAATTATTAAAAAATGTGATCGTGTCTATTTAGAAGCATATACTTCTATTTTAACATGTGGCGCGGATGCGTTGGTAAGTTGTTGTACAGGGCCGTACTTAAAACGGAAATGAGGGCGATTTTTTTTAGCAATTGGTAGAATTATTTAATAACTTTTGCCCTTGTATTTTAGGTATTTAGTTTTTATTTTAAGTAATTTAGTTATTATCAAGTAAATAATTGAATTCGCTTAATAAAATTATAATAACTTACATCACGTGACATGTTTTTCGTTTTTTAGAACAGTTAAAAAATACACTGCCCAGTAAAAAAACTTTCCCATTTTTCACCTCCGCGCGTGAAATGGATTTTTTATTATCACATTCACTTTTAGCAACCTTAAAATTTTTAAGTTAAAAATATACCAATTTACACGAAAAATACCCCCCGCCCCTTACGTGGTGGAGTTAGAATCTTTATTATCAGATTTACTTTCAGCAACCTCAAAAACGCCAATACACCAATTTTCACAAAAACTACCCCCTCCCCTCAGGTGGTGGAGTTAGAATTTTTTTATTATCAGATTCTCTTTGAGCAACCTTAAAACCCCCAATATACCAATTTTCACGAGAACTACCCCCGCCCCTCAGGGGGTGGATTTAGAATTTTTTTATTATCAGATTCACTTTCAGCAACCTCAAAAACCCCAATATATCAGTTTTCACAAAAACTACCCCCCACCATCAAGGCGTGAAATTAGTAAAAATTTATTATCAGATTCATATTCGTCGACCCCAAAAACCCCTATATACCAATTTTAAAGAAAATATTGAAAATATTTAAAAATATTAACCCCCTCACCCCCTCGGGGGTGGGTTTGGAAAAATTTTATTATCAGATTCAATTTCAGCAACCTCAAAAGCCTCTATATAGCAATTTTCCAATTTTTCTAAAAAATGTATTTTTTCCCCTTGCCGCACCCCAGTGTTCACCAAAAACAATCCCGAGCGAGAACTTTTGGTAACATACCATACGATTTAATCAAATAATAAAAGAAAATCGTGGTTGCCAGATGATCCAACAAAATGACTCTAAAAATCGACTGTGTAATATTCTTACCTAACAATGACCGAATTTTAGTCTCGTTTTAAACGGTTTTAAATAAATGTTTTCAACCCTTTTTCATTTACCTATGTCTCATAGTGGGTTCAGTCTGTGGGCTACTATGAGACACGATGTAATGTAATGCCGAAAATAATTTTTGGATATATTTGTGTTACCAAAAGAGATATTGGACTTTATTACTTTATTTATTGTTAATTGCCTAAAAGAAGGGTATCGTTTTAAATAGGAGTTTTGGGCTAAATAAGAAATATATGTTTTTGTTTAAAAAAGTGCAAAATGATGAAAAGAAATGATAAAAAACTGTGTTATTTGTTGATAAAGAACAAAATGAAAAAAAAAAAAAATAAAAAGTAAGGAATTATTTGATATCGTAAACCCGACAACATCGCATTATTTTTGCGCTAAATGTGACTATCATACTGAAAAAAAGCAATATTTTTTGTTTATTTACAAAACCAACATAAATACGTTTAGATAGAATGTATAATAAAAACACTGTTCAATATTAATTAAATATATTTATTTTTAAATAAATATATTTAATTAATATTATAAGTTAAAAGTCTATGTGTAACTTTTTCATAATCTAGTTTTAAATCATATTATGGAAATAAACTAATTTAACATGTTGAAAGCCAGATTTAATTACTTGTCTTGGGTAACACTGTCGCATGGAACTAGATGCTTTGGGTTATCGTTGAAGATAATGGTTTGCTTACAATGTTATTATAGTATAAATACCTCAAAAATAACTCCAAAATCGTACTGAAACTTAAGAAACTAGTCACATAAGTCCAGCCTAATTACACATTGAATTACAGTATATTAAAAAATCCGTGAAAACTAATAAAACACAACCAAATATTTTAATATTATAGTCAAGAGCAGTGAACACAACACAGACCCACTTTGGCCCCACTGTAGTAGTTAATGTGCAAAGTTATTTTTATTTTGACGAGATGACATTTTACACTTGAGGTTTCGTGCAATGTTGCCAAATCGTACATTGACATATGTCAAAATTCTTAATTAAAATAATTAATTTAAGTATGTTCCGGGATGTAAAAAGGGCTGAAATTTTGGCTAACTATTTATTTTTTAACGAACGTATGGATCCATAGTGGGGTTATATTATAATAGTAAAAAACAAAAATAAGGTCCTTTACCCTATATAATTATTAAAAAACACCGACCGGTTTCGAACTCTTATTAAACTGAGCCCATCTTCAAGGTGGTAACTACAAGAAAAACATAATCATAAGTACACAAAAGTTAGACACTAAGTAAAATACGTTGATATACGTTTTATGTTTTGTATTTTACTTAGGGCCACTTGCACCAAATTTTGGTACGGGATTAACTCAGCTAAACCGAGTTTAAGTTAAAAATGCTGCGTTCTGATTGGCCATCCGTCAATTTAATCCAAGTTTAAAGTTAAACCATCATTGGTGCAAGTGGCCCTTAGTGTGTAACTTTGATGTACTTATGATCATCTTTTTCTTGTAGTTACCACCTTGAATATGGGTCAGTTTAATAACAGCTCCAAACCGGTCGGTGTTTTTTAATAAATATACGGGGTAAAGGACCTTATTTTTGTTTTTTACTATTTATTTTTTATGTATCTATAAGCATCTTACTGTTGCAGGCGATTTAGCCCAAAATGCGATACCCTCCTTTATTTGGCTGATTTTTTTTAATACCAACTGAAATAAGTGAGTTTGTAATTTTAAGTGTCATGGTGACCTACCCGTTTCAGCTGTTTTTTATAACTCTTTCTTTTAGGAAAAATTTTACGACAAAAAGATCATAATAGCGGATAGAGATTTGGTAGAGCAAGGAGCAGATAATATTTTAGAAGGTTCAAAAGACTTAAATGTAGCTTTATTAGTAGTTGGTGATCCATTTGGTGCTACAACACACACCGATTTAATCTTACGTGCCCAGGAAAAAGGCATCAAGTATCAAGTTGTACATAATGCCTCTATTATGAATGCAGTTGGATGCTGTGGTCTGCAGTTGTATTCTTTTGGGGAAACCATATCGATTCCGTATTGGACCGAAACATGGCAACCAGATAGCTTCTTTCATAAAGTTTTATCAAATTTTAGAAATAAACTTCACACTTTATGCTTATTAGGTAGATACAAAAATTGGGGCCGGTGAACTTACCGGATACACGAATTCTTATTTTTTTTTTTTAAACCAATAAAAAGTACTTACCTTAAATAGTATTTTTGCAAAAAAAAAATTGCGGATTACTCACAAATTAGCGAGAAATTAATTTAAAAAAGTACATTTTCAAGACATAGTTAGGGATTTTAACCGCATTTCAATTTAAGTTGGTATAATTTTCAGATAACTAATAAACAGCGTTGTCAGTTTGTACATTTATTTAATTTAAAATAATAGTACAAATTTTAACAAAAAATGTAACGTTAACGTAAAGCAACTTCCTCCATAAAAAAAAAACACCAAACAACAGAAAACCAACGTAAACCAACGTTAACGTAAACCAACTTCTCCCATTAAAAAAAAAATACCAAAAGAGCAAACTACCAAACCAAACTATTGTTAACGTAAACCAACGCCTCCCATTAAAAAAAAACACCAAACCAGCAAACTACCAAACAAAACCATTGTTAACGTAAACCAACTTCTCCCATTAAAAAAAAAAAAATAACGAAAAAACCAACGTAAATCAACGTTAACATAAACCAACGTTAACGTAAACCAACGTCCATTAAATTGTTATAAAAATTCTAACAAAACAAAAAACTGAATTTTCCGCACCTAATTAAACAGTAAGTTTTAGTAATAAAACCAAAAATCAGTGCAAAAATATTGTTAATTTTTCAAACAAGAAATCATTCCGAATAATACAAGAAAACACTTTAAATCAAAATTAAAATCTGACAACGCCGCATCTCTGTACACACGTGAAATATGTCAGCAATATTATGGCGGTTCATAAAATTAATTATTATTTACCATTTTTTCATGTAAGTTATTTTTTAGTAATAAAACAACGTTCTCCGCATCTAATTTTATTTATAATTGTTAATTTTAGTACCACAGTGAAAAATTAGTGCAAAACTAGTCCTATTTTTTGGGTCCGGTAAGTTCACCGAAACCAAAAATTCATTGTTAATGTTAATAAGTATCTTGTATCTTCTAAACTGATCAAGTTAGAGGCATGAATCCTAAACCAAAAGGTAACGCTATTCCAATTTAACGCGGTAATGATAATAGTATATTAAAGTACTAGTTTCATAACATACGTTTTCAGCGCACGAGTACAAGTTTAGAAAACGAGCCGCTTGCGGCAAGTTTTCTAAAGTACTAGTGCTCTAAAAACGAGTTATGAAAAGAGTGCTTTATACAGTTTTTTTCTATTTTGCTCTAAAATTTAAAAAAACTTACATTTAAATTGATGACTGATTTAGGGATTTTTGTTTTGGATTGGCATTACAGTTTACATCATGTTTAAAATTCTAAGAACAAATGATATTTTGATATATTTTATAGTCATCCTTTCTCTTTTTTTACTGCAATTAACCAAGCCACAAATTTAACATGGTAAAAATAACCTAAACACAAAATTTTGTAGAAAATTTAACTTTAAAGCGACGTTGACATTTGCACGGAAAACGTCAAGCGATAGGCCAGGTCTGTTGCCAACCCAAAAGAACAAAAAGTACAGACCTCTTATGGGCCTATAAGAACACGCAAAATGCGTGTGATTATGAGCTTATAAGAGTCGCAAAATAGAAAAATTAAGTTTAAAACCGACAAGGCGATTTAAAAATAATGCAACAACCAACATCTCTCATCTATTGTGAATATACAGATGAAATAATTTAAAAGTTTACACGGTTTTTGACCCCAGCAGTTGAAAGTAGTTTTTTAGTTAACTTGTGGCGCTTATTACGAAAAAGTCCGTTTTTTGCTATCAGGTCAGTTTTCTTAGTAGAGTAAGCCATTTTTCGCAATTTTTAACCAAAAATCATTACTACTTTTCGATTAAGAACCATAAAATTACGTCTCGAAAACGATTGAAATATCTCTATCAGATAAACTAAAAACTAGCTAAATAAGGGCCACTTGCACCAACTTTTGGTACGGGATTATCTCAGCTAAACCGAGTTTAAGTTAAAAATGCTGCGTTCTGATTGGTCGGCCGTCAATTTAATCCAAGTTTAAAGTTAAACCATCATTGGTGCAAGTGGCCCTAAGTTATTTAAAATAACTGTGACTTCTAAAGCTACACAGCATGGGCGGATTTAGGGGGGGGGGCATGGGGGTCATGCCCCCCCCTCCAGCGAGATATATTAGCATAGAAATACCTTCAAATTTATATTTTTGGCGAACGCGCAATTTTTTTCCTTATGGATGCCCCCCCCTTTAAAGTGAAATAAATCCGCCCCTGCTACACAGCAGTGAAAAAACAAAATTCGTTACAATCAGAGAAACGTTCAGAAGTTATAGGACATCAAAGCTAAGTTTGCTAAGGGAACGTTCAAGTATTACGTAACGCAAATTTTGACCATTTTGGACTTTTTAGTAGATATAAACAAAGCATACTTTATTTAAAAGATCGTGAATATCTCAAAAATTTAATTAATTAATAAATTATAGAGAACGTAACCCATTTTAAACGTAAAGTTATTCTTTTATATAAAGAGATATTTAATTTAAATTCTGAATATCAAATAATGGAATACTGTAAGAATATTAACTTTATTTTTATCTTTCTTTTAGATATAAAAGTTAAAGAACCAACATTGGAAAGTCTAACAAAGAAAAAACGAGAATATATGCCACCTAAATTTATGACTGTCAGTGAAGCATCTCAGCAACTTTTGCAAATAATAGAAAAGCAATTAAAAGAAGGTCAATCTCCAGGTACGTACAAGATTTTTTTTTCTCATTTTCAGGGCGCAATTACTATAGACTATTGTGCCTCTCACTTGCACGCATCGTGCCCCTGGTAGAAAAGTATATAAATCTAACTTAACATAACATTAGATTAGTGACATATTTATGTTTAGTCTCAAATGTTATACAAAAACGTTATAAAATATATAAATCTAACCTTAAAAACTAACGTTTGACAGAAACGTTATAAGATATATAAATCTAACCTTAAAAACTAACGTTTGACAAAAACGTTATAAAATACTTAAATCTAACGTTAGTTTCCCAACTAAATTCTAACCTTTTTCTAGCTTTAAATATTTTCTAAGTTTTCATTATTAATACGTAAGCTATAGTAGAAAATACTCATTTCAGACAGCTATGTGCCTAGGTTTGATAATTATTTATTATTTCTATAATAAGTTTTAAAAAATATCCCCCAAAAGTCAAAATTATAGTCTGGCAACGCTATATTAGAATTGAAAAAATATTTTAAGATTGTGAATGTATAAATAAATATTAACTAACTAAATATAAAGTTTTTCTGAGAGGTAAACGTATTTATCGAAGTATAACAGTATATTACACGAAAAATATTTAGGGCCACCTAAAAAGATGGCTATTTTATAAATAAATGTAACGAAATTATGTTTAAGATTTATTTATATGAATAAATTTGTCTCCAGCTGCCATTTTATGATGCAGGTAGAAATTGATGGCCACGCCCCCTCCGAAAGTTAGAAATTAAACGTACTTATAACGTATTTCTAACTTAAAAATCTAACGTTAGATTAACGTTTGTAACTAACGTTAGATTCTAACGTTTAAAAGCGGGACATTTGCACATATTTTATAACGTACTTTTATACAGTTTTCTAACATTACAAAAACGTTATTCTAACGTTAAATTTCTACTAGGATTAGTTTATTATATATTTTTTTTAAATATACTTGTTAATATTTTAGAAATAACCAAAGAAAACCTATGTATTGGAGTAGCTAGAGTGGGAGCTGAAGATCAAAAACTGGTGGCATGCACTCTGGAAAAAATGTCTGAAACGGATTTAGGTGGACCTTTACATTCCCTTATTATTGCTGGACCTGAACTTCATCCTTTGGAAATTGAATTTCTTGAACAATTTAAAATGTGAATTTTTATAATTTAATAAATATCTATTTATGTATGAATCCAGTTCTGTTTTATGAACCCACCTTCAGGCTAAAACTTGCTTTTTTTTTAATTTAATGTAAAAATGTTATTACAATTTTTAAAAAGTATTTATATTAAAGTTAATCATACCTACCTACCCCCTTTCAAACCAAAAAATGGATACTATACCAATTTTCACAAAAACTACCCCCACCCCTCAGGGGGTGGATTTAGATTTTTTTATTATCATATTATCAACCTCAAAAACCCCAAAATACCAGTTTTCACGAAAACTATCCCCCCCCAGGGGGTAAAATTAGAAAAAAAAATATTATCAGATTCATATTAGTCGACCCCAAAAACCCGTATATACCAATTTTGACGAAAATATTGTAATTATTTAAAAATATTTACCCCCTCACCCCTGCGGAAGTGGAGTTAAAATTTTTTGTAAAAAATTTTACCCCATTTGCCCCAAAAATACGCAAAAAAAAAAGAAAATTTTTGCACGAATACAAAGCTTTCCGAAATTTTGAAAATTTCCAAAATGGGAAAGGAATAACAAAAAAAATTACATTTTTTTTTAAAAAGATCTTTTTTGAAAATTACCAACTGAAAAAAAAATCTTTTTTTTTTATTTTCTTATTCTTTTTTCCAAAAAAAAAAATTTCTAAAAAACCTCGGTTTAGGAGATATCAGAAGTTTCCTAAAAATTGTATTTTTTCAAATAACTTAAAACTTAGGTTTAGAGTTTCTTTACCCCGGGGCAAGTTTCTATTACCGGGTGCCGGTGGCTCAGCGGTGATTTCGCAGAACCGCCGCCGATGGACTGACACTATTTTTTCTTCTACTCAATTTTATCAAACCCATTTTATGTTTATGATAAACTGGTTTAGAAAAAAACACTGTTAAGCTTAAAATGTAAAGCACAGCATTAGTTAAAATGTAGTACTTTTTGAGTTAATTAAAAAAATTACAACTTTTTGAATGAAATGAATGAATTATTTTAAAAGCGGAATGAAAAAATAAAAAAAAAAGAAATATTCATAATAACCGGTCATCGGCGAATTTCCAGTGCTCGCATAGGCGCCGCTTCGATTCTATCGTTGACGCGAGGTTTTAAATATTTACATTTTTATTTTCTTCGAAAAACACCGATATATTTACATATTTATAGTTAATATGTATATTCAATATTGTTGTGTGTAACAAATTAGTCGTCAAATGTTTCGATTTAGTGACCTTTATAAAAATTTCCCTCATAATTCGGCAAAATTATTCCGTAAGCCTATGTTTCTGTGTTTATTTTCAACGTTGATGAGTCATAACTGAGTTTACGCCGATTAATGTTAATAACTGCGTCAATAAGAGAGACTTTAACAATTTGATAAATAGCTGCAGTGGCGTACCATGTAATTCCTAAAAGATGAAGCAAAAAACATAGTACATGTACATTTTTTGTTGCTGTTAATACAAAAATACCTACTGTTTTTAATCATTCTAAATTAAAAGAAAAGTAAATAATAATAATATTCATTTATTTCCAACAGGACAAGCCCAATTACAGGAAAAATATATAATCTAACATAATATATAAACTAGAAGAATTAAAAATCTACTATATATACCATATAATACATAATAATATAATATATAAATATATGAGTGAGAGAATCAATTATTGATTCTAATTGAGTTAGGAAGTATTTCCTTTACACTATTTTTAAAAGAAGGCAGTTTCAATGCGTGTATATCAATATTATTTAGGTAAACATTAAAAGTAGATAAACATGCCATTATAGGACAATTTTGATGTGCATTAGTTCTTGAGCGGTTAATAAAGAAAGTTAATGAATTTCTTGTGTTTGAAGGTACAAGAAACGTTATACGTTCAAGCAAAAATGGACAGTCAATTAAAAAATTAACTAATTTGTATAAGAAAACTGTTTGAGCTAGCATTCTTCTCTTAATAAGTGTATTAAAACTAAACAACATTAATGAAGCGTTGTAAGAAATATCAAAGGTACCCTTTTCCTTAAAATTTTTATATCTGAGAAATTTGCTTTGAACTTTTTCTAATGTTTGAGCATGAGAATTATAATATGGGTTCCATACAATACTAGCATATTCAAGTTTTGTTCTCACAAAAGCGTTGTACAATATATCTAACGTTTGTGTATTTTGAAAATGAAGAGAATTTCTGAATATGAAACCTAAGATTTTGTAAGCGTTTCTAACAATTAATTCAATATGCTCATCAAAGAACAGTTTGCTAGTGAACAATACTCCAAGGTCTACCAAGCTATTGACACGGATAAGATCATTGTCATACATAGAATAATTGTACACAACTTTATTGTGTTTTCTTGAATACGTCATGACTTGACATTTACTGACATTAAAATCTAATTTATTTTCCACTGACCATTGACAAATGTTATCGATATCGTTTTGAAGTTCCAAGCAATCAAGTTCTGTTTTTATTATTTTGAAAATTTTCAGATCATCTGCAAATTTAAGAAAAAGTGACCATCGAATACATTTTTTAATACTATCAAAGAATAATATAAACAACAGCGGGCCCAGGATACTACCCTGGGGTACTCCTGAGAGCGCAAAAAATATTTTGGAAAAAAAACCGTTATAAAAAACAAATTGACCTCTGTCTTTAAGGTATGATTCGAGTAACTTTAACAATTTGTCACAAAAACCCAACCTGGCTAAAACCCTGAGCAACACATCATGAGGGACCGTATCAAAGGCCTTCGTGAGGTCCGTGTAGATAACATCCACCTGATAGAACCTCTCCAAAGCCTCTGACGTGAACTGAGTAAAACAGGCCAGATTTGTTGCAGTTGACTTTTTGTTAACAAAACCGTGCTGAAAGTCAGAGATCAAAGAGTTCAAGTGAAAACGAATACGCTCATTTAAAATAATTTCAAAAATTTTGGAAAATGTGTTTAACAGGGATATTGGCCTATAATTTTTAATGTCTGATTTGGAACCTTTTTTGTGAATGGGTACAATTTTGGCAATTTTCCACAGTTTTGGAAATGAACCTTGATTGATGCAATTATTAAATATAATAGAGAGCGGTAAAGAAAGTGATTCTGCACACCCTTTTACAATGAATGTAGGAATATTATCTGGCCCATAGGATTTTGTATTTTTTAGTTTTTTAATTGCCTCAAGTACATTTACAGCGGAAATACGTCCAATATCGATTGTGGGTAAGCCATTATCGATACTGGAACCATCTGCACTATTATCAGAGTGTTTGTACACACTACCAAAAAAAGTTGCAAAAGCCTCAGCTATTTCTTGTCCTCCATTAAACACACTTTCATCTAATTTCATCTCATTAGGATACTGACAGGAACCCTTTTTGTTTTTAATGAAATTCCAAAAATTGTTACTGTCTTCTCCTATATTTTCTTCCGCCGATTTTATATAATTTATATGAGCATTTTTTATATCAATTTTTAACTGCTTCCTGATATCATTGTATTTATTTTGGTAAAAACAAGTGTTATATTTTTGGGACAATTTCCTAAATTTATTCTTTTCTTTGATTTTATTGATTAAGTCTTTATTGTACCAGCAAGGAAATTTTTGTTTGCGCTTAATTTTTTTAGGAATACATACATCTAGCATGTTATAAAAAACGTCGTAAAATTCATTAACCAAAGTATCCACATTATTGACATCATTATACATAAAATTCCAATCTATTGAAGTTATTAGCTCATGCATAAGTAAATAATTACCTTTTTTATAGTCATATTCCAGATTATTGCTAGGCATCGAGTTTTTTTGAATTTTTGTTCTAAAATGAATGTTTAATGATGGATGATGACTGTCTGATAGTTTAAGCTTTAAAACAAAAAAGAATAGTCAAATCCATTAAGTACCTAGTTTTCGAAATATTTTAATTTAAAAATGGATTTTTTTAAAAAATGTTTTTTTTTTAAATATTGCCAAAAAATGGCACTCTCAAATCTATTTTTTTTGTATTCCTTGAATATAAATGAACATACCTACAAAATTTCACAATGATATCTTTTTTCTTTCTATACAAAAAAAAAAAGATTATTTTTAAGGTAGAAAGAGCCCTTAATATAACGGGTTATATGAAACAAAGTTAAAAAAAAAGAAAAAAACTAATAAGCCCCATCAGGCTTATTATTTTCTTACATAAACTTTAATTAGCACTTTTAAGTGCAAATAAAAACATTAGGAGTAGGTATTAAAAGAAAATTAAAAATATATCCAAAGTTCGCAAAAATTGTTTCATATAGGTATACTCATTCGGCGGTAACTAAGTAGGTATAAACTTTATTTTATGTATTCGTGACGTTTTGGGTTTATGCGAGAAAACTATTGATTTAACTCCTAATACGTGAATACAAACAATGTATTTATAAATAGAGGTATATAACCTACCAAGTCCTTCTCTATTTGATTTTATTAGTCAATCCTTATTAAAATTCAAAGACAAAGGTCAAGAAATTTCCTTTATTGATAATTCATGAAGTTTTTTAGGCGAATATTTATTTGCTACAATGTAACACGAACAGTTTGACGCGATTTTCACTATAGCTCTTTACAAAGTCGTGTAATATTGAAGTTTTAGTTTACGAGTTCGGTGAGTTACTATAACCCGTATTAAAATCGTTTTAAGGCAAGTATTTATTTTTTTAATACGTATTTACAATGATATTTGTAATGAATACCGATAATAATAACAGCATAACAGAAAAAACTGGGGCCAGAAAATTGGTTTTTACCCTAAAATCACACTTATTATATATTGTTTTAGACGGGAGTAAACCACTTTTAAAATTTGTACACAGATTTTTGATATTTCTGTATGATTTTCGAGACTTCTGTAAAGATTTTTGAGATTTTCGGGATTTCCAAAGAGATTTCGGGGATCTTCGATGATATTTTTAGGATATTTTGGGATTTTTGAAAAGACTTCCCAAAGATTTTCAAAGTTTGTAAATGGAATTACTGCAATGTTTCATCCCTCGTTTGGACTTTTTAATATATTAATAATAATATAATATATTATGATATCCCTGGTAGAGAAGTACATAAATCTAACTTAACATAATTAAATTAGATTAGTAACATTTTTATGTTTAGTCTCAAACGTTATACAAAAACTTTATAAAATATATAAATCTAACTTTAAAAAACTAACGTTTGACAAAAACGTTATAAAATTTATAAATCTAACCTAACTAAATTCTAACCTTTTTCTAACCTTATTCTAACTTTAAATATTTTTTAAATTTCCATTATTAATACGTAAGCTATAGTAGAAAATACTCATTTCAGACAGCTATGTGCCTAGGTTTGATAACTATTTATTATTTCTATAATAAGTTTAAAAAAATATCCCCCAAAAGTCAAAATTATAGTAAGTCTGGCAACATTCCAAACGTTTGTTTTATGCGTATTAAATACTAGAATCAACTAAAATAGTGACGGCAAATTTTTGAGTGTACAGCAGTGTTATCTTTCTCACTGCCATCACTCTTATTTTCACTCTCATCTTCAATATCATTTTTACTCATTTTCACTATAACTTCTGCTTTCACCACTTAAAAAATCACTTCCACTTGTATTTTTATGAAACGTCACTGCATTCTGTACTCCTTTGCTTCTTAAAGAAGCTAAATAATCTAAAAAAAATTTCACCGATATTTTGTCTTTTTGAAAAACCGGAGAAGAATTTACAATTCGTTGTTTGCAAAACCGCTTTCGTGCATTCATTCTGAAAACTTTAGTAACACTTAATGTCTATTAAAAAAAAAGAAACAAAACAAATACTACTCATTTTGAAATATTTGCTTGCATTTAGTGCGAAAAATAGAAGAATTATTAGCGAGCTAATTTAAGGCTATATTTGAGGCTATGCATAAGCAGTATATTCTCGAACTAAAATAGTTCATTATTATTAGATTCTCAATTGATACAATATAAACTATATATTTCCGACATAAAATTGATAATTTTTGGGTCGTCCTATATTTTACCCAATAATTTCCCTTACTTTTAGTAAAAATGCAAATGTCGACAGCAGTGGACACAGAAGCTGGAATGATAGTAAAAAGAGTTAGTGTCCCAGTAGGACTAGAAGAGCTTATGAATGGCCTAACAAAAGAAGTGTTGTTGAAAAAACCAAAAGATCTTTATGTCTTCGCCGCCGAGTATTTTTCGAAATTGCTTATTCTAAGAGAAAAGGGGACCTATAAAGGTATAGTATGTTCTATAACTAGTATGGAATAGACAAAATTCCGCGCGAGCGGAAAATTTGTCACACGAGCCGGCAGGCGAGTATGACGGTCTCGCGAGCGCGGAATGACTATTCCATACGTGTTGTAGACTATGCTTTTTCTGCGACTGCAAATATGAAACATTGTATGGCTTTAAACTGCGAACAAGGTTAAAAACAATGTTTTTTGTGACTTGACATTGCAAATGCAACAAAACACATATTTTTAAATGAAGCAATTAATGTTATTTAATAATTTTATCAAATCAGTACTTAAAAAAGATTTTTATTTAATTTTAGCACATACTTACAAATTATAATGTAAAAATTGAAGGTTATGTCAGATTATTTTGACAGATATCGAGTTTAAATATTTAACAATGGATGGAGCAGTTTTAATTTTTTGAACTAAATTGATAAAAAACTGGTCAAATATTAAGAAAAACTAATAAACTTTATATAATGTTAACGCAAAACTTTAAATTGCATTAAATTATTCAATATTTCATGGTAAAATAAATATATTTTTGCTAATTTTGCTACAGTTTTCGTTACTTTTATAAACAAGAGATGGCACTACTTGTGCTCATTCTAACACTTGATACGGAATATTCATACCGTATCTAGAGCTAGAATGGATAGATTTTGTGTTTGAAAAGTGTTTAAAGCAGTCGTAGAAAAAAATTACATTATATTATAATTGGTTTTCGAGCTTAATATAAAACCTTTAATATTTTTTAAGCTACCCTGTTGAAAATAACGGGTCTACGCGGGTATAAATGTTGCATAAACCGGACTTGAGCGGATGAAATTCATCCTCTCAAGTACGGTTTGTGCACTATTTATACCCGACCAGACCAGTCATTTTCAATAGGGTAATTATAAGGACAGAAATTTTTAATTTTAAACAAAATTATAAAAATATTAATTTATTATTCCATCAATCTATTTTCTAATCATCGTACAGAGTGATATTGGTAAACTGACAGTTTCGGGCTGCTGGCCCTCTTCAGTACCAAGAGTCAACTCTGCACGCTGATTAAGAAAACGTTTTTAGACTTTACTCGCAAAAGGAATATAGCCATTAGATTGATGTAGACTTGTGCGCCATCTAAACTGTCAGTCTACCAATATCACTCTGTACGATGATTAGAAAATAGATTGATGGAATAATAAATTAATATTTTTATAATTTTGTTTAAAATTAAAAATTTCTGTCCTTACTAATTTTACGTCTAACCACCCGTTAGTGGTACTATGTGCTTGAGACACACAAGTCTTCAACTTGCTACCATTCAAAGTCTCCAGATAAGGAGAGGTATGAGTAGTTGTCTACATCTAGAAATAGATGGCGCACAAGTCTACATCAATCTAATGGCTATATTCCTTTTGCGAGTAAAGTCTAAAAACGTTTTCTTAATCAGCGTGCAGAGTTGACTCTTGGTACTGAAGAGGGCCAGCAGCCCGAAACTGTCAGTCTACCAATATCACTCTGTACGATGATTAGAAAATAGATTGATGGAATAATAGGGTAATTATAATTATAGCTATAGCTTATATTGCCTTATATAGTGTTATATAATAATAATAGCTATGGCTATAGCTTATATTGCCTTCACTTGAAAATATTTAGAAACTTAAGTCATTCAGTTGTTTGAACAGTTTTAGAATAAAATTTTAACGATTCATTAAATATTTATTTTAGGACAAAAATTTCGTACGGCCCAATCAGCAGCTAAACAGATATCTAAAGAACAAATTGAGGAGTTTATGGAACATAGTGTTCGCACTTTCTCATCCGCATCAACCACAAAGAAAAAATTATCTAAAGAAAGCACTAAAACTGAAACAATAGAGTCAGAAAAATATATTACAACTAAAAAAATACAAACTAAAAAAGAAAATAAAAATATTGAGACAAACAAACATTATTCACGAAAAGAAAAAACTAAAAAAGAATCACCAAGATTAGATTCAGAAGCAAAGAAAACTGAAGAAACTTTTCAAAGAAACAGAACATTAAGTAATAACAGAAGGACTAGTTCAAATGAAGCAACGACATCAAAAATAAACACAAGTAGAGCAAGTTCTAAAGAATCCATTAAAGACAAAAAAAGTTCAAAGAAAAATATCATAAAGAAAAGTACTAGCAGTAGTATAACTAAAAGTGAAGTGAAGGAGTCAAAAGAAACAACTCACCGTACAGAAAAGGATACAAAGATAACTGAAAACTCAAGTATAGAAGAAGATTCAAATTTTGTAAATGGAAAACTGGTATCACCACCTCCAACTCAAAATCTAAAAGATGAAGAATTAATCCCCTCAGTTCCAGTTCCCGTAATTGCTACAGGTAAGAATTAATTATACAACGTTCTTAGTATTTTTGGGATATACTTTTATTTAAATAATATATAACCGATATTATTTATTAATACTTTTAAACCATAATTTTAATTTTTATTATAGGAGTTGCAACTATTATAAAGGCGTCTGACTCAAAGCCCCATAAAGAAAAATCTGTGGAATCAACAATTTCTTCTGAAGATGACGAAATTTTAAAAATAATTCAATATGAAGATGATGTGAATACTTTAATTCAATATGAAAAAATGAAAGAAAATACTGAAGACAAAATTGATGAAGAGATAGAATCTAAAATAGAATACGTTGAAAAAGAAGAAAAAGAACTTCTTGAGAAATCAATGTCATTAGATAGTTTTAAGACATTTGAAATAGAAAAGAGTAAGGATTTAAAAGCTGATAATGAAAATCAAAAAGAACAAGAACATGTTAAAAAACAAATAATAGCTATAGACGAATCAAATAATAAAACATGTAAAAATATTGAAGAAATTGATTCAGTCAATACAGAACAAAATAAAAAAGAAACAGTTAATCCAGATAGTACAAGAAAAGAAGAAAATATTACAAATAAAGAAGAATCATTTAACATTTCTAATTCAAAGAATATTGTTCCAAAAAAAATGGTAGAAGAAGTGAAAGAAAAGAAACCAGAAATGGATACAAATAATATTTCTCGAAATTATAAGCAGGATTTAAGTAACACAATTGCAAAAAATGAGGGTTCTTTTTTAGATGCTGCAGACTCCAGTGATTTAAAAGGTAGCAATACAAATGATAATACATTAGTAGAAGGAAACGAATCTGTTAATCTAGATTTAAATTTATCGAAACAAGGAAGCAAATTAAATAGTTTAACCAACTGCATGCAAACTATTGAAAAAAATAATTCTGATAAAGAAAATTTGAATTTATTCAAAAAATTAGAAGCGAAAAACGACACAAATAAAATTGACACAAAGGCTTCTCTAGAAGTGAATTTAGTTTCTGTTAAAGAACCAATTATTTTGGAGCATCAAGAAGAAACAGTTTCTCCTTCTTTGGATGCAGAAAATAAATTGATAAAAAAAGAAAATGGATTAAATGTAGTTAAAGAAACAGTTTCTGCAGAACTAGATTTAGTTCCTAAAAAAGAACAAAACAAAGAAGAAATCTCTTCTAATAAATTAGATTCAGAAAAACAATTGATAAAAGAAGAAAATGGATTAAATGTAGTTAAAGAAAGAGTTTCTGGAGAACTAGATTTAGTTCCTGAAAAAGAACAAAATAAAGAAGAAATCTCTTCTAATAAATTAAATTCAGAAAAACAATTGATAAAAGAAGCAAATACCTTGAGTGAAATCAAAAAAAATAATTCTTCAGAACTAGAAGAAAATAAAATCCCTGCTAAAACTAAATCAGAAAAACGTATTCAATTCGATACAAATGCAAAAATAATTGAGAGTGCCGAACACCCGGTCGTTGATGATATTTTGGACACGACTAATGACCTAATCATAGACGTACTGGATAAAAACATAGATCACGTTGAAAAAGAAATTGATAATATATTAAACGATGCCATAAAAACACCTGTAGATGTTCATGATAAAAATAGGATTGGATATGAGAATTTGGATAGAACCAGCACAGAAGATGAAAAACTGAATATAAAAGATTTAAAAGAAACTGATACAGTAACAAAAAATAGTGATTCGAATAAAGAAGTTAGTATCGACAAAAAATCTAAAGAAAATACTTTAGATAGAGAAAACATTTCTGTACAAGCTGAAGAACCAGGGAATAATAAAATAGATAAAACCACAGAAAATCTCAGTAGATCACCAAAACAAGATTCGAAAGCTAAAGAAAATGATTCCGCAGAAGAAGGTTTTGTAACTAAAGTATCCGAAAATAAAACTAATAATGAGGATAAAATATTTGATATTACAAATTTAAGAAAAGAAATAAATAAAGCATTAAATAATACAGAAGAAACAAACCCCATTTTAAATGATGACTACGAAAGTGAAAAGGATTTAATAAATAAAAATACATATTTAGTACCTGATGAAATAAAAAATGAAACATTTGTAGAAAAAGTTAAAAATATAGAAAAATCAGAGGACAATACGGAAAATAAAATTTCAGAAAAAATATATAATGCAGAAAAATTAAAAGAAGAAATTAATAAAGCTTCAAGTATAAAACATAATTTAAAAGACGATGATGGTAAAGAGAGTGGTAATGTTTTAATTGAAACAAATAACATTCCTACCGCTGATATTCAGGATGTAGTTAAAAGTTTTGAATTTTCAAAAGATAACGAAACTAAAAAACAGATTGAAAATATCGAAGAAATTGACAAAGGAATGAAAAATAATCAAAATAATGAAAATGTTATACCAGAAACTCTTAATGCAGAAAAAGAAAATATTTTTAAAGATACAAAGTCTGATGAAAAAGATAAATTTACCCTTGATGAAACTGGAAAAGATGTGCTAAATACAGAAAAAGACAAAGAAAGAAAAAAGGAAAAAATAAATGAAAATTTAATTTTAGAAAATGAGAAAGTATTAACACAATTAGTTGGAATGGAAGATATTTTAAGATTTATTGATTTTGAAAAAGCTAATGTTTTTAAAGATACAACATCCAGCAAAAATATAAATAATAAAGTTACTGATGAAGATCCAATAGATGAGATAAAAACTAATTCCGAAAAAATAAAGCAAGAAAAACCATGCTTCAGAAATGATGATGATAGAAATCACGTTATTAAAAATAAAAATGAAAATAAAGATGATTTACCAAATAATAATAATACAGAAGAAATAACGGAAAATATAAATGCATTAAAAGAAACTAACATAGATAAAAATACCAATCAAAGTGGTAGGTTAGTATCCGAAATAAAAAACCAAACCGAATTTATTAATCAAGAAAAACAAAATGAAAATTTTGAAAATAAGAATAAAGGCGATATTTCTATAGGTTCTAAAAACCATGAAATAGATGAATCAAGTGTAGATGTGATATCTAATGATAAAAAAGATAATCTACAGAAAGCCATTACTAATGAAGATATTTTATCTTTTATAGAGTTTGAAAGGAAAAATGTCTTTGTTGATAGATTAAGAAATGAAAATGATGTAGTTGTAAAAAGCATTGAAGAAGAACCGCATATCGAGAAAAAAGATTCAGATGAAGTTCAGGATACAAAAATTATTACGGAAAGAAATGAGGATAAAGTTGAAGATTATTTAAAAAAACCAAATAGTGAAACTATTTCTGTTACAAAAAAGCCTATTTTACAAGAAAAACAAAATACTTTTGTAGGAAAACCAAACTTAGAATCAGAAAAGTTAAAGCCAGAAACAGAAATGGAGACGAAGAGTTTAGATAGTAAGACCAAATTACCAATAAAATATTCAAAGAAAACAAAGGGAAAAACTTTAAATAAATCAGCATCTCAAGATAATTTTAATCATATCCAAAACAAAGTTGATAACGACTCTAAAGTTAAAAGAACAAGGTCAGTGGATGTACTTAAAAAAGCTGAATTTAAAAGCAGAATTCCCACAGGAGAACGTAAAACATTAAATAAAACCGGTAGTCAGGACAAGATATCACCTAGAGGAATAGTCGATTTAAATAAAACAAACGGCCTAGAAGGTAATAAAACGAAGACCAAAATTAGTCCAAGGGATAAGAAAGTTAATGAAGATACAAGCAAAAGAGAAAATATAAAAGCAAGATCCAAGTCTATTGCTGAAGATACTGTTATTCAAAAGAACACAATTAAGAAACAAGCCAGTTTGGAAATGAATAAAAAAGAAATTGGTTTAAAAACTGAAGAAGAACAAGCTTCCGGAAGCGATAAAAAATTAAAAGAAAAAAAACTTGTAGAAGTAAAAAATTTTGATAAAGAATCCAAATTGTCTGAAGACATTAACAAGGTTAATATCATAGAAAAAGAAAAAGGCGTTGAAATAAAAAGAGAATATCTTGACTCAGATGAATTAAGGAAAAAAAGATCAATATCTTCAGTCGAAAGTGATAAAAATGAAAAAAATAAAGAAAAAAGTAGTTTTGATTTAACACAATTACAAAAAGAAATTCATGCTGCTTCCTCAACATTACCAGAAGCCATGGATTCTAAATTAACAGGTAAAGATCTTAACACTATTGAAAACATCAATGTGAGACAAACTGAAAAGGAAACGAAGTCTATAAATGTAGATGTTAATAACGAATCAAATAATGATACAGAAGTTATTGAAAAAGGTACATCTAGTTTTGATATAAGTAAGTTAAAAAATGAAATCAAGGATGTTGAAAATGAAACAAAGCTTCCTCAGTTTAAAAACAGCTGCAACTCACACGAGATTAAAAGCTCTTCGAGTTTATCACATGAAGATGAGAAACATCAATCAAAAGTATTAAGCGATATTATAGCTGCTATAAAAATTCAATCTTTGTGGAAAGGATTTAAAGCTAGAAGATTACTTAAGCAACAAAAAGGACTTAAAGGTACGGAAATTGTGAAAAATATAAAAGAAGGTGCACAAGAAATAAAGAACCAAAATGCGGATATCAGGTTGAAAAGTACTGATAACTCTGATACTGCTACTACAAAAAGTTTAGTTGAAACAAATACTGCTTATCAAGAAAATGTAAAATCAGATAAGGTTCACGATGAAATTGCCAATGCTGCACTTAAAATTCAAAAGATATGGCGTGGTTTCCAAGTTCGTAAAATAAAAGCACAGGGAAAACTGTTTGGTAATTATGTTGATTATGAAAAAAATAAAGAAGTAGAACAATTAAGAAATCCAAAGAACAAGTCAGCTTTGAAAATCCAGTCATTATGGCGAGGTTACAAAGTCAGGAGAAATATAAATAATGTTAAACAAAAGGTACAATATATAACTTATTTCGAATAAGTAAACAATTAGAAATATTTTTTAAACGTTTTTATTTATATTTTAGCTGGATTCCATTGACGGTAAAACTAAAGAAGTTTCACATCAAAATATTTTAAATGCTGCAATAAAAATTCAAGCAGGCGTACGAGGATATTTGCAACGTAAAAACAAGCCTATAAAATCAAACTTTTTAAAAAGCATTGATGAAGAAGATAATGCGAATATAAAAAGTAAAAAGTTATCTGATGAAGATATCATTAAAAGTTTAGAAGTCTTAGATGCAATTCCTGTACCAAATCATAGTCCAGTTAAAATTATTACAGATAAGCCAAAGTTAACAAAAAGTATTACTGTCGATGAACCAAAAATAGTTAAAGATATTTTTATACCACTAACTAAATCTTTGACTTTAGATTCTAATAATCTGGAACAAGACAATCTTGAAACCGATAACAATAATAATGAAGAAAAAGAATTGACTGATTTAGAAAAGGAGGTTAAAGAAGCAGTAAAAAAGATATCTCATAGTTTAGCCGATAAAAACAATACTTTACAAATTAATACAAATATTATTAGAGGTAAAAGTAGTCCTACTTTTGTTAAAGATACAACTGATAATAAAGAGTCGGTAAATGATTATAAAACTGCTGAAAATAGTAATAAATCAATTAAATCTGATAAAACAGAACAAAATACTCCCATAAAAAGTCCAATTAATAATAAAATAGATCTACAACAACGAATTAAAAGTGAGGAAGAGTATTCTTCTGATGATAGTAGGCCAATGAGCATTGGATCAACTGATTCTGCAGATACTGTTATATTTAATAAAGAAATAGTCAAAAAACATCAAACCAAAGATGGCGATATTATGATAATCGAAGATAATAATAAACAAAAAGAAACAAAACATGAAGAAAAACCAAAAGTTGATCTAATGGATATAATAAAACTCAGACAAGAGTTAAAAGAGTCTGGTATTATTCATACTCCGAAACCAATGTCGGTTGACGAAGAAGTAGCTCATGAGTTGCTAAAGCATCAGAATAGCTTTGATGTTTCTATGCTACAAAAAGACATACAGAAAGCTTCTGCAATAGATAAAGACGAAACAAAAAGTATAAACAAAGAACGAGATAATAGAATTGGTAATAATAAAAGTGAAGAATATGCAGAAATAAGAAGTAAAGATAAAATTTTAAATAGCCTTGAACCAAATGATGGGACTATAAAAGACATAGACAAGGATAAAAATTCAGCAGATAATAAAACTTCTCAAAATAAATTAAACAGCGCTTTAGAAATTAAAGGTCAAAATGTAAAAGAAACTGAAACTGTAATAGACAAATATCCAAGTAGCACTGAAGATAAAAATAACGCTATAAATTCCAAGACAAATGATAGCAAGAATAATACAGATGAGGGTGCTCCTAAAACAATAACAATTACAAAAAATACAAACGAATCTGTTCAAACAAAAAATACAAAAGCTCTTCAAGACGAATCATTTATTACACAAATAGATAACCAAAATGTAAAAATTAATAAAGATGTAGATTCTAAATCAAACGGAGATAATGAACACATTATTCAAGGTTATATAAAAAATGATATAAATTCCAAACTTAATAATAGCAAAAATACAGATGAAGATGCTTTTAAAGCAAAAACTATGAACTCCGAAGATAAAATATTGGATAGCATTGGACCAGATGAAAAGGATGCCATTATTAAAATCCAAAGCCATTATCGAGGATTTAAAGCTAGAAAGGATCTAAAAACGGGCTCTGTGACAAAAAATATTCAAAGCCATTTTGATGATGAAAAGATTACAGAAAGTAATCAAAATGTAGAAGTAAATAAAGACATGGATTCCAAATCAAAACATAACAAGGAGAATACAAACGAGGTCAATGATTCTAAAATAGAAACAACTGCAGACAATGTAAATAATTCTACACATAAAAACGATGATATATTGAGTAGTATTGAACCGGATGAAAAACATGCCGTTATTAAAATTCAAAGTCATTATAGAGGATTTAAAGCTAGGAAAGACCTTAAAACAAATACGAATACAATAAAGGCAAAAGTAACTCAAATTGGACACAGTAATATAAAAGTAACAGATAGTGACCAGAATTTCAAAGTGAACATGACCTTGGATTCTAACACAAATGAACATAAAGATGAGAAAAATTACGCTAAAATAGAAACAAATGAAGAAAATTTAATAGAATCTATTAACAATAAAGATCAAGAGGGTCATTCTTATTCTTCCAAAATAGAAACAAATGAAGAAAAGGTAAAAGACTCTGTACATTCTAAAGACATAGTAAGTGGCAATACATCATATAAAGATAACAATTCTAAGTCAAATAATAGGGAAGAAAAAATATACGAAGGTGTTTCTAAAATAAAAGTTAAAAAACAAGATATAACAGTCCAAAATAAAGATGATAATACTATTAATAATAATAATACTGAGTTAAATAATAGAAAGGGCACTACAGACGAGGTTATGGTGAAAGTAAAAACAAACAATACAAATGAAACAGATACGATACAAAACAAACATGAAATATCCAGTATAACGCAAGAACATACAGATGATTTTATTAATAATAAGGAACTAAACACTAAATTAAAAGAGGAGAATAAAAGTGTATTTGATAAAAAGTCAAATAATAGCGAAGATAAAATATATGAAGGTGTTTCTAGAATAAAAGTTCAAAAACCAAATATAACAGAATTTATCCAAAATAAAGATGATAATACTATTAATAATAATAATACTGAGTTAAATAATAGAAAGGACACTACAGACGAGGTTAGGGTGAAAGTAAAAACAAACAATACAAATGAAACAGATACGATACAAAACAAGGCTAAAATATCCAGTATAACTCAAGAACATACAGATGATTTTATTAATAATAAGGAACTAAACACTAAATTAAAAGAGGACAATGAAAGTGTATTTGATAAAAAGTCAAATAATAGCGAAGATAAAATATATGAAGGTGTTTCTAGAATAAAAGTTCAAAAACCAAATATAACAGAATTTATCCAAAATAAAGATGATAATACTATTAATAATAATAATACTGAGTTAAATAATAGAAAGGACACTACAGACGAGGTTAGGGTGAAAGTAAAAACAAACAATACAAATGAAACAGATACGATACAAAACAAGGCTAAAATATCCAGTATAACTCAAGAACATACAGATGATTTTATTAATAATAAGGAACTAAACACTAAATCAAAAGAGGACAATGAAACTGTATTTGATGATACTCATGATTTACCATCAATACCAGAATCAGACCAAGAAAGACAAACTCCATCACCTCCAAAAGTCCCGTTGTTCCATACCAGCGAGTTGCATGATTCAGTGGTGATTCCTCTTCCAATAACTCCACCAAATGATAAATCAGCACAGGTAGTGATTCCAATTTCAATAAGCGCTGATGGTGAAAACAAGGTAGGTACAATAGGATATATTTTATGAAATATAAAATGTATTTTTTCTATTTTGAGACTCTTATAAGCTCATAATCACACGCATTTTGCGTGTTCTTATAGGTCCATAAGAGGTCTCTACTTTTTTTCTGTTGGGTTGGCAACATACAAAAGCTTATCTCTTGACGTTTTGCGTGCAAATGTCAATGTCGATTTAAAGTTTAATATTTTACAAAATTTTGTGTTCGGGTTATTTTTTACCGTGTTAAAATTGTGGACTGGTTAATTGCAGTGAAAAAAGAAGAGATGACTGTAAAATATATCAAAATATCATTTGTTCTTAGAATTTTAAACATAGTGTAAACTGTAATGCCAACCCAAAACAAAAATCCCTAAATCAGTCATCAATTTAAATGTAAGTTTTTTAAGTTTTAGAGCAAAATAGAAAAAATTGTATAAAGCACTCGTTTCATAACACGTTTTTAGAGCACTAGTACTTTAGAAAACTCGCCGCAAGCGGCTCGTTTTCTAAACTTGTACTCGTGCGCTAAAAACGTATGTTATGAAACTAGTACTTTAATATACTATTATTGGTTTATAGTATGATTATTGCTTATAATGCCCAGTATTTTAAACTACTACTAATAGTATATTAAAGTAGTAGTTTCATAACATACGTTTTTAGCGCACACGTACAAGTTTAGAAACCGAGCCGCTTGATGCTAGTTTTCTAAAGTACTAGTGCGCTAAAAACGTGTTATGAAACGAGTGCTTTATACAATTTTTTCTATTTTGCTCTAAACTTTAAAAAAACTTACATTTAAATTGATGACTGATTTAGGGATTTTTGTTTTGGGTTGGCATTACAGTTTACACCATGTTTAAAATTCCCAGAACAAATGATATTTTGATATATTTTATAGTCATCTCTTCTCTTTTTCACTGCAATTAACCAAGCCACAATTTTAACACGGTAAAAAATAACCTAAACACAAAATTTTGTAGAAAATTAAACTTTAAAGCGACATTGATATTTGTACAGAAAACTTTAAGCGATAGGCTTTTGTCTGTTGCCAACCCAAAAGAAAACAAAGTAGAGACCTGTTATGGGCCCATAAGAACACGCAAAATGCCTATGATTATGAGCTTATAAGAGTCGCAAAATAGAAAAAGCTATATTGTACTTTCGTAATATATTAAAGAGAATGTTTTAAAAGACAAGTCTTAAGCGTACTAGTGCTAATTTACAAAACGACCTACTTGTAGCTGCAGGTAGTTTCTGGGGAACGAGCGAGCTAAAACTCTTATACAGTTTTTACTATTTGAATATTGTTTTATTTTAAAATATATCTTTTAAAGAATTAGACAATTTTAGAATTAGACAATTGAATAATCAGACAAAATTAGACCGTCTATTTTTTATTTTTTTAAATTCTAATTTTAGCTTTTTGCTCTTTGCTCTTGGTGAATACCTTAATCCGAACTTTAATAATTAATTATATTAATTATGCCTTTATTAAGCCTTTATTATGCCTTATGTTTATAATATATATTTTTCGTACGACCTAGTGTACACGAAATAAAGAAAAATGCATGTTCAGTATATATCCTCGTTAGGATATATTTCTATCGCACGAGTCTATAGTGCATATTTGAATGCAATGACAACTATGTACACTCATTTATCCAAACGAGTACACATAGCTTTCATTTTGACAAAAGTGGTTTGACGTTTATAAAAGTTTGAAATGTCAAAATTAAACACAGGCAATTCTTTAAAATATACATTTTTAAAGAGTCTAGACTGTAGATCGAACGAAAAATGTTGTTCGCAACTCGTCCTTAGTGCACTCCAATGATTTTTTGAGTCGCTTCGCGTCGTCAAAAAAACTTCATTCTCGTGCACTAAGGACTAAAGTCTCTTACTCGTTACGAAAACTACTATTTTCTTTTACCCGTTGGATGCCTCATTTATTATATTTTATTATACAAAATATTTTTATCAGGTCGATGGTGAAAACAAGGTTGGTTGTAAAGATGATTCCTGTCAAACCTCCAGACCTCAGACTCAAGAAAGTCAGCAAGAAGGGACTCAAGGTCAAGTATTTGTCATCATAGTAAGTGGCGTTTCACATTTCATTCATATTGCACAGTAGCACGGTGTGCTGGGATCATTTTTTTATAAGTGACTTGGTGCTAGCACATTCAGTGTTTAACGTTGCTAACGAGTTTAAGATGACGTCTTTAATGAAGGCTTTTTCTTCATTAAAGACGTCGAGTATGGAAAAGAGTGACTCCAGTAACTCCATTTGTTGCATAGCAGCGTTTTCAAAATATTACATCAGGGTTGACGTCAAAACGTCGCTAGGCGACAAATGGAGTTACTGCTTTCTAGCGTAGTAGGGTACTATAGCACACAATATGCCCCGGATATCCTCCCAATGTCCTCTCCATGTCGCATGTCCCGGACATTAGTCGTATATCCCAAGGATATCCCAAAAGGTACGTCCCCGGGAAATACCCCTCGGGACGTACCTGGGACACACGAAGGACATTTGGGATGTACGAGGTATATCCATGAGATATACGGGTTCGGAAGTCGCTCGACTTCCCGTTTATTAACAAAGGTATATCCTGGGGAAGTCGCAAATTCCCGTTTAGTAACAAAAGTTTATCCATCGCGTAATTTGGTGACCAAACTAAATAATAATCTAGGGATAAATAGGGAAGGACCCTATTTTTTTTTTCAAAATTTTCATCAACAAACATCAACAAACATAATTTTTTTTTGACCCGGGTGAAAAATTGAAAGTGCTATTTCTGGTATCTACCGGTATTTAGGGCATACCCTAAAGTTGGTATAACATCAAAATTTTGACTTTTTAAGGTCACAACAAGGCCGTTTGTAGATGAAATGTTTTGAAAAAAGATGGGGTCCTTTTCTATTTCTCCTAGATCAAAATCCGGTACAAAACCTTTTTATTTATTTCTTATAGGCCCTAAAAAAAATTAAATCTGGAAAAACGCTTCTTTTTACAATTATTTTAAAAATTCTGAAAAATTAGGGGGATAATCTACTCACCGTAGTGAACAACTTTGGGGGGTAAAACTTTTAAAGTTAAAAAAAATCAAAACTCTGGTCACCCTTATATAATATTATTTTGTTTTAATAATATACAAAGTGATGCCAAAATTTAAGAGGTGATTTAAAATCCAAAAATATGAAAAAAAGTTTCTATAAACACATTTTTGCCCCAAACCTTTTTATGTGTAGTTTTTTTGGACTTTTCGTAAAAAATATAGATTTCTTGAGTAAAAATACATAAAAAATGTCTTGTAGTGTTATACTTTTTTGTTCAGTTTTAAATAAAGAATCACCCTGCAGCAATAAAATTTTATTGATGCTCTTATTTGTTCCCCTTTCAATAAGTCATCTTCGAAGGGCCGTAGCTTCCTTACAGCTCATTTCCGAACCACCCTTTATAGAAACCTTTTTTGATATTTTTGGATGTAGAATCACCTCTTAAATTTTGGCATGCCAGTTATTGATCACCCTGTATATTAATAATATATTATAGTCTCGTATTTTTTATTGAAACAAATGAAAATCGTTTTTTTTTTTTCAATAACGGGCTGATGTTTTTTCATTATTATTATTCTGATCTTAAAATTATCTTTATTACTTATTATACCCTGTCGCAGTTCGCGCTATTTAAATAGAGGCCAGTTATCTCGTTTGGACTTCAAAACCGAGGTGTTTCCAACGAACTAATAACTCTTCTTTCTAGAATACGCATACCGTTAATATAAAGTATCGCCAACATCTCGATTTGTTTGTAAACAAATAGTAGGTATATTCAGGCCTGAACAATAACAGCTACCAGTAGCTGGTATTGTTGTCTCTGTTTATACATGAACGAATTATCAAATAAAATGATGGGTATTAGTTGAAGTCGAAAAAAAACTTGGTTCCAGTGCATTGTGAGTAGATATATGTATCACTCGGAAAGGATGTGGCATACTGTACCATTGGAAAAGTATAGTGTACCCAACGAACTAACAACTCTTTCCTCTAGAATACGCATACCGTTAATATAAAGTATCGCCAACATCTCGGTTTGTTTGTAAACAAATAGTGTGTATATTCAGGCCTGAACAATAACAATTACCAGTAACTGTTATTGTTGTCTCTGTTAGAACAAAGCTGCCCGAGTAAGACAGACAAATGTATATGTTGGCTACGTTTTTGTCAGTTTTTACAAATGAAATGCCTATTCTAGAGAGAAGAGTTATTAGTTCGTTGAGTTTGCCACTTCAGTTAGTGCAGTGTACAATTGATACACATAGTTGTTTGGTTACATGTAGACAGGCCCGTAGGGCTATGGATTTTATCTAGAGAATGCCCATAATTCCGTAACTATACTGGAAATTCAATAAAACCTCCAGTGACTCAGTTGCGAATGTGTGGTAAAAGGCGAAGATCATACCAGTTCGGGTGCGACTCGCGTAATTTCGTCGAAGCTTCGCAAAGACGGACCCCTCATAAGAAAGCAGTAGAGGTATGAGTCACTGTAGGTTTTATTGAATTTCCAGTATAAATAAAAATGCACATGATACATGTTTATATAATTTTTTTTCTTAGTCTGGACCATTCTAAGTACAACCCAGTATTGAAGAAAAATAACTTATAAATAAATTTATGTGGCAGTAGCTGGCATGCTAATATTTTTATTTTTTTTTTTAAATTGTAGGAACATTTTTATCAAAAGCACATAATATGTGCCGGTCTCCATGACTCCACTTTTTGTCAATACACTGGTCGCTAACGTGTTAATAATCACGCAGTTCGAATAAATAAAAAATAGTTTTTAAAACATGCTAAATGCTAGTGGCTAAAGGCCTATCCAGAAGCTTGCATAATAACATAAAACATAAGAATGCGATGCCGTGATTGGCTTACAAGATACATGGCGGCACATCAAGCCAATCATGGCTGCGCATTCTTATGTATTACGTTCTTATGCGAACCTGTGGATATGCCTTAAACAATGTACTCCCATGGCAACGTACAATGTAGGATGGAGCGAAAAACGAATTTGAGAAATTTTAAAAACTACACGCTACATAAATTATATGAGTTAATGTAGCGTGACACCTCAGTGATCTCACGCTGTCCCGGATACGAATCTTGCACCTCACCTGGTAGTCGTCAGATAGGAAACGCACAAATTAGTTATTCTGTGTTTAAAAACGAAACCAGACGATATTTTTTTAAATTAGTAATTTAGTAGGCAACATATTTTTGAATAGGACGAGATAAATTGAGGTGTTAAATTGAAATAATTTGTATGACGTAGGTATTACCATAAATAGTAATTGTGACAAATTATATTGAAATTGTAATAAATCGTTTACAGGATGCAATTTGTTATTATAACTACTATAAAAGTAGGTACCTTACAAATGCAGAATGAGTTTTTCCTACGATGCTCTATGAACATGACATTTAGCACACTCTTTTGTTCTTAAGAAAACACCCCATATCGTACTAGTTTGATATCACCCTAGTGTGATATTTATTATGTATGGAGATTTGCCTAATTTTATTTAGATACTTACCTAGTAGATTCTACGAATTTTATTCACCTTGTTTTATAAACCACCTTTCACTACAGCCTATTATATCTTTAAGTATTTTAATCCAAATACTTCTGTTTTTCATGTCAAAAATAGAAACTATAGCTATAAAGTTACTATTTTGACCATTACTGTGTAGTCTGGATAGTTTAGATCTTATAAAAATTACTTAATTTTTTATTTAGTTACCTTACATTACATATAAAACATCAAAATACACAGTATTTTTCTCACGAAATGTAAAACAGTACAATTTTACTGTCTTATATATCGACACTCCCAAGCAACAAGGATGTAACTCAAGTTAGACCCATTTTGAGTTATACTCATAGGTAAACGCCTTGAAAAATGACACACATGGTGGTACTACTCAGGTTTCTCCACAGTCCACTTTAAGCAAAAGTTTACTTAAAATCACTAAAGTAAGAAATTCTAAACTTGAATATTATCAGAAACAAACAGTAAATAAACAATAAATACTTAAACAGTTAAATAAAGAATTTTATACGCTTTCAAATGATGTATCACATGACTTCCTTTTCCACTTTAATCATTTACCCACCCTTAAATAACAAAAAAAAATATTTTAGAAATTTAGCTGTCGTGAAAAATGACAATATATGAGTTACGGCTTTGTTGCTTGGGGGTATCGATATATATATATATATATATATATATATATATATATGGCAGCATAACCACAGAAATCTAATTTAATAAGCAAACTCAAGTTTGCGGTTTTTTGCATATTATTTCTTATCGTATTCCGAAGAGCTGATTAGATTTTGGGGGTAAACGATTGGGGGTAAGGGGGGAAAAATAGGGTAAAACTCCTATTTTTAGCGTTTTTTTTGTTTATAATTAAGACAATTGTATTTGGTTAATTTAGAAGATAATTTTAAAATGGTCAAAAAATGTTATAAACAACGTTTTCCTAAATTTGGAGACTAATACTACCTACGTTCAATAGAGTAAAAAAGCCAGTGGCGTAGAATAAGGAACGTATAAACAGAAAAAAAGTTTTTATATAACGTGGAGTTTTTTAAGTTGCTTCAATTTGAAGCAACTTAAAAAAATGTAATAATATGTACAAATTGTTTGTAAATGTGACCATTTTTATTTCATTATTTGCTCTCGGCTATATTTTATGTCTTAAAGTACAATCAAATTAAGCTATTTTCAAATTGCTAGACTCCGGTCCGGTTCCTTTGGGTGCTACAAGCTCCAAAAGCTATGGCAATGAGCTACCAACAAATCTATTTTTAACTTGAGTGTCATATTCATTTCATTTAATACATTCAGATTAAGATATTTTCATAGTTATACACAACAATTCTGGGGGCAAGGGGTGAGAACAGTCTTTAAAAAATGCCTTTAAAATATTTGATACCTATTTTTTTTTAAAGAAATGAGAATTTATGAAATGTCATTTTGATTAAATGAAAATTAAAAATACTTTTTAGTGTTGACATGTGTCAGATAAAGTTTTAAAGTCTTTTTTTAACTCTTAGCCTATTGAATAATTGTGAAAATAGACTAATCTAAATGTAATAAATGTAATTTGTTTAACTCGGACTCGTAAAAAGTTAAAAATATACGGGGGCCCCATTTCACCACCTTTTCGGGGCTTCTAGCATCCAAAGAAACCTGATTCAGGACCTGGCGATTTGCAAGAAGCTTAATTTGAATGTACTTTAAGGGGCTGTCCATATATTACGTAACGCGCCTAGGGGGGGGGGTCAGGGAGGAGGGGGGTCTAGGTAAACCATACGTAACGGAATTTAATAAATTTAATGTTTATTTCCTAAGCTGCCAGATGTATTTTTATTTCAACATTACAACAACATTACTATTTGGTGGCCCATAATTCCCTTTTTCACACAAAAATTGACGAAACTATGCATATTTAAATAATATTGTAATCAGTAAAAAAACTGTTGATAATGATATAAAAAAAAATCTTACGGCCCTGTTCTTGCGTGATCTTGCCGATGAATCATCGGCGATGATACATTTTCGCGCGGAATGTGTACTTACAGAACACCAATGTGTGTACTATTTTGTGTACCTGTGCATAAACAAAAGTCAATAGTTGTGGTAACACCGGTTAACCAGTATGTTACTCTTTCTCTGTTTAATTGATGAGTTAAAAAGAGAGAGAAATACATATTCCCCTAACTTGGTTAGTAACCGCTGCTCCACAAAAAATCGGCAAATATACGTGTTATATGTGACACAATATACGTGTTATATGTGACAAGAGGTACCTAATTTTTATGAAAAATGGAGTTACGTAATATATGGACAGCCCCTAAGACATATATAAAATACAGCTGGGAGCAAATCATGAACTAAAAATGGTCACCATTATTTATATAATGTTTGGGTCTCTCCTTGAATCTGCACTGTAAAATTAATAAACCAAATAAACAGTTTTATTTTAGTTTATTAATAAAACAATAAATCGCATGAGGCAATGCAACACGCCATGGCCTTAATAATTTATTGTTACAAGGAAATCTTAATTGTTGATGATTGTAGTTTATATATTGACAATTAAACTAAATTAATTTGATCGTTTTATGACGTACATTGTTAAATGTATGCACAGTTTCCAAAAATCGTAATTTAATAATTTCAGATGTATTTTTTTATCAAATAAAAAAGAGTATAAACATGAAAAAAGTGACTATGTATATACGAGACCTAACTTCTGTAAATAAGGAAAATAACGGCCGTCTTGAAAAACAATTTTTTTTAAACACGACGATAGTTTCGGATAAATTTATTCATTCTGAAGTAAGTCGTTTACTAAAATAAACCAAAAAATCAAAAAATTACATAACAGTCAAAAAACAGTCTCGCATAAGAACGTAATACATAAGATGCGATGCCGTGATTGGCTTGATGGGCCGCCATGTATCTTGTAAGCGAATCACGGCATCGCATTCTTATGTTTTACGTTCTTATGCAAGCTTCTGACCTGGGTCCAAAAGTGTACGATTCATTACCGGAAAACATAAAAAATGCGTCAAATATAAACAAGGGCGTAGATGTTTTTCTTCTATGGGGGGGGGGGGGGGTAATACCCAGGGCACCCCTAGAAAAAGAAAAAACACCCTAAAACACGGAAAAAAAAATTATAGCTAGGAGCGCTATAACACACATACCAAGCAAATTATAATCGCTTATTATATAAATACAAGGCTTTCTCTTACAATTATGGCAGTCAGTGTAAAAATTTATATGAAATACTTTAATTGTTTAGTGAATAATAAAATATAACAAATAGTATGGCATTTATAGCTTAAATAGATTTAATTATTGTCCGTGCTAATAATTTTTATAATATAATAAAATTTCTGTAAATTTATAATAGTGCCTGTAATAAATATAATCGTGTCTGTAATATATATAATTATATATTATATATAATTATATATAATTATATGGAAACGATTATAATCGTTTCCAATTTATTTTTAACATTATTAGTTATTGTGTCCCTTATAATCTATAGCTTAAATCACTATAATTTGCCACTGTTACCAAATATCTTATAATGTATAGCGCAGAGCCCACTAATTTCTTTCCGTGAAAAAGAGCTTTGTCCCTGACGGTTTCAAGCAAAACTTTTGCAACAAAAAAAATGGCGCCCAGAAAAATGCCCTCAAGAAAAAAAGTTTTGTCCCTGGCGGTTTCTTCCAAACTATGGGGGGGGGGGTAATTACCCCCATTACCCCCCCTCATCTACGCCCTTGAATATAAAGTTGTTTAAAAGGTTATCAAACACTATATTACAGAAATCTAGACAAGTTTTTAATGGCCAAATTGATCTAGTAAAACGTACTTTAATTATTTTAGATTGTTTGTGTTCTATTGACTTTAGTTTTATATTTTAATGATACAAATGCGTCTTGCCTTCTTTGTCTTATTGAAAATAATAATAAAAAAAAAACAAACAAACAATAAAAAATTAATAAATAAAAAAAAAGAATAAAATATGTATATTATTATTATTATTGTTTATTATTTTTTAATTTACTTCTTCTAAATAAATTAGTGTTATAGTTTTATAACTATATACACTGCCGCACATTAAATTCCGGACACCTAAAAAATTGACATTTTTTAAATTCAAATATTTGGAAAACTAATTAATGGATTTGACTGATTCTTTTGTTTTGTTTTAAAGCTTAAACATTCTCTACTTTTGATTGTTTTAAGAATGATTATTTTTTTTTTCGTATTAACAGCAACAAATAATGTACAACTATGTTGTTTACCCCATCTTCTAGGACTTGCATGGTACGCCATTGCAACTGTTTATCAAATTATTAAAGTCTTTCTTATTGGCGCAGTTTTAATGAATATTTTCTTTTTTATTTTTTTACATTTTTACTTCTGGTTTAGGAGATATCAGGATTTTCCTGAAAGTTGTCATTTTTTCAGTTAACTTAAAAGGTACTACATGAATTTAATTGATGCTGTGCTTTAAATTTGAAGCTTAACTGAGTTACGTTTTTCTTCTAATCAAGTTTATCAAAAACATAAATTGGGTTTGAATAACTTGAGTAGAAGAAAAAATAGGGTCTCTCCGTCCGGCAGCAGTTCTGCGAAATCACCGTTAACCCTCCGTCAGACGGCAATAAAAAGTTGCCCCGGGAGAAGAAACTATAGAAGAAGAAGAAGAAGTAAAAGACATGAGCTTCAAATAAAAAACTTTGCTAATTTAGTACTTTTTGAGTTGACTGAAAAAATGACAACTTTCAGGAAAATCCTGATATCTCCTAAACCAGAAGTAAAAAAGTAAAAAAATAAAAAAGAAAATATTCATTAAAACTGCGGCAATAAGGGCCACTTGCACCAATGCTGTTTTAACTTTAAACTTGGATTAAATTGACAGCTGACCAATCAGAACGCAGCATTTTTAACTTAAACTCCCGTACCAAAATTTGGTGCAAGTGGCCCTAAGAAAGACTTTTACGCTTGATGCTTTACGACTCAAAAAAGTTGCTAATTTTGTGAAACGCCTTTCCTGTTTTGAGTACGAATTTTTTAATTTAATTTAATCTGATAATCTCTATATGCTCAAGTTCTAAGTAATAATCAAATGATGTTATAATCACACGTTTTACCACTTTTTCTTGGTTTTCTAATATTGCAATCCTGTTCTTGAATCTTTAGCTGCCTTTAAAATATTTTTAGCCTTAAGTAATATTTAAGTGTCCCCCTCGGTGACCCCCTAATCAAAAAAATTCATCAAAATTATTTCATTCGTTCCAAAGTTATGCAGGCACAAACATAAATAACAAAGTTACACGTCAAATTGATAACCTCCTCTTTTTTGGGAAGTCGGTTAATAACGATTTCGCCTTTGGGTCTCATGTTAGAGATTGCATCCTGTAGAATTCAACAAAAACTAGATGAAACTTGCAAGCACCCTGTCAAAACATCGGCACTATTGTACACTAGAGCCATCTAGTTTGAAAATTTCAAACTAGGTGTTTTGTTTGATTTTAAATTCTGTATCTTTAAAACATTATATTCTAGCAAAAAACTGTATATAACATTTTTTATAGGGCTTTAAAAAGAGCTTTTATTTAAAATATAATTTTTTAAAATCGGGTTATAAATATGTGAGATATGCTAAAAAAACCTGTTACTACTTTAAACGCTAATATCTCGAAAACAATGCGTTTTAGGAGAACGTTGTTTATAATATTTTTTGACCAATTTAAAATTATCTTTTATATAAGAGCTAAATTAAGCAAATACAATAATAATTGCTTTAATTATAAACAAAAAACGCTAAAAATAGGAGTTTTACCCTGTTTTTACCCCCTTACCCCCAAAATCTAATGAGCTCTTCGGAATACGATAAGAAACAATATGCAAAAAACCGCAAGTCGATATCTCATGTAGAAATGGAGTTAGAGAGTTTACACCCAGACGGACAGACACATAGACAGACAGATAGACGTGGTCAAAGATTTTGACTTTTCGGCGAAGATTTCAATACATCGGCACTCTTAGTAGCACTAAGTGCCGATGTAACAAATAAAAAATATTTGCTAAATTATTAAAATTACATTTTATTTGTTAAGATTTTTTTTACAATTACAGTCTGGAGTTTATCCTTGTATCAACATAAACATTTCGCTTGTATAAATTGTCACTAAAAATAAAATTCATAAAGAATATTTGCAGTTTATCTAAAAATAATATATCTAGATTTAAAAATTTATTACCGTCAGAAATTACGTCATTAAATATTTTTTTACTGGTTTTAACTTTTTAATTGATGCTCATCTTACCGCCCTAATGTAAAAATAAATTTGATACCGGATACAGCTAAAAAAAACCGTAGTTCGTCATAAGCAGTTTCGATCAAAATAATTTTTTATTCGATTGATTCTAAAAGTGATACTTTTTCTTCATGTTTTACTGGCGAAAATTTGTGGCCCTATGGCCAATTTATTATAATTAGTAATAATCGAATAAAAAATATTGTCTAATACACGGGCAAAAAGTTAAATTTCGATTTCGTAGGTTTATTACCCTTGGGCCGGCCCTCGGCTTCTGAAAACCTACTCAATCGAAAAATTTAACTTTTCGCCCTTGTATTATAAATAACTATTTGCGAGTCAGAAATTGTGACATTAAAAAATACGAACATTTTTCTTTAGAACGGTGTCTCATACTTTAAACTTGATGATCTGTGAGCCGACGGGAAAAAGCATGCATACCTACCTACACCTCAAATGCAAAACCTCGTCTTTTCAAAAGTCGACTAGTAACAATAAAAATAAATTTTTTATGTAGAAAAACAAAGTACAATGTGTATATGAATTTACTCACACCTTATGATTTTTCTGTCAATGCAAAAATATGTAAAATCAATCAAAGAAAATTTATGCTATTCTATTTTTAGGCACCTTCCTTTTAAAAATCTCAAGGTAACATATTTAAAACGTAATTTTAAAAAAAGTGTATAAAAATTTACCTTTTCAGCTCCTTGATTTTTTATTAGAAATCTCAAGAAAAATCCCAAAAAGATATTTAAATAGCATTTACAGATAAATTTTTTATATTATTAATAAAAATTTAGAACAAAATGGGAAAGTATTGGATTTTTTTGTGAAGTTTTAGGACAGGTGTAATTTTAGGATTTTTGGCGATTTTTTTTTGTGAAATTTTAGGACAGAGGAAATTTTAAGAATTTGAGACTAATTTTAAATTGTTTTTTTTTTTTAATTCTTTTTATTATGTATTTAAATTAATACTATTTATATACTTCTTCTTCTTCTTCCTTTATTTTGGCCTTTTCTCAGTGAGATAATTAGCCAGATCCCTCTTAGTTACTCAATTCACCAAGAGTGGTTCTTGTCTGGCTTTTTGCCATGCCCACTCCTGTTTTAAATATATAAAATTTCCAGTCTTCTGTAAGATCTTTTCTTTTTCTTTTCCTTCTTTCCTTTTCGTGTTAACTGTTGGTTGTGTTAGCTGTTGCCAAGGCAGTTTTTTCTAATTTGTAATTATATTTGCGCATGCGCTAGTATATAAAAAATTTTGTACGTATAAAAACTTCTTCACGTGTTAGTTGCTTCCAAATCAAAATTTATCAGCATTATAAATGATTAAAATTCCCTTCTTACTCCAATATAATCACATGTTCGTCATTTTACTGCACATCTTCCATACAATCACTATAAAATATATAAAATCGATTCTGGGGCATATCTAAGATAGCAAATAAATAAATAAATAACTAATACTAAAAGACTTGGTGCTAGAAAATTAAACGCGCTTAACGTATTACTAATTCCTGCCGAAAGTACATGTTACTCGTTTCACGGATGAAAAGCAACTGTATTTATATACTTATTTTTGCAATCATAAAATAAGTTTACCACATGAATAATATTTCAATTGCAAAATACACATACATCTATTTATTTCTAAAGGTAAAGCTATTTTTAAATTCCTAAAATACATTTGCTAAAATATAATAGAAAAGGTAATTATTCATATTATATTTAATAACATTATTGAACAGTAGGTATATTGTTGGCGCCCCTAATACAGTGCCCCTTATTATAAATATATTTTTGCTGTCTAAGTCATATTATGATGACTCATCATTTTTCCAATGGAGCTCTCTACAACTAGAATTATGAAACAAAAGACGTCTACCCTATCTCTATCTCATTTGTGCTACACTTCCCAGCCAACCAAATAAATACTGTATTTGTTTTTCATACAACAAATACAGTATTTATTTGGTTGGCCGGAAAGTGTAGCACTGAGCCGCACCACCGAACATAGCTAATGTGAATCTGTAGAATAAGATAATTCTACTAAAATTTAGATGGCGCCAGTATTTTCTTTAATAAAAATAATATAGTTACATTTTTCGCCCGGCCAAGTAAATATTGTATTTGTTCAACAAAGAACAAATACAGAATTTGTTTGGTTGGGTGGAAGTGGGAGTGTATGTATGTCTTCTATCCTTTTTGGGTAGAACTTTTGTCCCTGTCTAATCTAACGGGAGAAATCGCCATTTACTATATATAGACGACGGGCGCCTACGCCGAGCATTCATACATTTGCATTCATACATTTGCATTCATACATTCGATTCTTAGATTTACAGTTTAGCCGTTGTGGAGTTAGTTCAGTAATAAAATAATATAAAAGTTAAATGAAGTGTCTTAACTAATACAAATCCTTCTAAATGGACAGCAGTCTAATACGCTAAATTTAGGTCTTCAATACCAACCCAAAAAGAAAACTCCCTAAAAATATAATATTTGTATTTTATCAGTGCAATAAAAAATGTGCTTTATATAATTATTAAAGAATAAATAAAACAGCTTATTAAACACAAAAACAAGTACAAAATCTTCACACACAACGGGGTATTATCAATGACTGAAATTAAGGAGTAGGTCATAAGTTCCCTAGAAAATTTTAGACCTACTGTACACATAGCTGTTATAAAAATTTTAAAAAACTAGTTTTTTACTTAAAAAAAAAAACAAATATCTTACCTTTATGTAATTTAATATATAATCTAAAATGTTATCTTTACCTAAAATATGCATAATTTTATTTTAAAACAATAATAATTATCCTTTTATCTCTTTCTGTAGAACTTCTCTCTTTCTCTAATCTAAATAGGCTGCAGTCCATTCAAAGTGATTGATAAAATTGAAAGCGACTTCAAAATTATTAAAGTTTTGGAACTACTATAAAAGTACCCTGGTGTCAGAAACTGTCTTTTTAAAAATTCACCTTGTATATCGAGGTATACAACAATATATTAAAATTATTTTATATGATATGAAAAGTATGTGATTATTGGAGATTTTTGATCGCTGAATTTGGTCACAAATAAGGTCTGGTTTTTGAGATTTTTTTTTTCTAAAAAACAGGGTTAATATCAAGAAAAATTGTAAATTTTGGCATTTCTGAGATCAGTACTCTCGAAAACCCCATAGGTACGTTGGAAATGTAGTCATTCGGATTTAGCAGTGCAAAATCTATAGGAAGAGAAATATCACAAACCGGTTGGAAACCGTTTTTTTTTTTGTGGAGCTGTGTAATTAATTATGTACATTCCCGACAAGATCCCAAGATCACGGCTAGTTTTATATTTATATTTTCTATTTTTTAATCACACGCATTTTGCGTGTTCTTATAGGCCCATAAGGGGTCTCTACTTTTTGTTCTTTTGGGTTGGCAACAGACCTGGCCTATCGCTTGACGTTTTCCGTCAATGTCGCTTTAAAGTTGAATTTTCTACAAAATTTTGTGTTTAGGTTATTTTTACCATGTTAAAATTGTGGCTTGGTTAATTGCAGTAAAAAAGAGAAGAGATGACAATAAAATATATCAAAGTATCATTTGTTCTTAGAATTTTAAACATGGTGTAAACTGTAATGGCAATCTAAAAAAAAATCCCTAAATCAGTCATTAATTTAAATGTAAGTTTTTTAAATTTTAGAGCAAAATAGAAAAAATTGTATAAAGCACTCGTTTCATAACACGTTTTTAGCGGACTAGTACTTTAGAAAACTCGCCGCAAGTGGCTCGTTTTCTAAACTTGTACTCGTGCGTTAAAAACGTATGTTATGAAACTAGTACTTTAATATACTATGTTTTAAATTTTAATAAAAATTATAAAAATATTCCATAAATCTGTTTCCAATCAGCCCTGCAATCGCCGCTGCGTACAGAGGAATATTAGCAGACTGTACAGTTTCGGATTAGTGGTCCTCGTCAGTCCAAGAGTCAACTCTGTCATCTAATTCAGAAACATTTTCAGACTTTATTTGCTTTAGAAATAAAGTTTCTAATTAGATTGATGTATATTTGGGCGCCATCTCTATATCTAGATGTAAACAACTACTTATACTTCTCCTAATCTGGAGACTGAATCAGTCGCAGCGTGGATGTGACCGCTTTGGCGGATTTTCTCAAGCATTTTTCATGTCGTAACACAAACGTGTGAGTACTAGTTAAACTTCGATGTGATGCATCCATGTTTGTTTCAATTTTTAGTACTTTATGCATTAGGGAACGCTCGAGTATTACGTAACGCTCCTAGGGAAGGGGTCATTTTGGAGTGTTAGGCCCATGTTAATGATATAGGAAAATAGCGTTACAGGGGGGGGGTCCAAAATGATCAAAATTTGCGTTGCGTAATACTTGAACGTTCCCTTACGTTAGATACTATAATATAAATAATTCGAAAATAACAAATTTAATTTTTAAAAAGAAAGACTTTTAGCTAAATATTTTTGCAATTTTTAGTTTTTTTAGTGAAATAGGGACCTTCCTACGAAGGTATTTTATACCTTAAGGTATAAAATACCTTGTGCAATTACATTACATTACATGTTTGTTTAACCTCGTACTATTCTACTTAATTAAACATCCCCTAAGTCCAGGACTTGTGTGGGCTAGTAGTAGAGGGAACCACCGGCTTATACTGACTTTCGAACCAGTTTCTAGGGAGTGTCCGTTTCACTTATCGCCTTCGCCAAATTTCAATTATTAATTAACTGAAAAAGGCAAATCGGCGCCAGTGAGAATCGAACTCACGATAGTAGACTTGCTATGCATACGCGCTAGCCACTACGCTATGCCTCCCATAATTACACTGTTAAATATTACAATAATTATAAATTTAAATTGATTATTAAGATCATCTCATGAGTTTACTTGTTAAATGAATAAAGTCTAAAAATCTTTCCTCAATCAGCGAACAGCCCAGTCAACACAACTACATAGCAGGAACATGTCAGATATATAACCACTGTTTTATGTGATGTTGCAGCCATGTAGTTTTTATAGTCCATGTATAGTCCTTGGACTTTAACAATTCCGCAATACAAGTTATGTATCAGTTAGATAACATGCTACATATCAGCTACATACTAGGTACATAACAATGAAAGTAGGCGTTTCCGAATTTTACTTGTTATGGAGTGCATCATAGATTTAGACATGGTTAAAATTTTTACGTCTTTTTGATAAACCTAATACTTAAAGTAAATAAAAATCAGGTAAAATTCTTATGCGATATGCATTTTTACTGTAAAAGCAAACTTTCTACCAGGCTTAAAAATCATGCGCCACATAAAAAACCAATGTTTAGAGAAAAAATAGCAAATAATCATAATAAAAAAAAATATTTTAATTTTTTGTCTAAAATTATCTAAAATGAGTTTAGTTCAGTCTAAAAATACATGCGTTTCTACTACTTAAGGGTAAAACTTTTATTATTAACAACAATTTTAAGAATATTAGTGATTCTAACCTATAAAAATTAAAATAATATAGACGCCATATTTAGTATTGAGTTCATAATATTTTATGTATCGTGTATGTTCTCATACCATATATATCATACCTAACATGCAATATTGCATGTTATGTATCATACATATGTATGTTATGTCTCATGTAAAATGGCACATGTTACCTAAAAAATCTTTATTTAACATGTTGCATAGGGAGGCATAGCGTAGTGGCTAGCGCGTATGCATAGCAAGTCTACTATCGTGAGTTCGATTCTCACTGGCGCCGATTTGCCTTTTTCAGTTAATTAATAATTGAAATTTGGCGGAGGCGATAAGTGAAACGGACACTCCTTAGAAACTGGTTCGAAAGTCAGTATAAGCCGGTGGTTCCCTCTACTACTAGCCCACACAAGTCCTGGACTTAGGGGATGCTTAATTAAGTAGAATAGTACGAGGTTAAACAAACATGTAATATATGTGAGGACTGGTAGACTTTTACTACTGACGAAGGCCAGTAGCCCGAAACCGCGCACTCTCCCAATATCACTATGTACGATGTAAATCATCGTATCATTGGATGAATAGATTTGATGGAATATTTAATTAATGCTTTATATAAAATTATCTTAAACATTTTATAATATTTTCATATTAACTGATTTATTGTATTTATAATTCCATAAGAATAGAAAATAACCAGTGTTAAAAAATACATTTTTTTTATATTTAATATAAATTCCTGGCAATAATACAAAATTTTGTAGATGATAGATTAACAGTTTTTAATTGTTTTTTTATTATTATTGTAGATAAAATTAGAATAAAATTTTAAATACAAAAGTTTGAATTTTCGAAGTGCATAAAACATATATTTTTTTAATTTATACGGGGTGTGCCAGAAATATAATGAGGAAACTTATGAATTATTTTCAACTATTTGGGATGCTGAACACGAATCTGTCATAAAAAATGCAAATTATGGACTCATTTTTTGCTACACTGAAAAAATGTCTAATATTGTGAAAATATCATCTGCAATTTCAGTGTAGCAAAAAAATGAACCCATGAAGTGCCTTTTTTATGACAGATTCGTGTTTAGCATTCCAAAAAACATAAGAATAGGTGGGTCTCAACCCCAGCACAGACAACTTTTTTTTGTGGGCCTGTGCTATTATTTTGGATGCTGCAGAAATCTGGTAAGGGCGACACGACACATTGTTATTTTCAAAATTTCGGAAAGCCTTGTATTCGTGCAAAAATTTTCAATTTTTTTTTTTGTGTATTTTTGCGTTTTGTGACGTTTTATGTCGATATAAATCAATTTTGAGCAAAAAAAAATTGTCGATCGGTGGTCGGTCGGTCGATCGGTCTGTCCGGGAAATCTTGTGGGCACGATAACTTAAGAACGCTTTAAGCTAGAGACTTGAAATTTGGCATACAGGTATGTTACCAAAAGTTCTCGCTCGGGATTGTTTTTGGTAAACATTGGGGTGCGGCAAGGGGGCAAATGGGGAAAAATTCATTTTTTTTTTAAATTGAAGATTGCTAATTGAATCTGATAAAAAAAACTTTTCTACTTCCACCCCCGAGGGGGTAAGGGGGTAAATATTTTTCAATATTATTAATATTTTCTTCAAAATTGTTATATAGGGGTTTTTGGGGTCGACGAATATGAATCTGATAATACTTTTTTTCTAATTTCACCCGCTGAGGGGTGGGGGTAGTTTTCGTGACAACTGGTGTATTGAGGTTTTTGAGGTTGCTGAAAGTGAATCTGATAATAAAATTTTTCTAAATCCACCCCCTGAGGAGTGGGGGGTAGTTTTCGTGAAAATTGTTATATTGGGGTTTTTGAGATTGTTGAAAGTGAATCTGATTATAAAAAAATTCTAACCCCCTAAAGGGGCAGAGGGTAGTTTTCGTGAAAATTGGTACATTAAGGTTTTTATGGTTGCTAAAAGTGAATCTGAATAAAAAATCCATTTTACGGGCAGAGGTGAAAAATGGGAAAGCTCTTTTACTGGGCAGTGTATTTTTTTTTCTGGTAATCGCAATGAGTTGTATTATTCCCTTGCCAGGTGTCTGGTTGCAGCAACATCATTGTTAGTTTTACTAATATGAACTGTATGTGTATTTTTTCATTACCGTTAACTTAGTAAAACTGAAGAGTCCTTAATGAGGACGATATAATCCCAAAAATGGCTTGAGCATTAACAGTTTTTAGTTGAAACACCGGGTACATTTGTTTTGTCCACAATACAATTTTGGACGATATGCTTAAGCCCAAAAATTGCTTAAGCATTATCAATTTTTTAAAACACCAGGTATATTAGTTTTGGCAGAAAGCTTTCATTCAAAATTTTATTTATATAATATAAATACAATTTATTAAATGGGGAACAAACTTTTAACCTCGACGTAGTATTTATTATTGATCTTTAACGAAAACAAAATAATATATAAAAACGCGTATAAAAACACATTTTATTTACACTGAAAGAACATTATTGAAGGTTGAAGAATCTATGTTGCCGATCGAATATTCATTTGTTTTATGGATTTTGTCAAAAAATGTGATATACCTCATCGACTTAATATATAATATATAATATATTATATAATATTAAGTCAATATAAATAAGTGTCTCTTTCTAAACGACTCTTCGTAACTAAAAATCCGTAGTTTCGAATATATGGGTAATTTTCTGGTAAATTGCATAGTGACCCCGGGCCTACTTAAACATTTTTAATTTTAAAATCTGATTTGAAATCAGGAAGCCAAAAAACTTCAGTAAAAAATATTTTTAATACAATAAAGAGTAGTACATTACCCGTACACGGAAAGAAATTAGTGGGCTCTGCGCTATACATTATAAGATATTTGGTAACAGTGGCAAATTATAGTGATTTAAGCTATAGATTATAAGGGACACAATAACTAATAATGTTAAAAATAAATTGGAAACGATTATATATATTACAGACACGATTATATTTATTACAGGCACTATTATAAATTTACAGAAATTTTATTATATTATAAAAATTATTAGCACGGACAATAATTAAATCTATTTAAGCTATAAATGCCATACTATTTGTTATATTTTATTATTCACTAAACAATTAAAGTATTTCATATAAATTTTTACACTGACTGCCATAATTGTAAGAGAAAGCCTTGTATTTATATAATAAGCGATTATAATTTGCTTGGTATGTGTGTTATAGCGCTCCTAGCTATAATTTTTTTTTCCGTGTACATTACTTAATAATTATTTGACGAAAAGTACCATTTTATATTATATTAATTTTAAAAAATATATATATATATATATAATTTTCTGGTAAATTGCATAGTGACCCCGGGCCTACTTAAACATTTTTAATTTTAAAATCTGATTTGAAATCAGGAAGCCAAAAAACTTCAGTAAAAAATATTTTTAATACAATAAAGAGTAGTACATTACCCGTACATTACTTAATAATTACCATTTTATATTATATTAATTTTAAAAAATATGCTTTTCTAAAGTTTTTTGGTTTTCTGATTTCAAATCAGATATCAAAATTGAAAAAAATATAATAATGAACGAAGCAGGTCCGGGGTATGCTATGCTTTTTACCGGGAAACTGACCATAAATCGGAAATAAAAATTTTTAGACACATGTTTATATTAACTTATTTCTTAATAGAATAGATTTTTTTATAAACCATTATTGGGAAAATACTAATAAGTAATTTTTTGTTACCAATTTTTATTCGGATTTGAACCAACATGCTTTAGATGTTACTATGAAATCTGACATACCTTAATCATGATTAATAAAATAAGAATATTTGTTTTGAAATTGTTTTTTAACCTTTATATATTATTCTTATTTATATGAGGCATATATGCGTCATGGACAGTCGTGGCATATACGCATATGCGCACGACACCCCATTCAAATCAAAAAATATATTCCCAATAGTAATATAGTAATAGTAATATTTATTGACCACAAGTGATACATTTAGTACATAATGGTATGTCAGTGATACATTAACCTAAATTAAAAACTTGCTTAAAATTAGAAGTATATTTTAAAAGCTAAACAAATACGTCTAAATAATCCTAACATATGGCTTGGGTTTTATAGGCCTTTACAGTATAAAAAGCTCTTTCTATCAAATATTTTTTAACAGATCTTTTGAAGGCGTTATTGTTGCAAATGCTTCTTATATTTCTTGGTAGTTTATTATGGTCGGGGACCACATTTCAAAGGCTAACAATATTAAATAGATGCCAAAAGATAGTTTACGTTGTCTTAGTTAAGCTTTTTTTTTTTAATTTGAAAAGTCGATAACTCAACTCGTTCAAAAGTTAAGAGGGTTGAGCGTTGACTCTTGGACCGCACTGTATAAATACGGTCAAATCACTGGATTTATTCACTTTAAAAACTACATTCTTTATAATAGTATAGTACTATACTATATATATATATATACCCAGTCAACACAAATACATGGCAGGAACATAGCAGGTACATAACCACTGTTCTATGTGATGTTGCAGACATGTAATTTTTATAGTCCATGTATAGTCCTTGGACTTTAACAATTCCGCCTCAAGTTATGTATCAGCTACATAACATGCTACATATCAGATACATACTAGGTACATAACAATAAAAGTAGGCGTTTCCGAATTTTACTAGTTATGGAGTGCATCATAGATTTAGACATGGTGAACATTTTTACGTCTTTTTGATAAACCTAATAATTAAAGTATATAAATATCTTTATATGTAGCATCCATCAGGCAAAATTCTTATACGATGTGCATTTTTACTGTGAAAGCAAACTTTCTACCAGGCTTAAAAATCATGGGCCACATAAAAAGCCAATTTTTAGAGAAAAAATAGCAAATAATCATTTTAAAAAAATATATATATTTTAATTTTTTGTCTAAAATTATCTAAAATCGGTTTAGTTGTCTAAAAATACATGCGTTTCTACTACTTAAGGGTAAAACTTTTATTATTAACAACAATTTTAAGAATATTAGTGATTCTAACCTATAAAAATTAAAATAATATAGACGCCATATTTAGTATTGAATTCATAACATTTTATGTATTGTGTATGTTCTCGTACCATATATATGATACATAACATGCAATATTGCATGTTATGTATCATACATATGTATGTTACATCTTATTTAATATGGCACATGTAACGTAAAAAATCTTTCTGTTATAGGGCATGTTATGTAGCATACATATGTATGTTATGTCTCATGTAATATGGCCCATGTTACCTAAAAAATCTTTCTTTACCATGTTGCATCCATATATGTGCGGACTGGGTATATAGCAAAGAAATTGTCAGGTGTAATAAATACCCTTAAAAAATTCTCTCAGTGTAGCATGGAAAATCCACAACACAAAATTCCGCACTAAATAATAACGAAGCAAAACTTCTCATTGCAGCAGGTTCTCCGGTCTTGACGTCGCGGCTTCAATCCTGCGTCACGACGGCAGGCGTCGGTGACGAGTCAGCCGACGCGCATGCCTCGCTTAAACACGCACCAGCGTTTGAAAAGGGAAACTTTGAGGCGGCCGCGGAATCGATTATGGATAGTCAAAGAAATAGCAACAGTGAATGCACAAGTATGGAAGCACAAGCAGCAACTAAAATACAGGCTGGATTCAGAGGTTACAAAGTCAGGAAACAGCTCAAAGAAAAAGTGAGTACAGTTTTATTTGTTCATACAATACACGGTTCACCTGGGCGATTTTAAATAAAAATTTCGTGGAACCCTACATTTTTTGGACTAAAACATACCTGATGACATAAGAAATCAATTTCCATTTGAAAGAAAATCGTAAAAGATACACTTTTTTAGAAAGATAAAAAAACGTTTTTTTGAGTAATAGGGTGTGTAAATAAATCCCGATTTTTGAAATCGAAAACACTCTCTGGCTCAAAAGTTGATCCTTAGTAAAAAACGGTGGCCACTCAAAAATGAGCCAAATCGATTAATGTTTAGAGGGAGCTCAAATCACTCAAACCTTGAAAAATATCGGTACCTGTTTTTCGGATAAAAAGTGATTGTATATAAAATTAAGGAAATTTTGGAGGGTTTCTTTGGTAATATTTAGAAACAATACTAATTGTGAGAAACTAAAAAAATTATATTAATAATTAAATTATTTAAATGCATTTATCTTTAAAACGGTTAAACCTGCGACGTTAATCCACAGAAACTTTTTTGTGTATTTTTACATAAAAAAGTATATTCCAACAAGAAAAAATCAAAAAAAGTACACCGAAAAAAGTTTTAGACAAAAAACAGAAAATCCACCCGGTTTCGAATTGAAATTAATTTTTTTTACTGAACTTGAGGAAAAAAATTATGTGTTCTGTATAGTCATGTAGGTTAACATGTATATATGCTTATATACTAATATATAATTTTGCAGATTTTTAATTTAAAACTATTTTTATGCACTTTTAAAAACTTGCAAAAATAAAATTTTCACGAAATCTTCAAATAATTGGCGATTTTTTCATGTTCTAACTTAAGGGAAGGGGGGGATATAATTTTATATAGTTCTTACATTTAGTATTTTTTCTAAATATCACCAAAGAAACCCTCCAAAATTTCCTCAATTTTTATCGGTATCAGTTTTTATCCGAAAAACAGTTACCGATTTTTTTTTTAAGTTTGAGCGCTTTGAGCTACCTCTAAACATTTATCGGTTTGGCTCATTTTTGAGTAGCCACTGTTTTTTACTAAGGAGCAACTTTTAAGCCAGAGAGCGTTTTTGATTTTGAAAATCGCGATTATTTGACACACCTTATTACTCAAAAAAACGTTTTTTTATCTGTCTAAAAAAGTGTATCTTTTACGATTTTCTTTTAAATGGGAATTGATTTCTGATGTCATCAGTTATGTTTTAGTCCAAAAAATGTAGGGGTCCACGAAATTTTTATTTAAAATCGCCCAGGTGAACCGTGCGTACCTATCTGAAAAATATAATACCTGATTTTAAAGATGATTTTTTTTAATATGATAAATTTTATTCTCCCAAGCCCTTCAATTTTTCCATTTTAATGGAAAACAATTGCGGAAGTTATTTTGTTGTTAAAATATTGGCCATAAAAATGTATAATTAATTAATTGCTTATTACATGATTACGCGTTATATTACATTGTATTCATCCTCAATAAATTTTATCAAACACAATTTGGCTGTAATTTACAATGATTTTAAATTTTAAATTGGATTTCCGATGAGTACTGACAATATTGTCTGATATAAAGGTACGTTTTCCAATTAATCCGTCATTATATCTATTTTACATAATTTTTTGTTTAAGGGAATAGCCACAGTCTCGCATAAGAACGTAATACATAAGAATTCGATGCCGTGATTGGCTTGATGTGCCGCCATGTATCTTGTAAGCCAATCACGACATCGCATTCTTATGTTTTATGTTCAGAAGCTTGCATAAGAACATAAAACATAAGAATGCGATGCCGTGATTGGCTTGATGTGCCGCCATGTATCTTGTAAGCCAATCACGACATCGCATTCTTATGTTTTATGTTCAGAAGCTTGCATAAGAACATAAAACATAAGAATGCGATGCCGTGATTGGCTTACAAGATTCATAGCGGCTTATCAAGTCAATCACGGCATCGCATTGTTATGTATTATGTTCCTAAGCGAGCCTGTGATAATGCAGTTAAGTGCATTTAAGGGAACGTTCAAGTATTTCATAACGCAAATTTTGTTCATTTGTTGATCTGCGTTATTAATTTATTAACAGGATTTGAATCCTACTCAAGTACCTACTTTTAAAATGATCAATCATTATATAGCCCCGTATAATATTACATTTTTGTTTAACCTCGTACTATTCTACTTAATTAAGCATCCCCTAAGTCCAGGACTTGCGTGGACTAGTAGTAGAGGGAACCACCGGCTTTAATTGACTTTCGAACCAATTTATAGGGAGTGTCCGCTTCACTTACGCCTTCGCCAAATTTCAATTATTAATTAACTGAAAAAGGCAAATCGGCGCCGGTGAGAATCGAACTCACGCTATTTGGGTAGTAAATTCGTCAAGTATGACCCGGTAGTCCACTACACCAATTCTCCCATACACCAACCCTGCCATAACACCAATCCTCTTAATAGCCCCGCAGAGTCCAAATAGATTTAGTTGTCTTACGGTACTAGAATCAATTATCTCGTATAAAAATGCATATTTATCCAATACATACAGATAATGAGACAATTACCAGCTTTATTTTAAATAGATAAACTCAATAATAACCCCCGCGTGGCTTTTACTTTATTGAGTGGATAATTATTTATTTTACCCACTCAACTGTCACTTGTCAAATTATTTTCTTGTAAATGTCATTAAAATTTTAAATAAAAATATGAATTCCTAAGCTATTTATTGGATAAAACCTTGTATGGCACTCATGGGTAAACCGATAAACTCGAAAATTAACCTGCTTGGCTGACGCTTGGTTAATTTTCTCATGGGCAATATCTTACTTTACCCACTAGTACCATAAATAACTATTATTTTTATAATGGTACTATAGTACCATTATAAAAAATAATACATAAAGTCCATTAAAATAACATTATTGCTTTATTTAAACTATAAATAATAATTAGCAAATAATAAAATGACACCTTTGTAATTAAATTTAATTGAAATTACTTGTAGCTTTTTTATTGTTTGAGATATTAAAATTTCCAATTTAGAGCTATTTTAGAATTCCATATTCTATGATAAATATTCTAGACAGAATATCAACTGATAGGCACTTGTCTGTTTCCGGAAAACAATCTTTTTCCAGATTTTTTGTCCTTTTCTATTTGCGTGTTACATTTTTTAATTTCGTGTATTAAATTGCAATTTTATGTAACTTTATGTTATTGGTTTTTAACAAAAAAATATATTATTTTTCTAATAAAATATATTTTTTTTGTTCAACCTTCACCGAAGGGGAAAATAGTTATTTATGGTACTAGTGGGTAAAGTAAGAGAGGGCAATATCGGTTTACCCATGAGTGCCATACAAGGTTTTATCCAATAAATAGCTTAGGAATTCATATTTTTATTTAAAATTACTTGTATCCAATACATACAGATAATAAGACAATTACCAGCTTTATTTTAAATAGATAAACTCAATAATAACCCCCGCGTGGCTTTTACTTTATTGAGTGGATACTTATTTATTTTACCCACTCAACTGTCACTTGTCAAATTATTTTCTTGTAAATGTCATAAAAAATTTTAATAAAAATATGAATCCCTAAGCTATTTATTGGATAAAACCTTGTATGGCACTCATGGGTAAACCGATATTGGCTGACGCCTCGCAGGTTAATTTTCTCATAGGCAATATCTTACTTTACCCACCAGTACCATAAATAACTATTTTTTTCAAGTATTTGAAAAAATGCAATGTACCATTTACTGTGGATAGTATATGTATACCTAATGGAATGCGTAGCGTTACATATCTTCACGGCTTATTTTATAATGAATTTTTATTTCTAGTACTTTCCCGCTTTATTTATTTACCTATTATGATTTATCAGAATGGTGGTACCTCTATTAATAATTTGTTAATGATATGATTCATTCTGTTTTTGTTAATTTACATATACAATTTGGTCAATCACCTTGTTTTTTATTCTGTTTTCTCAATGTTGCTAAATATATTTTTAATTTAAGCGTAAATTTATATTAAACTTATAAGTTAAGTCATGAGTTATAAGTTAATTATTAAACCAATATTTATAAAATTAATAGGCACTTATAATTGCTTAATTAAAAAATAATAAATTCTAAAATTTTTATAAAATGATTCATACGCAATATGCTCAACGTGTATGTGCGCTAAAAATTAGGGACCCTATATATAATGACATTAAACTTCACACAAAGGGTTGAGACACGCTTTGATTTTGAGGTTAAAATGGCAACCAAGCACTAGTATTGTTAAACAATGAAAGACAATGGTTTTATCCAAAGTGCTTTGGTGCCAAATCTAAATCTAGTAATAATTATGTCTAAATTTAATATAATTCTGTCAGATACAAAATCTGAGGTTATAGTTAAATGTCAACCCGAACAGAGGCGTCGATATTAATTAATATAATAATATTGTCATATTTAAGTGTCAGTGTCAAACTGAATATTTGGTCATCAAATTTATTTATTTACGAAATTATGGTTTATAGTTTTATTATTGTACTTTTTTAAAGTGCCTACGAAAATACCTGTACAATTTAAATCAAGATTTACTTATGGAATATACTGACGACCGTCAGTGTTCGAATAATCTCGGAATTTTCCCTAAATAGTTGAAATTACTTTTATTTGGAACTGAATTAATTTTGAAGAAAAGAATAATATAAATAAATAAGAGGAATGTAAAAAATTCAGGCATGTACCGAAGAATATGATCAACTAGTAGTTTTACTTTAGCAAACTAAAAATATTTAAAAAAAATAATTTTATAGGCATTCCTTTAATGATAACTGCAGGTTTTTTATTATTATAATTATTTCATAATTCGATAATTTAGAATGAATTTGATTACCATCTAGAACATTTAATTTTCTATTAAAACTACAATTTTTTTGAATTTTTGGAATTGCGGTTTCTTTTAATTTTAAAATAAAATCTTCCTCTGAAAAGTGTGCCTACAAAAGTTACAAATTTAAAATTTTTAAAGTTCATTTTTTCATATTTTTACTTCGCAAATTTTTGATTTATCGAAAATCTTCCAATTCGGAAGATACATGCTTCTTTTCCATTCATTTAATAATGCATTGCATTTGGGGAATGGAAATAATATATATCCTGCATGGATAGAATTACGACAGTTTACCACTGAACATTGTCGTGACATTTTTTCAAAAAACACGTCTATGGATATTTTGATGTAATGTCACTTCTACTATACCAATAGTGCCAATTCGCAAAAAAAACATAACCCTGCAGAAATTACTAAATTGGTGTCTCAACCCTTTGTGTGAAGTTAAATGTCACTTTATTTAGGGTCCCTACTAAAAATGTGTTATGAAATGAGTGCTTTATAAAATGTTTTCTATTTTGCTCTAAAATTAAAAAAAAAACTTACATTTAAATTGATGACTGATTTAGGGATTTTTGTTTTGAGTTGGCATTACAGTTTACACCATCTTTAAAATTCTAAGAAAAAATAATATTTTGATATATTTTATTGTCATCTCTTCTCTTTTTCACTGCAATTAACCAGTCCACAATTTTAACACGGTAAAAAATAACCCAAACACAAAATTTTGTAAAAAATTAAACTTTAAATCGACATTGACATTTGCACGCAAAACGTCAAGAGATAGACTTTTGTATGTTGCCAACTCAAAAGAAAAAAAAAGTAGAGACTATAAGAGCCTATAAGAACCCTCATGCGTGTGATTATGAGCTTATAAGAGTCGTAAAATAGAAAAAAAAAAATTTGGACTTGTATCCGAAAAAAACAAACATGGCTGATTTAAAAAAAAATCATTAATATGTTGTAAAATGAATGAAGCAAACTAAATAAAATCTTAGCAAGGGTCTTAGCGCCAGACTAAAAACCCTTTGGCGAGGGTTTACCATTAGAAAAAAAAAGCTGTAGAATCTAAACATATTTAAGGAAAACTAGACTAAAATTAGGATTTTACGTATTAATCACTGTCGGTACATGTGTATCAGCCACCTATATATTTTATAAAAATGTCCCGAAAAAACGGATATTTGACGTCAATCGCTATAAATATACACCTAAAAGTAAGTTGGGTACATTAAATATTGAAATATAATCAACTTTTATGTATAGAAAAAATTGTATACTTAAATAGAAAATAGATGAAACGTTGCAAGCACCCTGTCAAAACATCGGCACTATTGTACACTAGAGCCATCTAGTTTGCAAATTTCAAACTATGTGTTTTGTTTGATTTTAAATTCTGTATCTTTAAAACATTATATTCTAGCAAAAAAACTGTATATAACATTTTTTATAGGGCTTAAAAAGAGCTTTTATTTAAAATAGAATTTTTTGAAATCGGGTTATAAATATTTGAGATATGCTAAAAAAACCCTTTACTGCTTTAAACGCCAATATCTCGAAAACAATGCGTTTTAGGAAAACGTTGTTTATAACATTTTTTGACCGATTTAAAATTATCTTTTATATAAGTACTAAATTAACCAAATACAATAATAATTGCCTTAATTATAAACAAAAAACGCTAAAAATAGGAGTTTTACCCCCTTACCCCCAATCGTTTACCTCCAAAATCTAATCAGCTCTTCGGAATACGATAAGAAAGAATATGCAAAAAACCGCAAGTCGATATCTCATGTAGAAATGGAGGTAGAGAGTTTACACCCAGACAGACAGACAGACAGACGGACGCAAAATTTTTTTTAATGTTTTCTACTCAGAATGGTCTAAAACGTCGAGAAATGTGAAAAAAACGTGGCCAAAGATTTTGACTTCGGCGAAGATTTCAATGCCGAATGTAAAATTAATTAAATTTTTAATAATTTCTGGGTTAAGTTTGTGCTACTGCTTTCCTGCGGCTTTCCTCTACTGCTACTGCTATTTTTTCCTGACGATCGAAAACACAGGTCCACAAAAAAAATCAATTACCGTAATCTGGGGTGAAAAGTATCAGTTTTCTTTAATTATTTATATGTATCTATTGAAAAAAGAATGCAAAAAAAATAAATTTTATAAGCTTACTATTCAGATACACGTTGGACATTTTAAAAAAAAATTAACTCATCATTTCTTTTAGTTTTCTTTATTAAAGGTTGATCCACTTCACCCCATGAATGGGGGTGACTTTCAACTTTAGAATCTTTTTAGGTTATTATATTTTGACAAAACCGACAGAGGCTATCAAATATTCTATTTTTATAAGGTCACTCCATCCGGCGGTCGCTTTTTGACATTAATAAATATTTATGTCACATTAATCACCATGTCAATCTACAGAATATGTACCTGCAATAATTAAATTTGCTTCCATAGCTACAAATTCAACTTTTAAAGGTAATTTAAGATCAGCAACGACATTGGTCCACTTAAAGCGTTCTTATTTTTCAATTGAACGAAGATGGATTTTTTTTGACCTTTTTTTCATATTTTCCAGAGGTTTTTTAACATACCTTGAAATTTCTGTACGCGAGTTCTGGAACAGGCTGTATTTCATCAAAAATTTTATATAAATAATAAAGACACAGCCAAAAATTTATATATGTAAACTAGTACATATGCTTTATAAAAAATGTAGATATATTTTATTTAAGTCCAGGGGTGGAGAGTCTGGGAGGGTTTAACGTTGCACATGCAACAAGAAATATATCATAAAATTGTCTGGTATCCTTAACCAGTATGTTTTTTTCAAGTTTTTTTTAAAAATTTGAACAATTTTGGCATTAAAAGACCTCCCTCATCCCTTATTTGTTTGAAAATTAAACGCACATTTGACATTTTATTACCAGCTTTATGATAAAATAGGCAAGAAATTTTACAAATATTTTTACGAATTTGAATGTCTATGGAATACTTGGACTTTAAAAATGCCATGTATTGCACCTCATCACAACTTCAAACTCGTTCGTTGATCGCGACTAAAAATAGTCTTTAGCGCCTAAAAATAGGGGCGCAAAAAATAAATAGGGACGACAGTTTCCGTCTCTATATTTGCTAGTTTTCTATTTTTTCCAGCTTCATATAACAGCAGTTACTGTTATTACATTATGCGAATAACGCTTTATCTGTAATAATTTATTAGAGACTACTAATAAACTTAAAGAAAAACTGACAATATGTCAAATTATTCTAACCTCTTTCTGAAAATCTTACTTAAACTATAAAATAATTAAACCATAGAACCATTTTAGCATTATTAAAACTTGCATTTTTTGTCTGTACAATAATTGGTGATATTCCAAGAGAAGAAAATGTTTTTGGCTAATGTGTTGATTAATTAGCGAATAACTCTGTTAAATAGCGTAATACTTGTTGCGGGATGTGCCAATTTCTTAGCTTAGACAAAGCGTGCAAGATTTTTATCGCCTAAAATACATTGGCTTTACTATTATAGAGTGCGTGTTAACAGAACGTCCCAGGGTTGTCGCGAGAGATATTTTTTTGGGGAGGGGGAAAATATTTTACAAGTACCTATAGATTGACAATTTTCCCTATTCTAAAAAAAGCTTTTCCGCTAAGGGAACGTTCAAGTATTACGTAACGCAAAATGTACCAATATGCATACACTTCATACCTCGGTTCTTGCGTTATTCAAGGCTGTAGAGATTTCATATTTTGGCTACCCCCCTATTAGCCAAAATATGAAATCTCTATAATCTATAATAACCCGAGAACCGGGGTATGAAGTGTATGAATTTTGGTACAATTTGCGTTACGTAATACTTGAACGTTCCCTAACAGAAAATTTCGATGATTAACAAAAAAGGTTCTCGCCTCTGAAAACAAGCTGTACCTCTTTTAATAACTAAAAAAAAGGTCTTCCCAACTCTACCGCTCCGATTTTTCCGACTGATACAAAAAATGTCCTAACTGTAGGGGGAACTAAAAGTTAGTTTAAAACATAAACCGTTTGGCCCAAATCGTATTGCAACTGTAAACAACCGTCCATGGATTGTAGTTCTTATGCTAGCCTGTGAATAGGCACTAACACGTCATCAATGATGACTCATCATAAAATAGAACATAAATACCCTCGTATTTTGCATAGTGATTTAACCTATAAATAAAAGTAAAAGTAAAAGTGATGCACACAGTTACAGATGAGTTACGTGGTAGTAAATTTTTGGGTTGGCCAAAGCCGGACAACTAGGCCATTTCTGGTCCTTTTTGTCAGCCCAGGCAATCACAGCCATTTACTAATTTGAGTCCTCCTTGAACCTGCCCGTTCTTTCAATAAAAGTCAGGATATTGGCCCAGGGGAGATCTCTTAGTTCCTCTTGATTGAGTCTTTGAGTTTCGTACGTACCACAACCCTTACTACATTAAAAAAAAATAAAATTTTAATAACTGCTAGATATATCGAAAAAGGTTTCAAACTAAAGTTATGAGCTTAACGGAAGAACAAAATCGTGTATATTTGATATTAGGGGGCGCAGTGGGGGCAGGAGGAATATTTTCTTAAGCGGAAAGAGGTCGAGTCATACATTATTTCAAAGCTCGAAAATTCTCTATTTAAATATATATTTTTTTTATTTATTTAACTTATTTTTTGAGGTGTTAAAAAACTGTTGAAATGAGAAGTTTCGTCAAAATTTCCTAAAAAATCAAATAATGATACAAAAACACAAATTAAACTTTTAAACTAATCTAATGAAATACAATTTATATCATTTAAGGAAATATAAGAAAATCACATTTTTTAACCAAAACAACCTAAAAAACTCGAAAAAGCCTAGAAAAAAACTTTCAGCACATTTTTTTTAACATTAAAATTTATTTATTTATTTATTTATTTATTTATTTATTTATTCAAAAACTCACACAGGTTTCCCCAATTACAGAGTTTGTTATGTTAAGTAAATTAATAACAATATCAGTGATCATTACCAGCAGGTGCAGCAAAAAAGTTTTTTATTTTGCAAATAGAAGTATTTAAAATATCGACCCTAGAGCAAATACTATTATAGTAATTGCACATAAGAATCACAGGTGAAAACAGATAAACATTAGTTCTGGACGTTCTAACATAAAAAAATGGAGAGATTCTAGCAGAAATTCTGGGCACGTTTATTTGCAATAAGTTTAATAGCTCTATCCCAGTCAACACAAATACATGGCAGGAACATAGCAGGTACATAACCACTGTTCTATGTGATGTTGCAGCCATGTAATTTTTATAGTCCATGTATAGTCCTTGGACTTTAACAATTCCGCCTCAAGTTATGTATCAGCTACATAACATGCTACATATCAGATACATACTAGGTACATAACAATTGTAAAATAGAGGGTGATGTTGTCTCTAGTGGATTCGCATAGGGCTGGCGGTGGAGAGTATTCTTGAGGATTAGTGGCAATTTGGGTAATTGTTAAGAAAACGTGCTTGATGAAGTAATCTTACCTTGACTGCTGTGCGGATGCTGTGAAGAGATGACTGCAGTCACTTAAGCTGGATGCATTGGTGAATAGTAGATTGATAGAGTTGAAGCGGTTATTATAGCGGTTTAGCACATTCTATCACATAAGTTATACGGTATGCGGTCTGCGGCGGTCAATCTAATACTACTGGTTTTATCGCTCGACTTCTTACAGTTTTTTAGGGTAGAAAAAACTTCAACAAGCAAAGCGCGATAAAATAACTTAATTTATTAAGCGGGTTGCTGACCTTAATTATTACATTTTAATTAAAGTTTGAAAATTGATATATTTAAATGCATTTTAAATATGAAGATTGAACAACAATAAAAGTAGGCGTTTCCGAATTTTACTTGTTATGGAGTGCATCATAGATTTAGACATGGTGAACATTTTTACGTCTTTTTGATAAACCTAATAATTAAAGTATATAAATATCTTTATATGTAGCATCCATCAGGCAAAATTCTTATACGATGTGCATTTTTACTGTGAAAGCAAACTTTCTACCAGGCTTAAAAATCATGGGCCACATAAAAAGCCAATTTTTAGAGAAAAAATAGCAAATAATCATTTTAAAAAAATATATATATTTTATTTTTTTGTCTAAAATTATCTAAAATCAGTTTAGTTGTCTAAAAATACATGCGTTTCTACTACTTAAGGGTAAAACTTTTATTATTAACCACAATTTTAAGAATATTAGTGATTCTAACCTATAAAAATTAAAATAATATAGACGCCATATTTAGTATTGAATTCATAACATTTTATGTATCGTGTATGTTCTCGTACCATATATATGATACATAACATGCAATATTGCATGTTATGTATCATACATATGTATGTTATATCTTAAGTAATATGGCAACATAAAAAATCTTTCTGTTATAGGACATGTTATGTAGCATACATATGTATGTTATGTCTCATGTAATATGGCACATGTTACCTAAAAAATCTTTCTTTACCATGTTGCATCCATATATGTGCGGAGTGGGATACAGTCAATCTTATTATTGATCAATTTATACAAAAATATAATTGATGCTTGTTGACGTCTTACAGATAACGATTGAAACGAGAAATCATTTAGCAAATTCACATTAGGTATCCCTCTAGCAGGATACTCACCATATTTCCTAGGATACAGATATTTGAGGTAACGTCTTTGAACGTTTTCTAAAGCAGTAATAAGAACAGCATAATTAGGGCACCAAACTACCGAACAATATTCCAAATATGATATAATTATATGATCAAAAATAGAATTTATTAAGCTTTAATATATCTTATCACATAACCTACTTTTTTATTTGAAAAAATGCTCCCGTTTGCACCCTGAATCCATTGTGCTCCCTAAAAATATCAAATATACACCATTTTGTGCTCTCATTAAGCTCTTATCATATAACTTTATCTATTCAAATATTAAGAACTGTCATGATAAATGGACCACCCTGTATATACCTGTTTACACTGTATAATGGGTATATAATTATAATTAATAAAATTTTAATAAAATAATATCATCAATATTATGAGTTATTGGGTTTTTCTAATGTAACTGCTTTGTTTTGTTCCTGCCTTATTACGAGGAATCTTTGTGCCATTAACTACGCATATGGCAATAATTATAAGTATTAGGGGAGAGTGGGGATGTTTCGACCTCTTAATGTTTAAATCGTTTTATAAAATATTTAATAAATTATTTTATTTTATTTTTTTATACCAATCTATAGTTTAATATGTTTTTTATTAAATAATATAGTACAAGTTGTATTAATTTAAAGAATAATTAGTTTTATAAATAAAAATAAAAATAGTTACATTTGTTTGAAATATCCCTCTAGGGAGGGAGGTTTCCACCAGATGGTGGTCATTAAACCAGGGTAAATAAAATTATAAATTTTATTAAAATATTTAAAATTTATTATTAAAACTTTATAATATAGTTCTAATATAGTTATAAAAATAAAGAACCAACATTAAAATGAACCAAAAATTATTAATATTTTATTAAAAATAACTAGAACATGAACAAATAATATTAGACTAATATTAAAAGGAACCAGAAACTATTTAACTAATATAAAAAAAAAACAATACAAAAATGCCTAGTAAGTAGCAGGTAATCTGAAAATACGAACCAATATTAAAAGTATATAGGAAAGTAAAAAACGGATTGGATTTTTATTATTTTAATTTTTCGAATGTTCCATACAGTGGTCGAATCTTCCCTATATACTCATATTTTAAATAATATGATGATACCCGGTAAAATACACGATTTAATCATATAAAACCAATTTTGAATAGATTTTACCACTAGAAAAATATCAATAAAAAAATGTAGTACCAAAACCTTACCTGATTTTCACAAAAAATTGATTTTTTCGTAATTTTTCTTAGACCTTTCCGAATTTGACCAAACTTTAACTAGGCACTATATCCACTAAACTTATTGGCACTACTGGAAGCACGCAAAATTTAAATAGTTTTTAAATAAAATCAAATGGTTGAATCCCCCCACTGGTCGAAACATACCCACTCTCCCCTATAATTAATTATAATTGTAAAAATTATTAGCATACTAGATCCGTCGTACTTTTTTATACCATTAATAAACAATTGTTTATTTATTAATTAATGCACATTAATAAAAGTAATGTGTTATTGTATTGTTTTGTATTTTTGGCACAGTATATAAAAGTTTATGAGCTAAAATTCGTTCTATAAAACCGTATGCGAAAATACCGAAAAATTTAAAACCAACTACACTGAAAGAAATTACATTAAAAAGGTGTAAAAAAATACACTCTATAAATGTGTAAATTTTACATCTTTATATAAATGTACATCAACATTGATGTGACACTACACACGTGAGGTGATTTTGACCTAGAGTGTGTATTTTTACATCCATACCTTTAGCAACAATACACCCGAAGTGTAAACATACACTTCTGATGTACAAGCCAGCCAATCGCGGGCGTTAAGCTAGACTCGAGAAGCCAGAATTCCTGCTTCATCGAGTCTGGTGGCTGTCGACCATTATAATTGTTTACATTTGTAAGAGCGTACGTATAATTTTGTGTGTGCTAGATTTTTCAAAGAAATAATTAGTAAGTGTTGATTAAAAGTAAATATTTAAAAAGTGTGATTAATACAAAATCCTTAAAACATACATTTTATAATATTTTACTTATTTAGGCGGTAACACTGGCCTGCAAATTTTGAGTTGTTAAGACTTGTGTATGTTTTCTGTTTCTATTTTATATTGGTACTTTTTGTAGCGCTGATTACGAATATACGTTTTATTTTTCTGTTGCGAAAAGAGCGCGAATGATTCCTCCCCCTTTTGTCGGAGAATTTGTTTCATGCGGAGAACTATATGTAGGTACTGTATACAGTAAACTCATTTTAAAATAAACAATCTTTGTAAGTAGGTTCTTGAAACATTATAGTGCTAGTTTAAATTGATTATAACTAATCTTATGTAAATCAAGAGAAGATTGATACCCTATGATCTATTTTAAGAAAAACGTGTTTTATTTGGTATTTTCAAAATATTTCATCAGTATAATTGGGTCTGTAAAATAAACTGTTTTCCATTAAGTCATAAAAATATACAGAGTAATCCAATTAATTTTTTACATCGGCACTTAGTGCTACTAAGAGTGCCAATGTACTGAAATCTTCGCCGAAAAGTCAAAATCTTTGACCACGTCGAAATCAGTAAAAAAAATTTTCGTCCGTCTGTCTGTCTGGGTGTAAACTCTCTAACTCCATTTCTACATCACGGAAAGAAATTAGTGGGCTCTGCGCTATACATTATAAGATATTTGGTAACAGTGGCAAATTATAGTGATTTAAGCTATAGAATTTAAGGGACACAACAACTAATAATGTTAAAAATAAATTGGAAAAGATTATATATATTACAGACACGATTATAATTATTACAGGCAATATTATAAATTTACAGAAATTTTATTATATTATAAAAATTATTAGCACGGACAATAATTAAATCTATTTAAGCTATAAATGCCATACTATTTGTTATATTGTATTATTCACTAAACAATTAAAGTATTTCATATAAATTTTTACACTGACTGCCATAATTGTAAGAGAAAGCCTTGTATTTATATAATAAGCGATTATAATTTGCTTGGTATGTGTGTTATAGCGCTCCTAGCTATATTTTTTTTTTCCGTGATGAGATATCGACTTGCGGTTTTTTGCATATTGTTTCTTATAGTATTCCGAAGAGCTGAGTAGATTTTGGGGGTAACCAATTGGGGGTAAGGGGGTAAAAATAGGGTAAAACTCCTATTTTTAGCGTTTTTTGTTTAAAATTAAGTCAATTATTATTGTATTTGGTTAATTTAGCACTTATATAAAAGATAATTTTAAATTGGTCAAAAAATGTTATGTTGTTTTCGAGATATTGGCGTTTAAAGCAGTAAAAGGTTTTTTAGCATATCTCACATATTTATAACCCGATTTCAAAAAAACATATTTTAAATAAAAGCTCTTTTTGAGCCCTATAAAAAATGTTATATACAGTTTTTTGCTAGAATATAATGTTTTAAAGATACAGAATTTAAAATCAAACAAAACACCTAGTTTTAAATTTGCAAACTAGATGGCTCTAGTGTACAATAGTGCCGATGTTTTGACAGGGTGCTTGCAACGTTTCATCTAGTTTATTTATGTTTTTCGATATGTAAATATACTTTTAAGTATATTTACCCTTAAAAGTGCACACATACGATTTACCCGACAGACAGTGGTGGATTGAAAGGGAGGTAATGGAGGGTAATTATCTCCGCTCCACGATCATAATTTTTAGAGAAAAAGTTGTATAAAATGCAAGAATTTAAACAACTTTGTTCGTTAGTGTCATTGAGTAAATGGTTCTTAGAAATATTGTTTAATTTTTGGTGAATGTGACCAAATATTTTTAGAAATCTTAAGTTTTTGCATTTTCACAAAATTTGACAAGTAAATAATTTTTTCTATTTTGCGACTGTTATAAGCTCATAATCACACGCATTTTGCATGTTCTTATAGGCCCATAAGAGGTCTGTACTTTTTGTTCTTTTGGGTTGGCAACAGACCTGGCCTATCGCTTGACGTTTTTCGTGCAAATGTCAATGTCGCTTTAAAGTTTTCTACAAAATATTGTGTTTAGGTTATTTGTACCATGTTAAAATTATGGCTTGGTTAATTTCAGTAAAAAAGAGAAGAGATGACTATAAAATATATCAAAGTATAATTTGTTCTTAGATCTTTAAACATGGTGTAAACTGTAATGCCAATCCAAAACAAAAATCCCTAAATCAGTCATCAATTTAAATGTAAGTTTTTTTAAATTTTAGAGCAAAATAGAAAAAATTGTATAAAGCACTCTTTTTATAACACGTTTTTAGCGCACTAGTACTTTAGAAAACTTATACTCGTGCGCTAAAAACATATGTTATGAAACTAGTATTTTAATATACTATTACAAAGGCTATTAATTAAAATTGTAATATCACAATGTGATTATTGCTTATCAAAAAAAAAAATTACATTTTAGAGTTTTTCCGGATAATCAAATTATTATATAAAACTTCAAATGGGTAGGTAAAAACCTCATAAAATACAACTGATCATGTTTAACACCGCAGGCAAAAATCTTTAGAAATATTGATGCTTCACATTTTCCAGTTTGCAAACTGATTTGATGGATCATATTATTTTATAAAATTGATTAACAAAAATCGAGATATTTTTTGAAATTTTTTGAAAAGTTAACAAGGAAAATACTTAAAAAGTCATTTTAAAAACATTAAATTTTATGGCTGGGGGGGGCTTCCCATCTATTTTAACTTTTCATCCCTTAGGGGACGTTCAAGTATTATGTAAGCAAATTGGTGCAAAATTCATACACTTCATATCCCAGTCTCGCTTTATTAAAGACTGTAGAGATTTCGTATTTTGGCTACCCCCTAATAGAGAAGGTGTTAGGGGGCACCCAAAATATGAAATCTTTAGAGCCTTTTTAAAGTATTTATTAAAATAAAGCGAGAAGTGTATGAATTTTTTCGTACGACCTAGTGTATACGAAATAAAGAAAAATGCATGTTCACTATATATTCTCGTTACGATATTTTTCTATCGCACAAGTACATAGTGCATATTTGAATGAAATGACAACTATGCACACTCATTTATCCGAACGATTACACATAGCTTTCATTTTGACAAAAGTCATTTGACGTTTATTAAATTTTGAAATGTCAAAATTAAACACAGGTAATTCTTTAAAATGCACATTTTTAAAGAGTCTAGAATGTAGATCGAACGAAAAATGTTGTTCGCAACTCGTTATCCACAAGTCCTTAGTGCACTCGAATGATTTTTTGACTTCGCTTCGCATCGTCAAAAAAACTTTATTCTCGTGCACTAAGGACTAAAGTCACTTACTCGTTACGAAAACTACTATTAGGTTATTTAATCTTTTTTTTAATATTAAAATATTTTTCAATTTTTTATAGAATGGTTCCTCCGATATAATTAAAAGAAGGTCAATAAGACGTAAGAACTCCAGACAAAACGAACCGTCCAAAGTGGCACCTCAAGCCAAAGATGTAGCCAACGACTTACAGGAGAAATCGGCAGTCAAAATTCAAGCCGGAATAAGAGGATTTCTCGTGAGAAGACGACTGAAGAAATAGAAGAATATATTCCATACGTTTTTACGTTATTTTTTGACCAAAAATGTAATAATCAGTGAGGACTTATTTATAGAAAACTTTTATAAACTTAGATGAAATAAGCTTTTATAAATAATGCACAAACAACTAAATAAGAAAATAGATTAAATAAATATTAGGAAACTCGGGAAATTCAGTTAAAAAATAATAGTTTCTTATGATTAATATTTTTTAAATTAATTTAAATTATTATTAACAATAATGTTTATATAATAATGGTCTCTATAACTAGAATTATGAAACAAAAGACGTCTACCCTATCTCTATCTCATTTGTGCTACACTAACGAACATAGCTAATGTGAATCTGTAGAATAAGATAATCCTACTAAAATTTAGATGGCGCCAGTAACTTCTTTAATAAAAATAATATAGTTACACTTTTCGCCCGGCCAAGTGAATATTGTATTTGTTCAAGAAAGAACAAATACAGAATTTGTTTGGTTGGGTGGAAGTGGGAGTGTATGTATGTCTACTATCCTTTTTGTCCCTGTCTACCCTTGCGACCTTCAACTTACTCTGGAAACACTCTGGAAACAGAGTCAGAGTGAAAACATTCAGCTGCCAACGTGTTTCCAGAGTGGTTTTGTGCTATTTTGTCAGAGTTGAATCAGAGTGGTTCCAGGCTTGATTCACAGTAGATCCAAAGTGGGTTTGGACTTTTTTTTTTTTTAATCAGAGCGTTTTCAGAGTGTTTTCGTTTGGACTTTTTTTTTTTTTTTTTCAAAAAAAAAAAAAAAGAAAAAGTCCAAACGAAAACACTCTGAAAACGCTCTGATTTTACTCTGGGAACGTTATGGATAAAGGGCACAAATACACTCTGGAAATACTCTGGTAACAGCATGATTACAAAATGTTATTAGAATGTTTCCAGAGTTTTTTCAGCGTGATTGTAAAGTAAAGTCGCAAGGGTAATCTAACGGGAGAAATCGCCATTGACTTTTTATTGGGGAATTCCAATTATTGAAATTATAAAATTGACATACTATAAACCTTCATGGCTTAATTTTGCTTGATCGATAATTAAAATCATAATAATAATTATAATTATTTAAAATATTTGTTTTCCTAAGATTTTGTCTTTTTTTTTCTGAATGGCCTAATATTATACCTAATTATTATAGTATAGACCAATTTTGTTGCTGCTGCTATTATTTTTAATAATAATTTAATTAATTAAAATATATTTAAAACTTTTATATGTTATCTAAAACTAAAATTTTATAAAAATTAGTGTACCTACTATATTATGTTTTCTAGTTATTGTGTAAGGGTCCGTTTATGTCATTTTATAAACAACTTTGATTAATATTATCCTACCCTATAAAAAAATCTTACGGTTCCAATAGAATTGAAATCCAATACACATATCAAAACTCAAGACACAACACATATGAAAATTTTAAAACCGGATAAAATCTATTAAAACCTATGAAGTTTTATGAAATCGTATGGAATCGTTTGAAATCTCATATTACTTGAAGAAGTTCATATGAAACATCATTAGGAACCCGGACAACATTCATAAAATCATATAGGCCTCATGAGAGCATCATGTTATGATTTTCACGTTTTATACTCATACGAACATCATGATGAGCACATCTCATGATTTTGTGATCATGTTGTGAGTTTGTTATGAGGTGTATACATTTAACGTTAAATCATTAAATGATGTCATAATGATTTCCACGTGAAATAACAAATGTTGCCCGGGACTCGATTGAGAACGATTGCCGAATACTACAGGCTCCTGTAATGTTTCAATTTCAGTGCACTTGACAGCGTTATGCGATAGGTGGCACCACATGTTATTTTCTACCACTAACTAAACTTTTTAAACGAATAAAGGAATACTAGTATTAAAATGCAGCTGTCTTTATAAAGATATACTACTGGTAATAACTAGTAATTAACTTACTGGTCAGCTAATTCGATACACATTATCGGATTGGTATGGTGAGCCGTAGATATCTGGAGGCTTTAGTCTAGAGGAATTAGTGCCCCCAGTCACCTTGGAGAACATTCCCACTGGAAAGTTCCCAGTGGGAAAATCCCGGTGTCCTCAACACAGAACACCCAAGTTGTTGAAAATGGATTTATGTGGGGGTGTATGTCTAGGGGGTGTTGATTTTTTCGTTATTTTTTTGGTATCTCTTCGCGTTTTCAAGATATGAGCAAAAAGGTGTGTTTCTTTTTTTTTAATTTTAAATTTCGCGGTCAATTTAAATTTCGCGGTTAATTTAAAATTTGCGCATGCGCATTACGTAGACCGCTGCTAGATCTTCATGACATGATCTCGTAATGACTTTACAATGAGGAGTCATCTGTATGCGTTCATGAACTCAGAAAATCATTACATGATGTCATAATGACTTCCACGTGAAATAGCAAATGTTGTCCGGGAATGTAAAAAAATCTTGAAAGAAAACATATGGTTTTCATCAGCATATTTGGATTTCCAGATATTCCAAATAAAATCGAATGAAAGTTCATGGGATACCAAAGTATTTTCATCAGAAAGTTTTGGTGCATTTATTTATTGAAATTCGAGCCCTGCAAAAAAAGTTCTTGAGGAAAACTTAAATTATTGTTTTCCAGTAGGTACCAACATAGTAAGATTGTATTTAATACAATAAAGGCAGTTAACATTCATAATATAGGAGCGATTATTTCACACTATATATTCCAAGCTATGCGCATGCCTGAGAAATATCTGTTGTATATTTTTAACGATTCACTCACCGCAGTAATGAGGACTGATTGTGTTTTGACGTATGCCTAAAATTATTTTAAGATTATGAAACATTCACTTGCAGAATTTTAAAAAATATCTACTTTTTTTATGCATATTGTTACACCAGGCAACCATTTATTTTTTAATTAGCTAAAGCTAAATTATTTAGCCTAGATATAATCCTATTTGATTCTTAAAATATATCGCCTTCTAAATTCTGAAATATCGTATCTGAAATATGCCTCCCATTAAAAAAAAAAACACCAAACCAGCAAACTACCAAACCAAACCATTATTAACGTAAACCTACGCCTCCCATTAAAAAAAAACACCAAACCAGCAAACTACCAAACCAAACCATTGTTAACGTAAACCAACGCATCCCATAAAAAAAAAAAACACCAAACCAGCAAACTACCAAACCAAACCATTGTTTGGACTTTTTGGGAGGCGTTGGTTTACGTTAAAAATGGTTTGGTTTGGTAGTTTGCTGGTTTGGTGTTTTTTTTTAATGGAAGGCGTTGGTTTACGTTAATAATGGTTTGGTAGTTTGCTGAGGAGGTGACTTTTGGACCGCACAGTATACTCTGATATAGAACATAAAACATTGTTTAATGCTGTAATACTCTCATATATGAATTTTTGTCTGTAATGCTTTCTCGTCCAATGACCATAAACATAACCTATAAAACAGATATTTCTCAGGCATGCGCATAGCTTGGAATATATAGTGTGAAATAATCACTCCTCATAATATCAATGTCTTATGTCAATATATTTTGGTTATTTTAAAAACTGTTAACATGTTAATGTCAACTTTAAATTTTAAAAAATAATTCGTATGTACTTATTCAATTTGTTATTGGTAGTGAAAAAAATATTGTATTCGCTTTGGGAATTTCAGCAGTCTAAGCGTTTTTGGTCTCTACTATCGACACTCAAATCAGTTTGTTTATATTTCTATATCCAACTATATTTGCAGAACTAGAGGGGCTCACGACCTCATCTATTTCTAGATTTTCCTTATTAAATTAATTTTATTATAATAATAATTTTTTATTACAATTTCAAATTTTATGAAATAGGTCTATCTATTAATTTATATTTGTACCTAGGTACGCATACAGTGCGATTATAAAGTGCCGAACAGATTGAAAAGAAAATACTCTTCGTTTGAAGCCACGCCTCTGTTAGAGTCGTGCGCGACAAGCCCATGTGATTGCTACGTACAACAGCTCGGTGGCCAGCAAAACGCACACAGCTTTCTTGAATTTTACTCATCGCTAATGCCAGTTTTGCATTAAAAAGTGTTCGGCACTTTGTAATCGCACGGTATATGCGTAGTATACATAGGTAATTAATTTACTTGCCGTTAAAATAACTATTATAAGGTTAATAATTATAATTAACAATAAACTGACTTGGAATTTGAGCAATAAAATTTCAGATTTTTTTATCACATTGCATTTTATTGGTTAAAACCTTAGTTAATTTGGTGTTAATTATTAGGTAAACATACCTTAAAACCCCTCTAGTTTTAATGTAAGCACAACATTAAAGTTTAATGTTTAACTACATTTATTTTAACTTTATATAATACTTATCTAAAATACATAATTTTTATTCTTTGTGGGGACAAAGCAACAATATGATGAAGATTCCAAATCAATATTAATGTATTACTAGATATAACAACGATTCACTCACCGCAGTAATGGTAAAATCCAGCGCATGCGCACTGATTTTCTTATTTTTCTTTTGACGTATGCCAAAAATTATTTTAAGGTTATGTAACATTCTTTTGCAGAATTTTACAAAAATATCTACTTTTTTCTTTGCGAGCATTTTGTTAATTAGCTAAAGCTAAATTATTTAGCCTAAATATAATCCTATTTGATTCTTAAAATATATCGTCTTCTGAATTCTGAAATATCGTATCTGAAAAATGTCTCCCATTAAAAAAATTAACACCAAACCAGCAAACTACCAAACGAAACCCTTATTAACGTAAACCAACGCCTCACATTAAAAAAAAACACCAAACCAGCAAACTACCAAACCAAACCATTGTTAACGTAAACCAACGCCTCCCATTAAAAAAAAAACACCAAACCAGCAAACTAGCAAACCAAACCATTGTTAACGTAAACCAACGCCCCCATTAACCAAATCAAACAGAAATTCGTGAGTATTTTAACAAGTTCATTTTTGTGGACCTATTAAACTATTTCATAAAACTACAACTGCCTAAAAGCAAAAGATTGTTAAAATACTCACGAATTTCTGTTTGATTTGGTTAATGGGGGCGTTGGTTTACGTTAACAATGGTTTGGTTTGGTAGTTTGCTGGTTTGGTGTTTTTTTTTTAATGGGAGGCGTTGGTTTACGTTAACAATGATTTGGTTTGGTAGTTTGCTGGTTTGGTGTTTTTTTTTTTAATGGGAGGCGTTGGTTTACGTTAATAATTGTTTGGTTTGGTAGTTTGCTGGTTTGGTGTTTTTTTTAATGGGAGGCATTTTTCAGATACATTTCAGAATTTAGAAGGCTATATATTTTAAGAATCAAATATGATTATATTTAGGCTAAATAATTTAGCTTTAGCTAATCAAAACAATAATAAGAAAATCAGTGCGCATGCGCTGGATTTTACTAATTACTGCGGTGAGTGAATCGTATATAACAGCATCTGCTAAAATACTGAAATTCCGCCCATTGTGTTTGCTCAAAAGTCACATAACCTATATAGCTATATCAATAAAAATTGAGAAAAGTCATGTCAATATAAAACAAAATTGGTCTAATCCATTATGTGATTAATTATATGATTATATAATAGTAATTATATACCAAGGTAGAAAAGACATATTTTATAGCTGAGCGTATTAAATCTCGAGCTGCGTAGCAGCGAGGGATTTAAGAGTACGAGTCTATAATAGTCTTCTCTGCCGTAGTTTATACATTAGTTTTTTCACTACTAGCACTATTTAACCATTTTTATTCAAATAATAAAATAAATTATTAACAGAAATTATATTTCTTGAAATTTTCATAAAAATCAAGTAGCCTTGATCAATGACATTTGCTAAAATTAATACTTTGAACTGACGTTTAAAAATTTATTTATTTTTTTCATAATATTTAGCTAATTATTGATTGTATTAATTGGTAATAATTATAATTAATTATATTTAATAAATAAAAAGTTATTTAAACCTATTTTCTTGGGTTTAATTAGTAAAAATTGCAACAAAGAACTGAAACATCTAAAGTGACAAAATCAATTGTTTATAAAATTTACTCCTCCTAGGAGAGAAAAAACTATTATTGCTATAGGTAAAGAAAACATGATAAATAATGGTATGTTCTAAAGCTAGTAGTGAAAAAAATATTTTATTAAATATTTTTGTATAAACATTTGCACTAAGAATATTAATTTTAGGATTCTTTTGTATATTTAACTAGGTATCTTTAATAAATTAGTTTGTAAGAGATATATATGAGTTTTATTGTGGAAGGTTAAAGTTATTTTTAACTTTTGTGATTCATTTCGTTTGAAAAAAATAATGTTGCTCTTAAACATTTTACAAACCTTGTGTTATTAATAATATTTTATGTTCACAGTATATTTTTAAATTAATTTACTTTCGTTAAAACCTAATCTTCCATTAAGATTTGCCGATAACACATTCTGCATTTAAAAACTTTTTGAATGCTTTTTGCTTTTCGTAAAATGACATTACATAGAGATAATTTTAAAATTGCCTTCAGTTTCTTTATATCAAGTAACGTTTTTAAACTTTCGCACTATGCTTTCCAATTTTGAAAATTTTCAAAATTTCGGGAAAACTTTGTATTCGTGCAAAGATTTTCAATTTTTTTTTTTGGTTATTTTTACGTTTTATTACGTTTTATGTCGATATAAATCAATTTCAAGCAAAAAAATATTTTCGATCGGTCGATGGCTTGGCCTGTCCGGGAAATAAAAAATATATTTTTATACAAAAAATTGAAAATTTCTATACAGGGTGTATTTGAAATAGCGTCGGAAATTTTAACAGGTGATTCTACATGATAAAATATGACAAAAAGTTCCTATAAACATATGTCTAAAAATTCGTCATAAGGGAGCTACGCCCCTTTGAAAGTGGCTAAAAAAATCGGTTTTTATTTAATAACTCAGGAACCCTTTGAGATATATTAACGAGGTTTTGCACGTGAATAATTCCTAATAAGGCCCATCTTTGTATGTCATTTTCACGTACTTATTTAAACCAGGGGTGTGCGAAACGGGGGGGCCTTATCAGTTTTTTGTCCCAAACATTTTTCTGTGTACCTTCTTTGCAATTTTATTTTTGAAATATGATTTCTCAGGTCAAAATACATAAAAAGGTACTCTTGTTGTAATACTGTAGGATTAACCGTTTTCGAGAAAAATTTATTTGAAGGTGAAATTCCACGGTTCGAGGACAAAAAATTAAATTCTAAAATGTCGAAAACCAAAATTTTAGTGATGCAATGTTATTCTAAATCAAAACCTAAGAAAAAAAGTTTCCATACATGTAGGTCGAAAAAACGCTTTTAAAGCTACCATGGCCCTTTAAAAATGGTGCATATTTAGGAGACCATAGCTCCATTAGGATTGAGTTTTGGAAGTACCTGTATGTGAGGTTTTTTTCTTAGTTTTTAATGTACATTCGCCCTGTTTTTTTTTTTCGATTTTCGTTTTTCATTTTACCCCTACATACAGAATTTCAAGTTTCTACGACCTTCCTATCAAAAAATGTAATTTTGACAGGTCCGCCATTTTTTTGTTGGTTTTGTTAATTTTCGTTTCTCATTGTACCCCCATACCGAATTTTAAATTTCTACAACCTCTCGTTTAAAAAATGTCATTTTGACAAGTAGGGCAAAGAGGTGAACGTCGACGCTGACTGCGGAGCTATAACTTTGCTTTATCGCACCATTATAATGGTATATTAAAGTACTAGTTTTATAACATACGTTTTTAGCGCATGAGTTTCTAAACTACTAGTGCTCTAAAAACGTGTTATGAAACGAGTGCTTTATACATTTTTTCTATTTTGCTCTAAAATTTGAAAAACTTACATTTAAATTGATGACTGATTTAGGGATATTTGTTTTGGGTTGGCATTACAGTTTAGACTATGTTTAAAATTCTAAGAACAAATAATATTTTGATATATTTTACAGTCATCTCTTCTTTTTTAACTGCAATTAACCAGTCCAGAATTTTAACACGGTAAAAAATAACCCAAACACAAAATTTTGTAAAAAATAAAACTTTAAATCGACATTGACATTTACACGCAAAACGTCAAGAGATAGGCTTTTGTATGTTGCCAACCCAACAGAAAAAAAAGTAGAGACCTCTTATGGGCCTATAAGAACACGCAAAATGCGTGTGATTATGAGCTTATAAGAGTCGCAAAATAGAAGAAACATATATCAAAATGCTGGAAATTACAAGTACTTTATTTTTTATAAGGGGTTGCCTGTACGTAACTTCTTCCGGAAACGAGAAATATGGAAATAAGTGAAAAAAAAGTTGAAATGCACATAACCTCAAAAATATTGCCCGCAAAGGAAAAAAGGGTATGTGAATATAAAAGATAATTTAATTATCTACAACTTTGGTCCTTGGAACTTTACCTTTTAGAACCAATAGTTTCGGAGATATGGAGCAATTCGTGTTTTTCAATATGGCCACCGGAAGCCACTACATAGCAATACGAAAATCCGGATTTAAGCTTTTCCGATAGCCCCCTTTCGCATATCAAAAAATTGGCCTTAGTACATGTACTATACATTTCACTTACAATTATGGTGATTTTTCATCTGTTTATTGTAGGGGAAGTCTCAAGTTTTTGAAAAACCTGTAAACAATTTTTAAATATTTTCTATAGCAAAAGGTAGATTATTACTATAGTTAAAACATATTAATTCTTCAGACAAATATTATTTATATAAAAAAAGTTGTTGACACCACTGAATGAAATCATAAAATTTTAATACTTAATAAGATAGTAGAAGGCGGCAATTATGCAGAATAATTAACAAAATACTCAGTATATTAGGTAAAATATTAGTCTAGATCCTCCTATTAATAATAAAGTATTAATTAAAAAATAAAAGTTAAGATAAGTGCCTACTTTTCATCGAAAAAAATGAACTTTCTTTAATACAACCTATACGTTGACAATACGGTCCGTCATAATACTTTAAACAATATCTAAATATCTAAATATCACTAGAATTACCCTTAAGGCGCCAATACTAATACAAAAAAGTTGATAAAATACAGGTGGACCAGTTAACCCTGTGGCCCAGTTAACCCCGACTTGCCCTACTATCACTATCATTTCGTGGATGCTTGTTATAAATAGTTATAGTATAATAAGGGTTCCACTTTTGTTATTTTTTTAACCGTCACTAAAGGCCACCTTCGAAGCTTATTTGGTAAATTTGCAGTTTTGGCGAAGGCGCAAGTATGTACAAAATAGGGTCCGTGAATAAAGTGACGTTAAACTTCACACATCATGGCGTTTAATGTCATTTTATTTAGGGTCTCTAGTACAACACAACTAAAACATCATAGCGAATGATTCTTAAGTCCATGTACATAAACTTTGAGAACAATACTAATTAAAAAAATTTTTTTTAATATAATAAAGTTTATAATATTTTTTGACTGCGCATACAGATGGATCACTACAGCTTTATACTGAAATTCATAAGCCATATGGAAGTATAGCCTAGCGAGTTAGGACATCAAATTCAAATCCTTACCCTGATAGCTCAAAAACCTTCTAAGAAGATTCTTAAAATATATATAGCCGGAAGGACAGCATGCTTCTTAGAAGCATGTTATTTTGCTCAGGATATTCTAAGAACGATTAAAGAAATGCAAAGGATACCGTTTTAATCGTGCTGGGAGTTCCTAAGAAGCTTCTTATAAGCCTCTGCATCAAATAAGAATGTTTTAAGAAGCGTGTTAAGAATGTTCTTAGAAGTAGGTACATGTACTTTTAAGAATATTCTTAGCATGCTTCCTAAAATATTCTTATTTGATGCATTTAAGTAACAATATTGAATACTGCGCATGCAATGCAATTTTTTTAATTTCTTCTAAAAAAAGAAAAAAATAATAAGTAGTCCCATTTTACATGGAGGATTTTCAGAATAAAATAAAATTAAATTCTGACAAAATATTCTACGTGGAATCCGAATCTGCTAGTATAATTATATCTATAACTCAGTATTTTTGAAAAATATGAGATTTTTAAGAATTTTTTAGTTTTTTTGATATTTTGACGTTTTTACTGCTTTATATCTTGGAAACGACGAGCGGCATTAAAATTATTTTGACTTTTGCGGTAGCAACATCAATATGTACGATCATCAAAAAATAGATTGATTACATTCTTAATTAATATTTTTTAAATTTTGATTAAAATTTAAAAAAAAAATCCTACTCATGAATATTATACTACACAACTACAGGGCCCTGTAGGGCCCTACAGGGAACCAAAAAGAAAACACAATATGATATTATCTAAATTTTATTTAAAAAATTAATTTGTAATAGTATTTTATTGTCACAGTTTTGAGATCTGCAAAGCTTGTCTTACATTAGGCAATTGTGGCGATATGCCGGTTTGGACCAAGATCAAATTTTCAAATTAAATGCGCTGAAACCAAAGAACTCTTACCTCAAGAAGTAATTTCAGACCAATGTTTATGAAGGTGTCATCTTTTTGTTTGTTTATTTACTAACAGAAACGCGACACAGCTTTGTGGTGTAAAATGTAGATGTCGCTAGTCGACTTTCAGGCTACCTAGTAGCGATGTTGCGTAGTTTCCACCTTATCATGAATTCAAATCATTATACTTAAATTAAAAATGTAAAAAACATTATTGTGTATACTATAATTATGTTTATTAATATAGTATATTTAAATCTATTAAAATTAAACTACTAGTTCATATAAAACTCATACAAAACTAATGTTTCTTAAAATTTACAATAAAATATCCAAAGTATATGTTTCCAATCGGCAACACTGTACCCCTGTTAGTCATTTTACGACATTCGACTGTGAGTATACACATTATTTCTCTCTCTTTACGCGTACTAAGTGTAAACAATAGTCACTCCCCACCAGCCCCTCACCGTAGTTGATTCACGCTTCAAACAAAGTATACGGTAGATTTCATCATGTTCCTTCTTGAGGTAAAAGTTCTTTGGCTGAAACTGAATGTCAGAGATCCGATTGGTTATTTTCATCTTACTATGAACCTGAATGTCGCCAATATTGCATGATGTAAGACTAGCTTAATCTGTAATACAATATGTTGACTATAGTCATAAAATTATTAAGACTAAAAATAAATATACCTAATTATGTACAATAAAAATCACGATTGAGGAACACAGTTAAAAATATAGCAAACTTATATTAGGTAGGTATTTTAATAACACAGCCACACAAAAAGAAAAAATGCCCGGATTTTTTTCGGAGAACATTGTATTCCAATGTATTTTGAGTCGCTGAATAAGAATTTAAGGTCAAAATAGTCCGATTAGATTTGGAGATAACCTCAAAAAACCTTATTTTCATACCCGAAAAAGGGGTTTTTGAGGTTATCTCCAAAAAAAAATCGGACGAGGTGCTATTTTGACCTCTAATTCGGATTCAGCGTCTTGAAATACATATGTAGGAATACAATGGCCACTTAAAAAATTCCGGACCTTTATTTCCTTTTTGTATGGCTGTGTAATTAATAATTACTAATTATTATGATAATTTATAATGAACGAACCCTTTAAAACCACCCAAATAGAAAAAATAGTATTAAATACTCGTTTTATTATACAATTGTATATATACAGTTTTCATTTTAGATTTACGGAGGTTGCAAAATATTATGCCAGTGACATTATTTCAGACTTATTTAAAAGATTTGTGTCTAACTGAAAAATTTTATGACATATGTTTTTGTTTAAAAAAAAAAACAGAAAAGTTGCGTTGCATAATAAATCCATTAAAGTAATTAAATGTGTGCTTTAATGTCTTCATTATAACACAAACATAAAAAATACTTATTTATTTTTTGTTAACCTGTATGTATTTCTTTCTCTGTTTAATTGATGAGTTTAAAAAAGAAAGAAATACATAATCCCCTAACTTGCGCTGTAGTTTGGTAATAGTTATTTATCCAATACATACAGATAATAAGACAATTACCAGCTTTATTTTAAATAGATAAACTCAATAATAACCCCCGAGTGGCTTTTACTTTATTGAGTGGATAATTATTTATTTTACCCACTCAACTGTCACTTGTCAAACTATTTTCTTGTAAATGTCATTAAAATTTTTAATAAAAATGTGAATTCCTAAGCTATTTATTGGATAAAACCTTGTATGGCACACATGGGTAATTTTAATTTTCTCATGAGAAATATCTTACTTTACACACTAGTACCATAAATAACTATTATGGTACTACTTTACCCACTAGTACCATAAATAACTATTATGGTACTAAAACCTAAAAAATTGACATTTTTTCAAATATTTCGAAAACTAATTAATGGATTTGACTGATTCTTTTTTTTTTCGAAGCTTAAACATTCTGTACTTTTGTTTGTTATAAGAATGATTAATTTTTTTTTTCGGATTAACAGCAACAAATAATGTACAACTATGTTTTTTAACCCATCTTCTAGGACTTGCATGGTACGCCACTGCAACTGTTTATCAAATTATTAAAGTCTTTCTTTTTGGCCCATTTTAAATGAATATTTTCTTTTTTATTTTTTTACATTTTTACTTCTGGTTTAGGAGATATCAGGATTGTCCTGGAAGTTGTCATTTTTTCAGTTAACTTAAAAAGTACTACATGAATTTGATTGATGCTGTGCTTTAAATTTGAAGCTTAACCGAGTTATGTTTTTCTTCTAATAAAAAACATAAATTGGGTTTGAAAAACTTGAGTAGAAGAAAAAATAGGGTCACTCCGTCCGGTGGTAGTTCTGCGAAATCACCGTTAAGCCTCCGTCAGACGGCAATAAAAAGTTGCCCTGGGATGAAGAAACTGTAGAAGAAGAAGTAAAAGACATGAGCGTAGAAGAAGAAGTAAAAGACATGAGCCTCAAATAAAAAACTCTGCTGATTTAGTACTTTTTGAGTTGACAACAAATGACAACTTTTAGGAAAATCCTGATATCTCCTTAACCAGAAAAAAAAATAACAAAGAAAATATTCATTAAAACTGCGGCAATAAGAAAGACTTTAATAATTTGATAAACAGTTTCACATTATTTGTTTCTGTTAATACGAAAAGAATCAGTCAAATCCATTAATTAGTTTGAATTTAAAAAACGTCAATTTTTTAGGTGTCCGGAATTTAATTTGTGGCAGTGTATTTAAAATAACTGTTATTATTTATTATTTTGTCATAGATCGATAAATGGTAACTAGATGGCGCAGAAATCAATAAAGCCTTTTAAAGAATTGTTGTAAGTCTTTATATTAAAGAGTAGGTATCATGTTTAATTTCAGTTCAAATAAATAGATGTCTCTCCTTCACTGCAACTTAAAAATGGTTGGCATATAATAGTATATTAAATTACTAGTTGCATAACATACGTTTTTAGCGCACGAGTACAAGTTTAGAAAACGAGCCGCTTGCGGCGATTTTTCTAAAGTACTAGTGCGCTAAAAACGTGTTATGAAACGAGTGCTTTATACAATTTTTTCTATTTTGCTCTAAAATAAAAAAAAACTTACATTTAAATTGATGGCTGATTTAGGGATTTTTGTTTTGGATTGGCATTACAGTTTACACAATGTTTAAAATTCTAAGAACAAATGATATTTTGATATATTTATAGTCATCTCTTCTCTTTTTTACTGCAATTAACCAAGCCACAATTTTAACATGGTAAAAATAACCTAAACACAAAATTTTGTAGAAAATTCAACTTTAAAGCGACATTGACATTTGCACGGAAAACGTTAAGCGATAGGCCAGGTCTGTTGCCAACCCAAAAGAACAAAAAGTACAGACCTCTTATGGGCCTATAAGAACACGCAAAATGCGTGTGATTATGAGCTTATGAGAGTCGCAAAATAGAAAATAGATGTTTAAGATAACTGGAGGCTAGTTCTTCCAGTCATCTCGTAGATGTTATAATATTCTAAAGACCATTAAATAATACTACATGTACAAAACAATACTACATGTAAATGATGTTAATCGATTAACCTTAATAACATTTCACATTTAGAATTTTAGGTTATTTTTTATTCATAAAAAAGCTACTAGAGACTTTAATTATTTGTCATGTACGTTTTGACCAACGAATTAATAACTCTTCTCTCTAGAATAGGCGTTTCATTTGTAAAAACTGACAAAAACGTAGCCAACATATACATTTGTCTGTCTTACTCGCACAGCTTTGTTCTAACAGAGACAACAATAACAGTTACTGGTAACTGTTATTGTTCAGGCCTGATTATACCTACTATTTGTTTTCAAAAAAACCGAGATGTTGGCGATACTTTATATTAACGGTATGCGTATTCTAGAGAGAAGAGTTATTAGTTCGTTGGTTTTGACCAGGTTACGTTGAACCAATTTTCACAGAAATCTAACCTTATCTTTCTTTTACCGTAAGATACAATATGCAAAATACGGTATGCCCATAAAACTTGTAGGAACAAAGTTTTCTTGTCTTTAAACAGACAGGCAGTGCGAAAAACTTCATTTTTAGCGTCGATTTCAATGCTAAGGTGCACCTCTATGTGCCACCCGTAATATTGATTTTACTCCCTAAGTTAATATTTTTAAAAACACTTCATGATAACAACAGAGCAGCCGTGACATTTTTGGTCTGAACCTTTACACATCAGGCCCTCGCCACACTCTCCAAGGATCCGCATGGTTCCACCACAGCGATCACCAGGACCATTCGAACATACTCTTCTCCCGCAGGCATCTCTGTGTTCTCCCCAGGCACATTCTTGAGGAGGTTCTCTGTCGCACTCTTCGTTTTTACAAGGTATGCACATACTTCTCATTCTTCTGCAAAAATAAAATAATTTTTCCTTGTGACATTTGCGTAAAAGGGACAGAACATAAAAATAGTATATTAAAGTACTAGTTTCATAACATACGTTTTTAGCGCACGAGTACAAGTTTAAAAAACGAGCCGCTTGCGGCGAGTTTTCTAAAGTACTAGTGCCCTAAAAACGTGTCCTGAAACGAGTGCTTTATACAATTTTTTCTATTTTGCTTTAAAATTTAAAAAACTTACATTTAAATTGATGACTGATTTAGGAATTTTTGTTTTGGGTTGGCATTACAATTTACACTATGTTTAAAATTCTAAGAACAAATGATATTTTGATATATTTTACAGTCATCTCTTCTTTTTTCACTGCAATTAACCAGTCCACAATTTTAACACGGTAAAAAATAACCCAAACACAAAATTTTGTAAAAAATTAAACTTTAAATCGACATTGACATTTGCACGCAAAACGCCAAGAGATAGGCTTTTGTATGTTGCCAACCCAACAAAAAAAAAAGTAAAGACCTGTTATGGGCCTATAAGAACACGCAAAATGCGTGTGATTATGAGCTAATAAGAGTTTTTTTCTTTTTTGTTTATGTTTGTTGCAAAATAGAAAAAATATATAATAATTTTAAAATATGTAAAATTCAGAGTTACATCTTAGAATTTTAACATAAACCTAAATTTTTTTATATAACTCCAAAAAGAGTGAAATTCTGGGTATGGCAAATCTAAAAGTCTGATTTAAAACTCAGAATTTTGCTTTAAAATTGCTGGAGTTATTACTGGGAATTTTAGGTTTATGTAAGGGAACGTTCAAGTATTACGTAACGCAAATTGTACCAAAATTCATACACTTTATACCCCGGTTCTTACGTTATTATAGATTATAGAGATTTCATATTTTGGCTACCCCCCTAATAGGGGATGTGTTAGGGGGGTAGCCAAAATATGAAATCTCTACAGCCTTGAATAACACGAGAACCGAGGTATGAAGTGTGTGAATTTTGGTACATTTTGCTTAAGTAATACTTGAACGTTCCCTGTTGAAAATGACGGGTCTGGGCGGGTATAAATGGTGCACAACCCGTACTTGAGAGGGTGAATTTCATCCCTAACTTATATAACTCGGATATTTAAAATTTCGATGAATAACTCTGATTTATATGTAAATTTAAAATTTAGAAGAATTTTACTATAAACATAAAATTCCGAGCTGTAACTCAGAATATAACTTAATATAACTCCATAATATGGAGTCCATAAGGTCCAAATAAAGATGTAGAAGTAAAGAAAATTTTGGAAGATTTTTTTGTAATTATATTTAATTTATTTATTTATTTATTTATTTATTTATTTATTTATTTGTTTATAGTCATTCTGGGACCTCGAAATTATTTTTATTATGTACAGTCGACTAGTCTACTATGGTATAAAAGACTTTCTTGTAAAGTCCCAAAACGACTTTAAACCTTTAAATAAAATAAATAAATAACTTAAAATTCCGAGTTATATAACGAAGTTTTAGATTTATATTAAAACTCTGTAATATTACAGATTTTAGAATTAATATAAAATTTATATTTTATATTCTTATTAGGTATATTATTATATCATTATATTATTATATCATTATATTATTATATGATCGTCATCTAAAGGCTCTAACGGTCTAACTCCAAAACGTCATATTTTTCAGGAGAAGTAAAAAACGATTTAAAACTTAATTATAGCAATTTAGAACTTTAAAACTAGCTTGTTCACAGGTAAAAATGTTTGAAATGTGTTAATGTATTTAAAACTTTTCATTGTTATCTATTTTATATAAATTATTTGAAAATTAAATTTTAACCACAGAATCTAAATTCACTAATGGTCTAACTCCAAGGGAAGATAAAAGAGGATACCTATCGTATTATATCGCGTAATATTATTACAAAAAATTTATATTTTTATATTTAATATATAATATTACTACTAGGTAGGCATAATATATATACATTATTAATGGCAATAATTATAATTATCATCAAACAGTAAATTAACAAATATTTGAAACGGGATCCCCTGTTGTCGAGAAATAGTTTGACATTAGTGACAGTTCTCATTTAATTGTTTTCTCACAATCATATGATGGAGTTAGACACTTAGCGACTTAAAATATTTACATTTTTGCATTTTTTGAGGCTGATATTGGTTTAATGCAACTTTTTTTTTTTTGAAGTATGTTGGTAATCAGATAATGAAGCAAATTTGATAAAAATCTCATTTTTGAAAAATTTGGAGTTAGACAACTAGAGCCTTTAGTGGACGATATATATTTTTAATTTTATGTAATTACATTATGCTTTTGCATTATATTTTTTAAGTATTTATCTTTTTATTTAGATTTTTTTAATTCATGGCATTAGGGACGCAAATAAATCACAAGCTAGGGGCTTTCCACTAATTTTGAAAAAAAAAAGCATTCCTGTAATTTCAGTAACTCAATGACCAATGATGACTATTTATTTTCTAGAGCCTTCAGTTACCAATTTCTCGCTTATTTTTTTTCTGCAGTTTTAAGTTAATTCAATTTAATAATTTGAAATATAATTATATTATAAATATATGAGTATTTATTTTTGAACTCTTGTCTGTTCAGAATCATTGTCAAAGTTTAATGTTTTCATCTTTAATTGTTATATTTTATATTTAATTTATTTGCTCCCTTATCCTACAAATTAAAGTTGCGTTTTCTATTTATTCTAATTTTATAATTGTCCTTTAAAATATTGTTCATTTCATTTAACGATTCCTTCACCTTTATTTTACTGTTTTTTAACAAAGTTATGTTATCAAATAAATAATAAATAAATAAATAAATAAATAATACGTTTATTTCAATAATTATGAATGAGTACACAAAACAATGTATAGACAATCATGAACATGAAACTTGTCTCAAAAAATACAAAAATAAAAATTACTTGTAAAGTATAAAAATTCAATTACAAATTTAGTTAAAATAGGCAGATATTTTATAAGGTTCTAAATTTATTAAAAATGTTAAAATACGTCTTTTGTACATGTTAAAGTTCGTTACCGTTTTTATATCTTCTGGTAATTGATTGAAGACACTTATTGCAGCATAAAAGGAGACTTTTTCAAATTGCGCAGGCCTATGTCTTGGAAAATTATATTCAAGACGCCTGTTGGACCTCAGAGGCTGAAATAGCGATTTATTTTTGAAAATAAACACGAGAAGCTCATACAAGTATAAGCCTGTCAATGTCAATATGTTATTGTTCTTAAAGTGGCCTCTACAAGATTCATTGTAACCTAAACCTAAAATTGTACGAAGCATCCGCTTCTGGATCGTGAACAAATCCGGTGCATGTGTACTCTGCCCCCAGAAAATTATACCATACCTCAGAACAGACTGAAAGTTTGAGTAGTAAACAGCTTTTAATGTTTGAAAATTAACATAAGACTTTAACACTCGTAAGGAATACTGTGTTGAATTTAATTTTTTACCTAAATGTTCTGTGTGCAAGTCCCAGTGTAAATTTTCATCCAGAACTAAGCCCAAAAATTTTGTGTTATCTGTAGTGCTTAATAACATGTTATCGAATGGTACAACTTCGGGGGTAACGAAATTGGACCTTGAGGTCTTGAACATTATAATGTTAGTTTTTTCCTTATTTAGGAGTAACTTATTTTTTTGCAGCCAGTGTAGGAGATTTTTGATACACGTTTCAAGCAAGCGCAATAGTTCTTGGTAATTCTTTGCTTTTTATCTGCAAAAACATGGCATTCAAATTTTTCGGCTTTAATTATTTATCCCAACCTGATTTTTTTTAGTTCATTTATCCCTTTTAATTAAAAATTAAAGAAGATATTACGCATACCTTTATTGTTTTCTCTCTACAATTATCTTTAACCCCTATTACTAAAGTTTATTTTTTTAAGGTATAGTTATTTTAAACCTTCCCGCTTGTAAACAATCTCGAAATTACCATAGCAACCAACGAACTAATAACTCTTCTCTCTAGAATACCGTTATATAAAGTATCGCCAACATCTCGGTTTGTTTGTAAACAAATAGTAGGTATATTCAGGCCTAAACAATAACAGTTACCAGTAACTGTCATTGTTGTCTCTCTTAGAACAAAGCTGTGCGAGTAAGACAGACAAATGTATATGTTGGCTACGTTTTTGTCAGTTTTTACAAATGAAATGCCTATTCTAGAGAGAGAGTTATTAGTTCGTTGATGGCAACGTAAGATACACATGCGTCGTAAGCGAAAGGACTAGGCCCAATTTACATAACCGTAAAACGTTGACGTGCCATTAACGAGAACAAAACAATGGTTTATTCCTCTATATTATTGGAATAAAAGCGATTTTATAAGCAAATTTTGTTTCTACACGAATACAAAAGTGTTTTTAGCAACAACTTTATCAATTCTTTTTTTTACATCAAAAAATCATAAAAACAAAGTAAGTAAACAAAAATTATAAATTTTGGTTATGTTGACATTCAAAACAAGCCACATGTCTTAGTGTAAATCGGACCTTGTGGAGTATATAGCGGCAAATTTAAAATAACTATACCTTAAAAAAATAAACTTTACTAGCAGCATACTGCTTGAGTTTTGCACAAATCGAGTACCACTTATAATCAACCACTTCTTCCTATACTTATTCCGTGTTTTTAAAAATTAGAAACAACAGTGTCGAATGCTTTTTCCTCATCAATAAAACTATAAAAGTAGGTTTCTTTTCAGCCATTCTATTACTTACCTAAGAGTAAAATTTTTCTTATACGTTCTCTTATTTTTTTCTAAACCCAAATTGGTCCCGATTGGTCCTCTCTTATTAAAAAAAGGTTGGGCTCAAGCTTTCTTAAACCCTAGACTTCATTCTCTTTTAAATATTTCTTTGTCAATGTTTTTAAAAGTTTTACATTTATTCGCCTTTGTTTTTTATTTTTCGGTAAACGTTATTACTTTTAGGTACTTTCCTTGTTTCATAAATTTTAGAAGTCAAATTCAGTTGAATTAAATATCATAAGTCTTTTCATTATTGTTTCCAGAATTCCGTTTATATCTTGGAATTTTTCATTATAAAAAAGTTTAAGTGGAGCCTCATATTCTTATTGGCTCCCCTTAATTATCCATTTCTACATCTTGTTCTTTTTCTAATTGATACTTCTTCGTTATCGTATTGTTACTTAACTTAAACTTTAGACAAGACATATTTGTCCTTTTATGTACTTTTTTTTTAATTTATGAATATATACATACTTATATAAAAGAAATAACTTACACTTCTCCAAAAATACTAAGCGTTATAGTAATTGCTAATATCACTGAGACTAGAGATACATGCTGCATATTGAAAGGAGTTGCTGCAGCTGGAATGAACAAAAAAAAAACACATGAGAACTAGAAGAATAGTATATTTTTTAACTAGTATGGAATAGACAATGTTCCGCGCGAGCGGAAATTTCGTCACACGAGCCGGTAGGCAAGTATGACGGTCCCGCGAGCGCGGAATGGCTATTCCATATGTGTTGTAGACTATACTTTTTCTTCGACTGCAAATATGAAACACTGTATGGCTTTAAACTGCGGACAAGGTTAAAAAAAATGTTTGTGTTTCACTCGACATTGCAATGAAACAAAACACATATTTTTAAAAAAAAGCAATCAATGCTATTTAATAATTTTATCAAATCAGTACTTAAAAAAGATTTTTATTTAATTTTAGCACATATTTACAAATTATAATGCAAAAATTGAATTGTTGTGACGGATATCAGGTTTAAATATTTAACAATAGATGGAGCAGTTTTAATTTTTTGAACTAAATTGATAAAAAACTGGTCAAATATTAAGAAAAACTAATAATTTTTTTTGTAATTTTAACGCAAAACTTTAAATTGCTTTAAATTATTCAATATTTCATGGTAAAATATATATATTTTTGCTAATTTTGCTACAGTTTTCTTTACTTTTATAAACAAGAGATGTGCTCATTCCAACACTTGATACGGAATATTCATACCGTATCTAGAGCTAGAATGGATTCATTCTGTGTTTGAAAAGTGTGTGTATTTTCTTACATTCTAAAGCAGTCGTAGAAAAAATTATATTTTTTATTTTTTTTTCGTTTTTTTTTTTTGCAAAAAGAAAATGTAATAAAAAAAAGATCTTTTTTTTTAATCAATTTTTTTTTTTGCTATTTTTTTTTAATTATTATTTTTTAAGTAGGTATTTGGGAAATGCAACATGTATACCATTTACTGTGAATAATATATAATAGAATGCGTAAAGTCCAAACGAACTCTCAACTCTTCGCTCTAGAATACGCATACCTTTAATATAAAGTATCGCCAACATCTCGGTTTGTTTGTAAACAAATAGTAGGTATATTTAGGCCTGAACAATAACAATAACTGTTATTGTTGTCTCTGTTACAACAAAACAACAAGAAGAAGAAGAATACGTAACATTACATTTCTTCACGGCTTGTTTTAAATGGTATTATCTGAGATGACCACTAATGCTCCATAGGGGAAAGTAGGGTAACGGTGCGTACCTAAGCGAAACGATATGATTGGAACCTTATGAATATTACAAAAAAAAATATAAGTGGCAAAAGAAGCCTTACTTATTAGACTATCATTACGTATCATCAAAACTTAGGTAGCTTTTACCATAATCACAATAAAAATGTAAAACTACAAAAGTACATTTGCGCACAATTCCCCACCCCAAGGGGCAATGGTGCGCACCTGTTGGGGAATTATGCACAAAAGATAAACACAGAAAATAATGCAAAAATAATTATTAAACACAAGATATGTATACAGGTATACAGGTTTTCAAAAGCTTAATTTTTAAAAGAAAGGTTTTGGAAATTTTGATCGTTTAAAGAACGTTTTCAAAACCCTTCTTTAAAAAATCTAGTTTTTGAACATTTGTAAAATTATTCTGTTTTCTACTTTCTAGTCAAACGTAACATGTAATTATTAGAAAGTTTTAACTTTAAAAACTTGTTTTTTTTAATTCATTTTATTACTATTTAATTGAATGAGGGAAAATTTAACAAAATTGCATGGATAATTGCAAATGATCATATCCTTCAAGAATATATTTATTTTAGAATAATCGGTCAAGAATTATGAACTTACCGTCTAATTTCGTACAGGGGCTCTCCATATATTACGTAACCCAATTTTTCAAAAAAATTGACCCCCTCCCCCCCTGTGTAACAAACTGTCACATTTACCAACACCCCCCCTGTGTAACGCGTAACAATATAAAAATTTGTATTTTTTTTTTCTAACATATCTTGATACAGAATTCCGCATAATGCAAGACGGTAAAAAGACAGTGTAAAAATGATACATATTTATTATAATAATACATATAGCACTTAATGTACTTAAACGAAAAAATCACTCAAACTTTAAAAAAATATTTATAATCAATATCACACAGGGAACACAGGGAAAAAATACTAGGTACCTCTTTTTATACTGAGTGTCACATATAACACGTATATTGTTTATGCACAGGTACACAAAATAGTACACACATTGGTGTTCTGTGAGTACACATTCCGCGCGAAAATGTATCATCGCCGATGATTCATCGGCAAGATCACGCAAGAACAGGGCCGTAAGAATTTTTTTAATATCAATGTCAACAGTTTTTTTACTGAATACAATATTATTTAAATATGCATAGCTTCGTCAATTTTTGTGTGAAAAAGGGAATTATGGGCCACTAAATAGTAATTTATGTTGAAATAAAAATACATCTGCCAAGCTTAGGAAATAAACATTAAATTTATTAAATTCCGTTACGTAACGTTTACCTACAACTTTCATTTGGCAGTAGCCGTTTTTGGTGCTAGCGAATTTTTAGACACGCCCCTCAAGCATGGATGCCAGAGGTGTCTCAGAATACCTCGTAATATGAATTTTCGGTGGTGCGCACGGTTACCCACTGCGCACCGTTACCCTACTTTCCCCTACGTATGCATACGCTTAAAATGTGGTAGACGTGGTACATTAACCCAGATTTAATATGTATTAAAGAAAACAAACAACTTAACAAACAAGCATAATAGAAAAGAATAAATATTATTCTATTTTATTATAATATTCAAGATAAGAGTATACCGGGTGTTTTTTTTTTAATCTCGCTCTTTAAAACTTTCGCATTTAAGCAAAGTTTAATCTTAGAACTACCTGATAACATACTTTTTGGAAACCTGTTGTATCCATTTTTTTTTTCTAGAAATAATTTCAAAATAGCACACCCTGTATATTTTAGTCTGGACAGGTAGAAAATTACAATAATGAAAAAAGTTAAACGAAACTACTTTTATAAATTGGATATTTTTAAAGTTCTTATGTGTTTTTAAACCATGTCCTATTTCCAGGTAGAAAATTTTCTTCATAAAATCTAGAAAATTTACGTTCATATTTATACAGGGTGTATTTGAAATAGGGTCGGAAATTTTAACAGGTGATTCTACATCATAAAATTTGACAAAAAGTTCCTATAAACATATGTCTAAAAATGCGTCATAGGGGAGCTACGCCCCTTTGAAATTGGCTAAAAAAATCGGTTTTTATTTAATAACTCAGGAACCCTTTGAGATATATTAACGAGGTTTTGCACGTGAATTAATCCTAATAAGGCCCATCTTTGTATGTAATTTTCACGTACTTATTTAAACCAGGGGTGTGCGAAAAGGGGGGTCCTTATCAGTTTTTTGTCCCAAACTTTTTTCTGTGTAACTTTTTTGCAATTTTATTTTTAAAATATGATTCCTCAGGTCAAAATACATAAAAAAGGTACTCTTGTTGTAATACTGTAGTATTAACCGTTTTCGAGAAAAGTTAATTTGAAGGTGAAATTTCACTGTTCGAGGACGAAAAATTAAATACTAAAATGTCGAAAACCAAAATTTTAATGATGCAATGTTATTCTACATCAAAAGCTAAGAAAAAAAGTTTCCATACATGTAGGTCGAAAAAACGCTTTTAAAGCTACCATAGCCCTTTAAAAATGGTGCTTATTTAGGAGACCATAGCTCCATTAGGATTCATTTTTGGAAGTACCTGTATATGAGGTTTTTTTCTTAGTTTTTAATGTACATTCGCCCTGCATCATTAAAATTTTGGTTTTCAACATTTTAGTATTTAATTTTTCGTCCTCGAACCGTGGAATTTCAAATTAATTTTTCTCGAAAACGGTTAATCCTACAGTATTACAACAAGAGTACCTTTTTATGTATTTTGACCTGGGGAATCATATTTCAAAAATAAAACTGCAAAAAAGTTACACAGAAAAAAGTTTGGGACAAAAAACTGATAAGCCCCCCCGTTTCGCACACCGCTGGTTTAAATAAGTACGTGAAAATTACATACAAAGATGGGCCTTATTAGGATTAATTCACGTGCAAAACCTCGTTAATATATCTCAAAGGGTTCCTGAGTTATTAAATAAAAACCGATTTTTTTAGCCACTTTCAAAGGGGCGTAGCTCCCTTATGACGCATTTTTAGACATATGTTTATAGGAACTTTTTGTCATTTTTTATGATGTAAAACCATCTGTTAAAATTTCCGACCCTATTTCAAATACACCGTGTATAATGACATTAAACTTCACACAAAGGGTTGAGACACGCTTTGATTTTGAGGTTAAAATGGCAACCAAGCACTAGTATTGTTAAACAATGAAAGACAATGGTTTTATCCAAAGTGCTTTGGTGCCAAATCTAAATCTAGTAATAATTATGTCTAAATTTAATATAATTCTGTCAGATATAAAATCTGAGGTTATAGTTAAATGTCAACCCGAACAGAGGCGTCGATATTAATTAATATTATAATATTCTCATATTTAAGTGTCAGTGTCAAACTGAATATTTGGTCATCAAATTTATTTATTTACGAAATTATGGTTTATAGTTTTATTATTGTACTTTTTTAAAGTGCCTACGAAAATACCTGTACAATTTAAATCAAGATTTACTTATGGAATATACTGACGACCGTCAGTGTTCGAATAATCTCGGAATTTTCCCTAAATAGTTGAAATTACTTTTATTTGGAACTTAATTAATTTTAAAGAAAAGAATAATATAAATAAATAAGAGGAATGTAAAAAATTCAGGCATGTACCGAAGAATATGATCAACTAGTAGTTTTACTTTAGCAAACTAAAAATATTAAAAAAATAATAATTTTATAGGTATTCCTTTAATGATAACTGCAGGTTTTTCATTATTGTTTTCTATGATAATTATAATAAAAATATACATTAAAACTTTGATTAGAACGTGTTTATTTTAGGCTTGCACTAGACATGTTTAGGTATTTTTTTTATTATAATCCAAAAAATATATTACCACTGAACATTGTCGTGACATTTTTTCAAAAAACACGTCTATGGATATTTTGACAAGTAATGTCACTTCTACTATACCAATAGTGCCAATTCGCAAAAAAAACATAACCCTGCAGAAATTACTAAATTGGTGTCTCAACCCTTTGTGTGAAGTTAAATGTCACTTTATTTAGGGTCCCTAGTTTTGAGTACTATTTTAAATGTCAAAAGTGAGTTTTTTTCCACTATTGACTAAAAAATTTTTCACCCACTCTTTTACGTACAGCTTTTGATCTCACCCAAAATTAGTTACATACCCAATTAATTAAGTATTATAACTATTCTATAAATAGAAGCACGTTAACTAAACCATAAAAATTAAAGAAAACCCCATATTATTCTTTAGTTTTTGAATAAAATACTGTTTTTATTAAAAATTCTGTCATCACCGCGTCCATTTTGACGTTTGTAAGAAATGTAATGTAATTGTTTATTTTTAATAGGCATACTTAGGCCATGGCTACCTATTATTTTAGTATTAAGAAAACTTAATCTTAATATTTTTGACATAATTTTTCGCAAAATTATAGATTTTTATTTAAAAATAAAAGGTGTTGGATAAAATTAAATTCTCAACTCGTGTATTAAGTGATTTTATCCACTTAATACACTAAAGAAAATAACTATAAGTTTATCAATTTTAAAATAGTTGTTTTATTTAACTTTTTGTGACAGGTTTAAGTAAAATAGCTAATTTAAATTATGACGTAAGGTGAGAATCTACACAAAGAAGCATGTGACTATCATAAAAACACCAAATATATTGTTTGACACACGGATGTGTGGCTATCGAAAGAATGTGAAGAATGTGATACAAAAATTAATTTGAAGGTGAAATTTCACGATTCGTGGACGAAAAATCAAATACTAAAATGTTGAAAACCTAAACTTTAATGATGCAAGGTGAATGTACATCGAAAATTAAGAAAAAAACCTCATACACAGGTACTTCAAAAAATCAATCCTAAGGGAGCTATGGGCTCCTAAATATGCACCATTTTTAAAGGGCCATCTTAGCTTTAAAATCGATTTTTTAACCTACATATATAGAATCTTTTTTTCTTCGTTTTTGATATAGAATAATTGAAATTTCACATTCAAATGAATTTTTCTTGAAAAAGTCCAAACGGTTAATTCTACAGTATTAGAACAAGAGTACCTTTTTTTATGTATTTTGACCTGAGGAATCATATTCCAACAATAAAATTACAAAAAAGTTATGAAGCTGAAGTTTGCAACGTTTTTTTGCATCGAAAATTCAAATAGTATATTAAAGCACTTATTCCATAACACGTTTTTATCGCACTAATAATTTAGAAAACTCGCTGCAAACGGCTTGTTTTCTTAACTTCTACTCGTGCGCTAAAAACGTATGTTATGAAACTAGTACTTTAATATACTATTTGAATTTGCGTTGCAAAAAAACGTTGCATACTTCAGCTTCATAAAAAGTTACACAGAAAAAAGTTTGGGACAAAAAACTAATAAGGCCCCAAGTTTCGCACACCCCTGTTTAAAATAAGCACATGAAGATAGCATATGAAAATGGACCTTATTAAGTTTAGTTTACATTCAAAACCTCGTTGCTGTACCTCAAAGCGTTCCTGAGTTATTAAATAAAAACCGATTTTTTTAGCCACTTTCAAAGGGGCTTAGCTCCCTTACGACACATTTTTAGACAAATGTTTATGGGAACTTTTATTCATATTTTCCTATGTAGAATCACCCCTTAAAATTAGTGACATCATTTACTGGACATCCTGTATACCGTAAGAGTTTTCTGTGCGATTTTACTAACAAAAGACAGTCGTAGAAAAAAGTTATACCCTCATTGGCTTTTAAGGCTTTTAAGGCTTTAATTAAGATTTAAAACGCAGAAGTGATATTTAAATTTATGAAAATATACGATAAGCCGCGGACTAAACCGTTTTTTTTTATAAAAAATAGAAAAGTTTAGGCATATTTTATGAAGCTGAAGTTTGCAACGTTTTATTGCAACGAAAATTCAAATCGTATATTAAGGCACTTATTCCATGACACGTTTTTAGCGCACGAGTACAAGTTTAGAAAACAAGCCGCTTGCGGCGAGTTTTCTAAAGTACTAAAAGTACTAAAAACGTGTTATGGAATAAGTGCTTTAATATACTATTTGAATTTTCGATGCAAAAAAACACGGGGCCGGATTAACCTATTGGCCGGTTGGGCCGGAGGCCCAGGGCCCACCGACCGGGGGGGCCCACCCAAGACTGTTTGGGTAAAAATTTAAATATTTAAAAAATAGTAATAATGCATACAATCATCATGATCATCGAAGCTCAGAAAATACCCTTAAAGATCCAAAGAAATATGGAGACTAAGCCTTCCAATGTATCCAAAATAGCATTTGTTATTTTTTTACTCGGGAATTATACCTCCAAGGGGCCTATTTTAACCATTCTTGTTCACAAAATCTAAAACAAAACATACCATAGGCCCCCAACTATAGAAAAGCCTCATACAATAGTTTATACTTTATTTATTTATAATCCCCCAAGAACGACAAGGGCACAAAAACGAGCCTTTTCCAAATGGAAGTAGTAACAACTACAATAGATTTAAAAGTTAATAATAGGGGGCCCCCAGAAATTATGCGGCTCAGGGCCCACTGCACTGTTAATCCGGTACTGGAAGCACAAGCATATAACATCAAATTGAATGTTGATGATGTTAGTCTGTTAGAGAACTTAGGGCCACTTGAACCAAATCTTAAACTGGGATTATGTCAACTAAACTGAGTTTAAGTTAAAAATACTGCATTCTGATTGGTTGACCGTCCATTTAATCCAAGTTTAAAATTAAACCATCTTTGTTGCAAGTGGCCCTTATTAGTCATTTTTTTTTAACATAAAACTAATAATGAAGCTGAAGTTTGCAACGTTTTTTTTGCATCGAAAATTCAAATAGTATATTAAAGCACTTATTCCATAACACGTTTTTAGCGCACTAGTACTTTAGAAAACTCGCCGCAAGCGGCTCGTTTTCTATACTTGTTCTCGTGCGCTAAAAACGTATGTTATAAAACCAGTACTGTAATATATTTGAATTTTCGTTCCAAAAAAACGTTGCAAACTTCAGCTTCGTAACTAATATAATTATTATACTTATTATAAGTAAATGTCTTACCTTTTTTAATATAAGCAAATAAGACCTTAGTGTTTAAAATTAGGCACAAGTCACATTCAATCAGTAAATGGTTTTCAATACACATTTAGTTTAATCACAAACGTATCACATATAAACTTTATAAATAAAGTGAAATTTTAGCACTGTTTTTGTTTACGTTTATCATGAAAACACTGAAAAATAGACTTTAGTTTTGACTTATTTAGTATTTGTAAGTACTTTTCACGTGTAGTTATTAACTTCCCCTTTTTCATCGAAGAGCGCTAGAGACTTTTTGACTTTTGACTTTTTCTCTCTGCTTGTGTCGGTTGAATGACTTACTGACCACTCTTCTCTGCAGGGGAAGTTTGAACTACTAAATCAAAAATCAAAGTGTCTAATGAAATATTTCTTAATAGTTCTTTATCGCTTAATTACACTCCCCGCAGCTCCATAGTTAGAAGAGTTTTCCAGGTAAGATGGTATTTAAATTTTCTAACCGTCAAAAATTACTCTAGATCATTTTTTTTTGCGAATACACTGTAAAAAATAAATAATTCTTTATGTAAATGTTATTTATCCAACACCTTCACAGAAAAACTTGTTTTGAGCACTATTTTAAATGTCAAAAGTGAGTTTTTTTCCACTAGTGACTAAAAAATTTTTCACCCACTCTTTTACGTACAGCTTTTGATCTCACCCAAAATTAGTTACATACCCTATTAATTAAGTATTATAACTATTCTATAAATAGAAGTACGTTAACTAAACCATAAAAATTAAAGAAAACCCCAAATTATTCTTTAGTTTTTGAATAAAATATTGTTTTTATTAAAAATTCTGTCATCACCGCGTCCATTTTGACGTTTGTGAGAAATGTAAAACTAGCAATTGTTTATTTTTAATAGGCATACTCAGGCCATGGCTACCTATTATTTTAGTATTAAGAAAACTTAATCTTAGTATTTTTGACATAATTTTTAGCAAAATTATAGATTTTTATTTAAAAATAAAAGGTGTTGGATAAAATTAAATTATCAACTCGTGTATAAAGTGAATTTATCCACCTAATACACTAGTTAAGAAAATAACTATAAAAGCAAATACATGTAAAAATTACATATAAGATTGAAATGCCGTAATTAGATTGAAGTGCCGTCATGTATCCGCCATCTAGCCAATCACGGTATCGCATTCTTATGTATTATACTTATTATGCGAGCCTCTGGATGTTCTTTTAATCGTATTTACATGCAGAATCAGGAAAAGAAAATTAGTACCGCCATATTTAATTCTGTGTTAGTAAAACAGAAATAATATTTTGTTTTGTGGGCCACAGGCCACAGGTCACAGGCCACAGGCCACAGGCCATAGTCAAATCGCTTTTAAGGGTGTAACGATCCCCTAAAATGTAATTTTTTGACACGCCGTAGTACTCTTAACCCGGCGTCACCGTGGTGGGGTGTCATATGCCCCAACGCAGTTTAATAACACGTCACCAAATTTTCTCTTATTCAAGCGCCCTCTCGTGTTCAGTAGCTTTAGTTAACAAGGTCAACTTATTAATGCCAGATGTTGTTTAGTCTTAGCGTAGATGTAGAGAGAGACGCACGCTTCCAAAGCTTAGTGGGGCATACCAAACCCCACCACGTTAAATTCGTAACAAAATTTAGCTTTTTTCAGGTAAGCTATTTTTTTATTTTTAAGCAGTATATTATTGTAAATTACGTTATCTAAACAAAAAATGCAATATTTTTTGTCTGAATTCTAGCGATGTCATACGAACAAGAGCAAGCTCGGTTACTTGCTTTGTGGGCCGAAGTTCAATCAGATGAAGGAGTTGCTTCTGATGGCAGCAATGAAAACGATCACCTGAGCGAAAGCTCACACGATTCAGCATCTGAACAAGAAGATGAGGATGTTATCTCAAACGAAACTCAAAATGCGGATGCTGAGCAAAGTTATGATTCGGAATCGGAGCAAGAAACTGATGATCGGGGAAATACAGAAGAAAATAGAGAACAAAGACAGGGCAAAAAAAAATAAATTCTATTATGGAAAAGATAAAGAAACAAAGTGGAATGTTGAATTCGCCAATCGTAATGTACGCACTCGATCTGAGAACATTATACTGCACCTCCCAACAGTTAAACAATTTGCCAAAAATGCAAGAGATCCCTTGTCAGCATGGAGCTTATTTATTGATGAAGAAATGATATCTGATATTGTGAAATTCACTAACATAAAAATTTGCCAAGAAGCTGCCTTCTACGATAACAATCACCAATACGAAGTAAGACAAACAAATATTTGTGAAATAAAAGCGCTCTTTGGTCTGTTATATTTATCTGGAATATTTCGCTCAAACCATCAGAATACAATTGACCTCTGGGAAACAGATGAAACTGGTATTGAAATTTTTCATTTAACCATGTCAAAAAATCGATTTAGTTTTCTTTTGTGTTGTCTGAGATTTGATAACATTCAGAATCGAGGACAAAGGCAAAGCATAGATAAATTAGCAGCTATTCGAGGAGTTTTTGAGCGATTTGTAGAACATTGCCAAAGAGCTTATAGTCCAAGTGAGTATGTGGTTGTTGACGAAAAATTAGAATCGTTTAGAGGCAGGTGTCCTTTTAGGCAATACATGCCTAACAAACCCGCAAAATACGGTATTAAAATTTTTACTTTAGTGGACGCAAAAACGTTTTACGTCTTCAACATGGAAGTTTATGCTGGATCCAAACCTGAAGGGCCATATAAACTGGACAACTCTGCTTTCAGTATCGTGGACAGGCTTATTGCTACAGTATCAAAATCTAAAAGAAATGTTACGTTCGACAATTGGTTTACAAGTTATAGACTAATAAACCATTTACTAAAAGAGCATAAGTTAACGTCAGTTGGCACTTTGCGCAAAAATAAACGAGAAATCCCTCCATCATTTATTACAACAAAAAACAGACCATTGTTTTCGTCAAAATTTGGGTTCCAAAAGAATGCTACACTCGTTTCGTATAAGTCAAAAAGTAATAAAATTGTTTTGTTGCTATCGTCACTTCACCATGACAATACCGTTAATGAAAATGATGAACGCAAAAAGCCCGAAATTATTGAGTTTTATAATATGACTAAGGGTGGTGTGGATGTAGTAGATGAGCTTTGTGCGACGTATAATGTTTCACGTAACAGCAGAAGATGGCCACTTACAATATTTTTTACATTATTAAACGTTGCTGGAATTAATTCAAAAATTATATATCGTGAAAATACTAATAATTTAAATATAAAAAGGCGTATATTCTTAAAACAATTAGGACTGGCGTTGATTAGAGACCACCAACTTGAACGTATAAATAATATGCGTGTAAGTAGGCCAATTCGTGAAAATATTGCTAAAAGATTAGGAGAAACAATTATACCCCCTCAAAAAAGACAAAAAATACAAGGAAGGTGTTCAGTTTGCCCAAGGTCCAAAGACAGGAAGACAAATTACTTTTGCCAGCAGTGCAATAAGCACTTGTGTTTGGAACACGCCAATTTTTTTTGTAATGGCTGTTTACCCGAAGGGCACCAAAATTCTGAATAATTATTTTGTTTGTTTTAATTTTTTTAAGTTGTCCATTAAAATTTGTGTATTTTTTTTTTGTTTTAAGTTTTTGTATGGCAAAGTGTTTTTTAGAATCTCAATTTTTAATAATTTCAATAGGCTAAGGCTAACTTAATTTGTATTATAATACATGTAATAAAGTTGATTTATTAAACTTAAGTGGGCTTTATTCTAACAAAAAAAATGTATATTTTTCACAAATTTAAAAAAATATATTTTTTAGTTGATATAAATAAATGGGGTGTGGCATACCCCACCACGTGTAGTTTGTTACAATATCTTACCACGGTGACGCCGGGTTAAAAGTGATTTTTGGACTTGAGTATCCGCTCCTGAAATCACACATTCTTGATTTATTTTAATATTTTTTTGTTTGCATTAAAATGTGTAAGTCCATATGAAACTTCTTTAGAAACTTACAAAAAAAAAACTGTATTCAAGATTTATTGATGTATATACAAATTATTTGTTTACACAGGTTTACAAATAAATAAATAAATAAATTTACAATACAGTTAAAATGCGTTTTACATTCACAGCATATTAAAAGCAGTATGGCCAATATCAGCATCTAGATATTGAGTAACACCATAGACAAAATAAACAAATAGATTGATTTTTGACCGTCTGTGCATACTTCTGCGTCCCGACTAAATGCGTCCTCCATTTTGATTCCAATTGTCCAACATAAAGTAAAAAAATATATATTTTATGTTGGTAACACTGTGTTGCGTTACATAGGCATATTTTCTTTGTTAGAGACGTGTCTTTTCATTTCACTTCAGTAGTCAGTAAAAGTTTCTTTTTGTCGTTGTTTTGTTGCAACAGTTTGTTATATATGTAAAAACTGAATCAATATGTTATACTACACAGATATTTATTTATTTTTACCAGTAATTTAAATATAAAAATATAATTCTTCGTACACACCTCTAACATATTCGTGCAACAGGTTAACATAACCTAATTTATGTATATTTTGAGTTTGTTTTCGAGGTTTTCCTGTTATTTTTTCTACGCGTTTGGTGTTTTGTGCTAGAAGGGTGAACATTTTATTTTATTATAGACTATATAATAGCGTTTTTGAACTTTTAAAGTCTTTCTGTGTTTTTTGTATATTTTATAGTGCTTTTTCAAAGAACTAGTAAAGTCTTTGCAATGACGTGTTTTATAAAAAGTTGTAGAAACATAAAACGACTGCTACCTGCAGACAGCAGTAATATATAATATTTTTTAGGTAGGTTTTTTTTTTTAATATAACATAAGAAAACATTAAAAAGTAAGGTTATGTCGTTTATTTATTTACATTTTACCCACTAATTTAAATTTCCCTGCTGATTTCTGACGTAACTTCCGATCAAAATGGAGGACTCGTAAATTTGTATATAACCTTGAGATGACAGCTGATCTATGTTCTTTGTCAATGAGTAACACTGTAAAATGCTCGGTAAAATGCCTGCTGCAGAAGGTATGAAAAAATATATAGTTTTTATCAGCATTGCTGATTCAGCACGTCTGGATTTTCAGATATACCACATAAAATCTGATTAAAGTTCATAACGGATTTTTTTTATGGTATTTTAAAACATGCACAAAATTTCGTTGCTATAGTTTTTAAGGTAGGTTTCGTGGATAAGCATTTAAAACTCTATTTTAGGCGGACTGTTTGGATACCTTGGGGTTTATTTCCGGACCAACCTTTATGGGAACTTTTTTCATACTTTTGGTTAGGACACCCTGTATAATTTGGATAAAACAACTGCGAAGATTATACTATCAATATTAAGCATTCTTCATGACTTGTTCTTTATCAATTACCACCACTCCATCTTGTTCTGTGGCGCTTCTGAAATGGTGTCCGATAAAAATTGTGTACATACGCCAGTGGGGCTCTTAAAAAAACGTGAGGATTTCCCCAGAGGTTGTTCTAAGCTTTTTTTTTGTCACTGCACAGATTTTTACTAAAAACCCTGCACCCTGAAAATCAGCGCCAAATTTTAGAGGTTAGGTAGGTACGAGTAGGTAGGGTAGTTTGCACACTACGGAAGCACCCAAACTACCCATCTAACAAACCTATCTAGTGCTATAAAAAAAACTGTTCTAATGTTCAATGACATAAACATTGTTTATCTTATTAACTGTCACTTGTCAAATTATTTTCTTGTAAATGTCATTAAAATTTTTAATAAAAATATGAATTCCAAAGCTATTTATTGGATAAAACCTTGTATGGCACTCATGGGTAAACCGATATTGCCCTCTCGAAAATTAACCTGCTTTGCTGACGCCTCGCAGGTTAATTTTCTCATGGGCAATATCTTACTTTACCCACTAGTACCATAAATAACTATTATCTTAATAAATGAAAAATATTTTAAAACTAAAACCTATATGAGGTTATGTTTTCGTATACATCTGCAAGCTATTCGCAGTTTATGTTTTTCTCAAAAAGAAAAATATTAATTTGATTATGTATGTTTTTATATTTTAACACACCATTTTTGTGACATGTCTTAAGCCTCCGAAGATGAAGTTATTTGTATAGAAAACTTCGAAATGCATCAGGCAACAATCTAAAATTATTTTTTCCAACAATATACATTGGTATTGACAATATACAATTTATTTATTTTATTAAAACCTATATATTATGATTATTTTTATTAAGAAAATAAATCTAACAAAAATTATAAACAACATAATATGTTCCTGTTTGTATATTTATTTGTTGTCAAAATTAATGGAGAGCCCCTAGCACAAGCATAAAGCTTATTTGGGGCTCTCCATGCCTCTGTGTATGCTCTAAAATAAATAAATAAATAAATAAATAAATATAAAAGTCCAAAATAAACAAAAATATTATAAATAAAAACAATTATGATATTTAACAGCTCTTAAGAGATAATTCATATGGATGTGATAATGATTTTATTTTATATCTACTAGTAAATTTTTATTTTGGTTTTTCATAGAATATAGTACATAGTATGTTGTTTATAATTTTTGTTTAATTAAATTTATTAATAAAAATATACATAAAATATAACTTTTAGTTTTAAAATATTTTTCATTTAATGCTCATTTTAACCTAGTTTTTCTATTACGTGGTAAAATGAGTAATAAATAAAAAAAAATCTCAACGTTTTCTCCAATTTTTTTGATTTCCCTAGCATTTCATAAAAAGAAAATCAGAAATGTGTTTTGCCTCGAAGTGAAAATATAATTAAATCAAAATGGATTAAAATTCAAACAAACCGTGAAGATATGTAATGCTATGCATAACTATATAAACAAATAATAATCAGACAGTTAAAAACAAAAAAAAAGCATAAATACAGTTTAAAATTTAGAGGGATTTAAAAGGGCGAGAATTAGAGGGGGGTCTAGAAGTATAATTTTAGGTCTTTTATATTTGAGTCTTCGATCAGGGGCATGGGTCCAAACGAGGAACACCTCGGCCCAATGGATCTGCCTTATTGCCAGAGTACGTAAGTACTCTGTCAATGGAGGCAGCTCCAGATCCCCTCTGATATCCACATTCCGTACATACCATGGTGCTCCCACGCATATACGAATGGCCAAATTTTCTATTATTTCCAAGCGATTCAGGGTCGTTGATGCGGCGTAGCCCCAGACATCACAGGCGTTCAGGAGTACTAGCCGGATGAGTGATTTGATACAAGGTACCTTGGTTCGTAAGTTCGTAAAAGAAGAGGGCGAGTTGGTAAACCATTCCCCTTCCTTTGTTGGCAATATTATTAACATGTTTTGCCCATGTAAGGGACTTGTCTAGTGTGACGCCAAGGTACTTTACGTCGCCACTCCAGGGAATGACTTCACCCATCAATACCAGTCTCTCCGGTAGGCGTGTGCGTCTGCGTGTGAATAAAATGGCTCGAGTTTTTGTGGGATTGAGTTTGATTCGCCAGAAATCGCACCAATCCGCCATTTCATCAAGCTGTATTTGAAGGGCTTTTCTAACTATTTTGAGATCTCTCATTCTGGCGGTGAAAGATGTATTATCGGTGTACTGTCCATTCTCTACGTTGGGGGGTAGTTGGTATGTCGGAAAAGAATATCAGAAAAACCAGGGTCTCGAGGACCGAACCTTGAGCTATCCCCGATTTTTTTTAAAGTATTACCCCCCATAACTTTTTCGTTTTTGGGGGGACTACTTAAAAAATAGGGATCTTCCCCTCGTAGAATTTATTTTTTCCTGAAAATTCAAAGTCGATCGGATTGTTCGTTCTTGAGTTATCGTGTTCACAAAAATCGTGGGTCGGACGGACAGACGGACGGACGGATGGACGGACGGACAGACGGACGGACGGACGGACGGACGGACGGACGGACATTAAAAAAAATGCTTATTTCTTCATGAAACAAATTTATATCCAAGAATTTTTTGTCTTATACGATTAGAAACTGTAGTAAAATATTCTAGCGTTTGATCTTGGGTTTAATATTTTTGAACGATTCGATTTGATTCTTGTCGTATACCAAACAAATTTTTTGCTAGGTATGTAACTTCTAGACAAGCTTGAAATAAAAACATCTATTGGCTAATTTCGTCTTTCCTCGCCCAGCCTTAAGAAAAACTATATAATTAGCTTGGACCACCCCAATCGAATGGGGTGGCGGAATAGTATATTAAAGTACTAGTTTCATAACATTCGTTTTTAGCGCACGAGTACAAGTTTAGAAAACGAGGCGCTTGCGGCGAGTTTTCTAAAGTACTAGTGCTCTAAAAACGTGTTATGAAACGAGTGCTTTATACAATTTTTTATATTTTGCTCTAAAATTTAAAAAACTTTTTTAAATTGATGACTGATTTAGGGATTTTTGTTTTGGGTTGGCATTACAGTTTACACTATGTTTAAAATTCTAAGAACGAACCATATTTTGATATATTTTACAGTCACATCTTTTTTTTCCCTGCAATGGAGCTCTCTACAACTAGAATTATGAAACAAAAGACGTCTACCCTGTCTCTATCTCATTTGTGCTACACTTTCCAGCCAACCAAATAAATACTGTATTTGTTTTTCATACAACAAATACAGTATTTATTTGGTTGGCCGGAAAGTGTAGCACTGAGCGGCACGAACGAACATAGCTAATGTGAATCTGTAGAATAAGATAATTCTACTAAAATTTAGATGGCGCCAGTAATTTCTTTAATAAAAATAAATATAGTTACACTTTTCGCCTGGCCAAGTAAATATTGTATTTGTTCAAAGAACAAATACAGAATTTGTTTGGTTGGGTGGAAGTGGGAGTGTATGTATGTCTTCTATCCTTTTTGGGTAGAACTTTTGTCCCTGTCTAATCTAACGGGAGAAATCTCCATTAACCAGTCCACAATTTTAACACGATAAAAAATAACCCAAACCCAAAATTTTGTAAAAAATTAAACTTTAAATCGACATTGACATTTGCACGCAAAACGTCAAGAGATAGGCTTTTGTAAGTTGCCAACCCAACAGAAAAAAAAGTAGAGACACGCAAAATGCGTGTGATTATGAGCTTATAAGAGTCGCAAAATAGAAAAAGATATTTTTCTAAACTTGTACTCGTGCGCTAAATATGTTATGAAACTAGTACTTTAATATACTATTTTTTACACAGAAGACATGTAGGTAAACGAAAATAGAAATAAAACACATAATTCCATATTTTTGGAATGTACAAATTTAATTTGTAATATAATCATCATTTTTTTTTGTCGTCACAGTTTTGAGATCTTTACTAAATTTAAAAGATTTGAAAATAATAAAATTAAAAATAAATATACTTAAATACAATAAAAATCACGATTCTTATAAACTAAGAACACAGTTAAAAAAATATAACAAAAGCATAATTTAAAACACTCGAAATAAAATAATTTGATATATAAACCTATGACTAAAAATTTACATTAAACCATAGTAAAAAAAATAAATAAACGAGCCCCACATTACTAGTAAATTTATTTCGAAAAGAATGCACCCTCAGGTTTATCAGATAAGAATCTAAATATAAAAAGTTTATTCTCAAATTTAGAGACTCTAAAATAGGCATTTTATTCATCAAAAGGTCGAAGACATTTAACAAAAATCAAATTATTAGTTTCCGAAGAAGACATATTTTTATATAGCCCATTTTGTAGTTCAAAACAAATAAAACAGTTTTGTTTTATTAGGTATACGGTATCGGTATACAAATGAAGTATTGTCCATAGTTTGAGCATCACCCTGTATACTAAATTTGTTAAACAATTGTATTTAAAATGGAGCTCTCTACAACTAGAATTATGAAACAAAAGACGTCTACCCTATCTCTATCTAATTTGTGCTACACTTTCCAACCAACCAAATAAATACTGTATTTGTTTTTCATACAACAAATACAGTATTTATTTGGTTGGCCGGAAAGTGTAGCAGTGAGCGGCACGAACGAATATAGCTAATGTGAATCTGTAGAATAAGATAATTCTACTAAAATTTAGATGGCGACAGTAATTTCTTTAATAAAAATCATATAGTTACACTTTTCGCCCGGCCAAGTAAATATTGTATTTGTTTAACAAAGAACAAATACAGAATTTGTTTGGTCGGGTGGAAGTGGGAGTGTATGTATGTCTTCTATCCTTTTTGGGTAGAACTTTTGTCCCTGTCTAATCTAACGGGAGAAATCTCCATTATGAAATTCTTGATCCTTACTCATATTGGAGTTGATTTTTTCTATGGTTTAATTATATTTAAAATGCAATAATTTCAGGACAAGTATAATCATAAATCCAGATACCTGACAGGTTATTGGATTAATTCCATTCTAATGACCATTATCTGAAAAGGAAATAGTCTATACCGGGTGGCTTTTTTAAAAGGTACTACAAATCTCTAGGACAAAAAAAAATCAATATTTTGAATTTATTTATCGATAAATATTTTTAAATATACCGCCAAACTTCCTATAAAAAGAGTTTTCTAATGATGTGTATATATTGAAAATAGTTATCCTGTCTCCCCCAGCCAGGGAGTAGAAAATGATTTATTTTTTATACCAAAGCTTATCCCCCATTGACTACCACATTGGCCTCTTTTTCAGAATTTCGATATTTTTCTTTGTTCTGTTACAATGGTGATACCACCTGGTAGTTATAACCACAGTTGATACTTTAATTACAATAACAGGGTCGGACAACAGGGATTTTAAATTATTTATAATTTTTGTGAGTTTTTTAAATACACAAACTCACCAAAAATAAAAAATAATTTAAAATTCCTGTTGTCAGACCCTGTTATTGTAATAAAAGTATCAACTCTGGTTATAACAAAATCAAAAACAAATTAGAATAAATAAAAAGGAACAGTTACAATAATTTCTTATAAATAACATTTTGTTGCTAAAAATAAAATTTAATTTAATAATTAATAATTATAATTATTAATTTAACAAAAAAAAATCAAATAAAAATATGCCTATAATTATAATACCTTACAAGTTATAATTGCATATATAATTATATTATATAAGATATTACCAACGAATTAATAACTCTTCTCTCTAGAATAGGCATTTCATTTGTAAAGACTGACAAAAACGTAGCCAACATAAACATTTGTCTGTCTTACTCGCACAGCTTTGTTCTAACAGAGACAACAATAACAGTTACTGGTAATTGTTATTGATCAGGCCTGAATATAACTACTATTTGTTTACAAACAAACCGAGATGTTGGTGATACTTTATATTAACGGTATGCCTATTCTAGAGAGAAGAGTTGTTAGTTTGTTGGATATTACCCTGGGTTTAAAATCTTTAAGGATTAAAATCCTTTAAATTTATTATTTTGAGTATTTTAAAATTACACATCAATTAAATAATAATTATGGGAGAACACAATTTAATATAATGTTAAAGAAGGTAATTAAAATAAATTCATTATTACCATTACAGGTCGGATTTTGGTATTCATTTACGGGAGCTATGAGAGCTATTTTTTAAAGTAAACATTCACTTTAAACGATATTTAATAACCAGACGTTGTTATTTCATTGAACTTGGCTTACCTAAAAAAAGCACAGTACCAATGGAGTCCTCTACAACTAGAATTATGAAACAAAAGACGTCTACCCTATCTCTATCTCATTTGTGCTACACTTTCCAGCCAACCAAATAAATACTGTATTTGTTTTTCATACAACAAATACAGTATTTATTTGGTTGACCGGAAAGTGTAGCAGTGAGAGGCACGTACGAACATAGCTAATGTGAATCTGTAGAATAAGATAATTCTACTAAAATTTAGATGGCGCCAGTAATTTCTTTAATAATGCACTTTTCGCCCGGCCAAGTAAATATTGTATTTGTTCAACAAAGAACAAATACAGCATTTGTTTGGTTGGGTGGAAGTGGGAGTGTATGTATGTCTTCTATCCTTTTTGGGTAGAACTTTTGTCCCTGTCTAATCTAATGGGAGAATTCTCCATTCGAATCGTTTGAAGTACCAAACTATAAAATTTTCAACTTTACGTAAAGGAATACCGAAATCCTACCTGAAAGTATCACCATTTAAGGAAAAGGTGGTATACATGCAATAAGTAATAGATTTGCAAAATATTTCAAAACATTATTTTTCAGCAGTGCACTGAAAAAAATATACAAGGACCATATAGCTACATGGTTTTCCTGGGTAATTTAAAATTTCAAAATAACATGTTTTCATCAAACATTACATGAATTATAATTATCAATTCTTGGACTTACTTTAATGTCTACCCTTTCAAAAAAGTCCTATGTTCCAAATAGGTAAATTTTCGCGCGAATGCATATAGGATTTTCTTCAAATTGTAGGAATTTTGGGAACATTTTCTACATGGTACAGTAGGGATTTACAAGGAAATTTCCTGATGATTTAGACTATTTTTTTTTACATTTGCATCGTATACAGTACGGTCCAAAAGTCACCCCCTCTCTTAACCTTTGAACCAGTTGAGATATCGACTTCAAATTTAGAACTCTTAAATAAGACAACTTAAACTATCTTTAAGCATATATTTGATATTTTCAGCTCTTAAAATGTGGACAGGGGGGCATGGGGGGACATTTTTTTAAATGAAAAGGGGGGTCGTGTGATACATCATTTTAAAGCTTATAAAATCCTCTATTTAAACTAACATTTTTAATTTTTTTAAAAATGTTTTTTAAGGTTTTGATTTTTCAATTTTTTGTGCTAAAACATTCGATTTTTTAAGTTTTTTTTTATAAATTTTTATTTATGTCACCTAAAATTAGTTTAAAAGTATAATTAACATTTTTTATGATGAAATTAGGCATTTTTAAAAAATTATTTGTTTTTTTTTAGAGGAATTTTGACATTAATACCCATTTTCAACCCCATTTTAAACCCATTTTTTTTTTAATTTAAAAATATGGAGTTAAATGGAGAATTTTATAAACTTTAAAATGATGTATTACACGACCCCCCTTTACATTTTAAAAAATGTACCCCCATGCCCCCCTGCCCACATTTTAAGAGCTGAAAGTATTAAATATATTCTAAAAGATAGTTTAAGTCGTCTTATGTAAAAGTTCCAAATTTGAAGTCGATATCTCAACTGGTTAAAAAGTTAAGAGGGGGGGGGTGACTTTTGGACCGCTCTGTATATGAAAATAAATAAAATCTTTATTTTATAAAATTAGATAAAGCAGATATTTTCTTAATTGTCCATTGAGATCTTAAAAAGCAGTTCATCGACTTTATATTTTTAAGAATGCGTTGAAACATTGGTTGGAGGGGAGACAATAAAAAAAATTGTTAATTAAAATAAATCAAAAAGTTTTTATCACTTGTTTTTGAGAAAAATTAATACTGTTAGATTTAAAAGCAGTCGAGAGTAATTAGAGAACAGCCGTGACACCTTTGATCAGTAGCCCTGCACATAAGACCTTCGCCACATTCGCCCAGTGCTCTCATTTCACCACCACAGCGTTCACCAGGACCTTTTGAACAAACCCTCCTTCCGCAGGGGTCTTTGTTTTCCCCCCAGGGGCAGTACTGAGGAGGTTTCTGATTGCATTCATCATCGTAACAAGGTGAACATAAGTGGTTTATACTTCTTAAACTTCTGTTTACGTTTCTCATGCTTCTGTAAAAAATAGAAAAATATAAATAAATAAATAAATAAATAAATATTATTTATTATAGTTATCTTACCACTATTAAAATAATACTAAAAGTATATGCTTTTGAAAGAAAATGTTAAAGGAATATCAGACAGAAAAGAAAATTGTAAAAAAGTAAGGTTTCAGTCTGGATTCGAACTAGAGTCCCGCGGTTTCCGGCCTGGCGCTCTACACTGTAAATACAGCATGTAAAATAATGTAAAAATACATGAATTTACATAGTACGGAATAGTAAATTTACTATTGTGGACTATGCATAATTCATGAATGTATGTAAAAGAATGTAAAATAATGTAAAATAATGTAAAAGAATGTAAAATAATGTAAAATAATATAAAAGAATTTAAAAGAATGTAAAAAAATATATTTACATTGATTTACATATTTTTACATGATTTTACAATGTCGGGCTATGTTATTTTAAGACGCGCGTGCGCTTCGGACAATAACCAAGAAGGCGTCGCATCGTGAGACGGACCGTTTAATATTGTTATTGTTAGAGAGATAGCGATGCATGCTGCTAGGTTAAAGTGTTAAAAGTGTAAAAAAAAAGGTAAATATTATTTATGTACGATATTTAAATGCTTTATTTGTGGCATAAAATTTACATTCATTATAAATTACGATCTTTATCAACCAATAGATCTTGATGTAAGCAGTTTATACTCGTATTAAGGGTGCAAATCGTTTGGTTTATTAAAACAAATGAACTTTTCGCTACGATATTTCAAAAAAGATTTGACACAGAGACTTGTAATTTGGAACAAACATTTTCTAAGTAGTAAATATTTTTTTTCACATTTCATGTCTATGCAAAATATTACCATTCTGGACTATGTAATTTTTACCGTTCCGGTCTATGCAAAATATTACCATTATGGACTATGTAATTTTTACTGTTCCGGTCTATGCAATACATTACCATTACGGACTATGTAATTTTTACCATTCCGGTCTATGGCAACATATTACCATTTACGGACTATGTAATTTAATGTAATTTATTTTTACCGTGTACCATATGTAGAGTAGAGTATTATAATGGGTATCATACTATTTTAGATTTTAAGCTTTCACGGCCATTAAGATATAAAGAACTTTCACTTTCGGGTTTAGACCGTGTTATTGGATTTTCACTTTCCGACGTTTCGTCTCTTACTACTAGAGACATCTTCAGGGATTAGTCTGAAACTAAGTTTCGAATCAACTTGTGTCACTATTTATGACGAGTTGTGGTTATTCACCCGTGACGAGATTTTTCCTATCAAAGACTTCCATATTGCAGTTAAGTGGTAACCAGTGTCCCGATTGATATTGTTAGGATGCTTGATGATTTCTATCGATTCCCGTATCTTTCTTGGCATTTTTCTGTTTTCTGTTAATATTTGTTTTGTTTCAGACAAATTGATTTTGTGACCTGTTTCATGTACATGTTCGGCTACTGCCGATAAGGAAATTTGTTTCTTTCTTATATTGCGCTCATGCTCTTGAAGTCTTGTAGAAATTTTTCTCTTAGTTTCACCTATGTATGGCTCAATAGGACACTCGGTATACAGGAAGAAAACCCACACTGACAGATACATAAACGCATTTTCACATCACCATCCCTCTCAAAAACGCTCGGTAGTTAATTCACTTGTTCATAGGGCTTTCATGATTTCAGACAAGAATTCCCTAGACACAGAACTCCTTAAACTAACCAAAGCCTTGACCATGAACGGTTATACCAAAAAAGACATTAATAAGACCATATACAAATACAGAAATCCCAGACCCAAACAACAGGACAATAGTGACAATGACAGACAGACACAAGTTATACTTCCCTATGTAAGCGGTATCACGGATAAAATAGGTAAACTTTTGAAGAAGTCAAATATTAAGCCTATATTTCGGTCCAACCAAAAATTAGGTCAATGTTTGACTTCAACAAAAGACAAAATACCCCTGAGTTCAGAAGGCGTATATAAAATACCCTGCTCCTGTGGTACGGTTTACATAGGTGAAACTAAGAGAAAAATTTATACAAGACTTCAAGAGCATGAGCGCAATATAAGAAAGAAACAAATTTCCTTATCGGCAGTAGCCGAACATGTACATGAAACAGGTCATAAAATCAATTTGTCTGAAACAAAACAAATATTGACAGAAAACAGAAAAATGCCAAGGAAGATACGGGAATTGATAGAAATCATCAAGCATCCTAACAATATCAATCGGGACACTGGTTACCACTTACCTGCAATATGGAAGTCTTTGATAGGAAAAACCTCGTCACGGGTGAATAACCACAACTCGTCATAAATAGTGACACAAGTTGATTCGAAACTTAGTAAAATCTAATAAATTTTACATCATCAGAGCACTGGATAGGTAGGTTACCCGCTACACAAACCAATAGTCCAGGGATATTATCAAAAAAATACCCTGTTGGGCACTGTGGCTGATCCAGAGGCCTGTCAAGTTTTTCAGGTAATATAGAAGCAAAACCTATTTGATGCGGTGGATTTGGTGTGGTTTTCAAGATATGAATATCAAGATATTATATTTTGGAGAGATAACATTTTTTATATGGTTTATTCAAGATATTAACAATTAAAGGTCAGAAAATGTCTATTTTTGCACATTTTTGCATACCAGTAAAAAGTTGAGTTTTTTATCAACAATCAAAGTAACCATCCTGTAGGAAATCAAAAATGACGTTTTTTAAATGTCGATAGGATGATTTGTTGCTTAGAAAACTGCAAAAAACGATCAAAATTTGCCTACTATTCAATAAACAATAAATTTTGCAGACATCAACCGATGACTTTGTTATTGTGTAAAAAGTTGCATCTTATAGTACTCAATACGTGGTTAAAATTTCAGAACGATTCATTTAATAGTTTTTGCAAAATTACAATTGTTTATCCCAGAGATGTTTTATTTTGCAATAATATAATGCTTACAAGAATGAAGATATAATGAAAGGGGAAGAGTTTTATTAAAATAAATTATTAATTCAAAAAAAATCGATTTTTAGCATTGCAAAATCTCGTTACAAAAACACTGTAATTTTTAGCATAAACAATTTGAATAACTTTGTTGCAATTACTTTTAGGAGAATAGTTTTTTTATATTCGAAAAGCTAGCATTCTTACACGAATTTAGAAAAAAAAAAGTATATTCTATAACTACCCTTGCGACTTTACAATCACGCTGAAAAAACTCTGGAAACATTCTAATAACATTTTGTAATCATGCTGTTACCAGAGTATTTCCAGAGTGTATTTGTGCCCTTTATCCATAACGTTCCCAGAGTAAAATCAGAGCGTTTTCAGAGTGTTTTCGTTTGGACTTTTTTTTTTTTTTTTTTTAAGTCCAAACGAAAACACTCTGAAAACGCTCTGATTTAAAAAAAAAAAAGTCCAAACCCACATTGGATCTACTGTGAATCAAGCCTGGAACCACTCTGATTCAACTCTGACAAAATGGCACAAAACCACTCTGGAAACACGTTGGCAGCAGAATGTTTTCACTCTGACTCTGTTTCCAGAGTGTTTCCAGAGTAAGTTGAAGGTCGCAAGGGTAGTATGGAATAGACAATATTTCGCGGGAGCGGAAAGTTTGTCATACGAGCCGGCAGGCGAGTATGACGTTCCCGCTAGCGCGGAATGACTATTCCATACGTGTTGTAGACTATACTTTTTCTTTGACTGCAAATATGAAACACTGTATGGCTTTAAACTGCGGACAAGATTAAAAATAATGTTTTTTGTGACTCGTCATTGTAAATGCAACAAAACATATTTTTAAATAAAGCAATTAATGTTATTTAATAATTTTATCAAATCAGTAGTTAAAGAAGATTTTTATTTAATTTTAGCCCATATTTATAAATTATAATGCAAAAATTGAAGGTTATGTCAGATTGTTGTGACAGATATCAGGTTTAAATATTTAACAATAGATAGAGCAGTTTTAATTTTTTGAACTAAATTGATAAAAAACTATTCAAATATTAAGAAAAACTAATAAACTTTATATAATTTTAACGAAAAACTTTAAATTGCATTAAATTATTCAATATTTCATGGTAAAATATATATATTTTTTCATATTTTGCTACAGTTTTCTTTACTTTTATAAACAAGAGATGGCACTACATGTGCTCATTCTAACACTTGATACGGAATATTCATACCGTATCTAGAGCTAGAATGGATTTATTATGTTTTTGAACAGTGTGTGTATTTGCTTACATTCTAAAGAAGTCTTGGAAAAAGATTGTTCTAGGTTAATATGGGGCAAAGTTAGTCACTTTTTTTTAATTCACAGCTACTTTGTTCACTTAAAATTGAATAAAAATAAATTATTTATAACAAATTTTGTATATTAAACTATAAATTACCCTATATTTGCCAATAACAATAACACATGATACACGGAAAAAAAAATATAGCTAGGAGCGCTATAACATACATACCAAGCAAATTATAATCGCTTATTATATAAATACAAGGCTTTCTCTTACAATTATGGCAGTCAGTGTAAAAATTTATATGAAATACTTTAATTGTTTAGTGAATAATAAAATATAACAAATAGTATGGCATTTATAGCTTAAATAGATTTAATTATTGTCCGTGCTAATAATTTTTATAATATAATAAAATTTCTGTAAATTTATAATAGTGTCTGTAATAAATATAATCGTGTCTGTAATATATATAATCGTTTCCAATTTATTTTTAACATTATTAGTTATTGTGTCCCTTATAATCTATAGCTTAAATCACTATAATTTGCCACTGTTACCAAATATCTTATAATGTATAGCGCAGAGCCCACTAATTTCTTTCCGTGTAGGATATTTTGATAAATATCTTGATAGGATGTTTTTATAAAAATTCTATAATTCTTTAAGTATTTTTAAAATTTATTAAAAATACCTACACGAATTTTTAAGGTGACGTCACTTTTGACCAGACCCCCCTCCCCCCTTCGTCACTTTTCGTCACATTTTGACCAGCCCCCCTCCCCCCTATGGAGGTGACGTCATTCTTGAACAGCCCCTTTGTTCTAATTCAGAACCTTCCACTTACACATGTTGGGGCCTTTGTAGATCGGGAGCCCCGTATAACTGATACCCCTAATACCGCGGTAGCTACGCCCCTGCATATTCTTCTGGTGTCAATGAATTTGTCCGCCAAGTTATTCCAAACATGTTACATTAATCGCAGCTCATGGCAATTAAAAGTACCATGCAATTATTGTTAATGGGTGATTCTCTGCCGGGGTTGAGACCCACCTATTCTTATGTATTTTGGGATGCTGAATACAAATCTGTCATAAAAAAGGCACTTCATAGGCTCATTTTTTTTCTACACTGGAAAAACTGTCTGGGGCCACAAAAAAAAGAGTGGTCTGTGCTGGGGTTTAGACCCACCTATTCTTATGTATTTTGAGATGGTGAACAAGAATCTGTCATAAAAAATGCATTTCAATGGCTCATTTTTTTGTTACACTGAAATAATATGAGATTTTTACCATTTTAGACAGTTTTTTCAGTGTAGCAAAGAAATGAGCTGATGAAGTGCCTTTTTTTTTATGACAGATTCGTATTCAGCATCCCAAAATACATAAGAGTAGGTGGGTCTCAACCCCAGCACAGACCACTTTTTTTATTTTGTGGGCCTGTGTAATTATCATACATTTAAAAAAAAATAATGTAAATACAAAATGTCTAAAAAAACAGTTCTTTTCAAATTAATTAAATTTTGGAAAGGAAATATTTAATTGTAATTTTTGGAAAAAATTAAGGTTTAACAATTATGTCACCGCTCTAGGGAGGGGAATAACAGGAATCACAGGAGTAAGAAAGTGAAACCGGAAAGTGGTTTTCATTTGTTGTATCTAAAACTGTTTAAAACTCTTAAAATTTTTTTCAAAATGTATGTTTTTTATATGTGTGCTGGAGGTCTATTGGTCAAAAACTATTTGCAAATAGCAAAAATCTAAAAAATGCAAAGCACGTCTTGTTTTTAAAAATGATCAATTTCGCAAAAGAATCAGTTTCATAAGAATGACTCCTATACATTATTTTAACGAAATGTGGAAAAACCGCAAGTATTATCCTTGTTCCAAATTCTAAAAATACCACAAAAACCACGGCAATCTATATATAAACATTGTTTAAATAATTATAGAGGCCTTAAATAATAATTCTAATCTTTTTTATATTTATTTTAACTAGACTTAATTGAAATTAATGATAAAAAGATTAAAAATTAAATAGGTAATAATGTAAATAATAATATATACCTTATTTCATTTTATTATTAGTAACTAAAAAAGTTACTAGGTTTAGTGTAGCTTTGTATGTAGAACTTCTGGTGAAAAACGGCATTTTGCGTAAATTTGAAGTATGTCTTGAAAATACACAGTAATAGAGCTTTCCCATTTTCCACCTCCGCCCGTAAAATGGATTTTTTATTATCAGATTCACTTTCAGCAACCATAAAAACCTTAATATACCAATTTTCACGAAAACTACCCTCTGCCCTTTTAGGGGTAAAGTTAGATTTTTTTTATAATCAGATTCACTTTCAACAACCTCAAAAACCCCAATATAACAATTTTCACAAAAACTACCCCCACACCTCAGGGGGTGAAATTAGAAAAAAAGTATAATCAGATACATATTCCTCGACCACAAAAAACCCCTATATAACAATTTTGAAGAAAATATTAATAATATTGAAAAATAATTACCCCCTCACCCCCTCTGGGGTGGAACTAGAAAAGTTTTTTATCAGATTCAATTTCAGCAACCTCAAAGACCCATATATAGCAATTTTAAAATTTTTCCAAAAAAAATGTATTTTTCCCCATTTGCCCCCCTTGCCGCATCTCAATGTTTACCAAAAACAATCCAGAGCGAGAACTTTTGGTAACATACCTCTATGCCAAATTTCAAGTCTCTAGCTTAAAGCGTTCTTAAGTTATCGTGCCCACAATATTTCCCGGACAGACCGATCGACCGACCGACCAACCGACCGATCTACCGACCGAGCGACAATTTTTTTTTTGCTCGAAATT
>OY294044.1:2509891-2718816 GCA_958510825.1 Brachypterus glaber | reverse complement strand
AATGCCATACTATTTGTTATATTTTATTATTCACTAAACAATTAAAGTATTTCATATAAATTTTTACACTGACTGCCATAATTGTAAGAGAAAGCCTTGTATTTATATAATAAGCGATTATAATTTGCTTGGTATATGTGTTATAGCGCTCCTAGCTATAATTTTTTTTTTCCGTGTATAGAGATAAATTAATTGGATTTATTCCTTTACAATTATTTTTGAATATGTTTTCTAGTTTTTGTGTAAAACATATTTTTGCAAAAATTTGCAAAAAGGGGTATATATTAACAATATCATGGGGCATTCATATTAACAAATATTTAAATGCAGTTATACAACAAAAAGTATTAGGTACATCAATTTTTGTTTACTTTAATCGAAATTTAATTATTTTTCCTTTAATATAAGGGATTTAATTATTTTTTTAAGAATATTATTCAGTTTTTTTATGTTTTTTTTTTTAAATATTAACTTACTTTATCGTTCTTTTTTATTTTTTTCTTATTTAAAAACGTTAATTTTTAAACTTTTTTTCTATTCTCTTTGATAAATGTTATTATATCATTTAGAGTTTCGTTTTAATTTAATTTTTTTCACATAAAAAATATGAAATAACTTTATTTTTCAATATTAAATAAAAAAAAATATATTAATATTAAACCCCCTTATTTAAGTTTTAATTAATAGAATTTATCCCCCATTAGATTTCTTAGGTTAAAACTTGCCCCAAGGCTGTTAAAAAGTCTTGCACCAAATGTGGGACAAGTTTTAACTTTTGACATTTTTTGTTTAAATTAATTTTACATAAAATCTGTAAAAGATAAAAATGTAATTTTTTCACTAAATAATAGCTAAGGGAACGTTCAAGTATTACGTAACGCTCCTAGGTGGGGGGTCATTTTGGAGTGTTACGCCCATGTCAATGGTATAGGAAAATAGCGTTACAGGGGGGGGGGGGTTCGAAATGATCAAAATTTGCGTTACGTAATACTTGGACGTTCCCTAAAGGTTAAAATTTGTATATTCTATAAAACAAAAGTACAAAAATTAATTTACCATTTTTTTTTCAAAAAGTGTTAAGTCTAGCCCCCCCCCCTTCCCCTACTTGCCTATTGTAGAAATCCATTTTAATGATCAAGTCTTGGGACAAACGCATACAATTTTAATTTTAATCATGTTTTTAAATAAACTTGTCAAGATATTAATTTAACAAACATTAATAAATAAATGATGAAACCTCATTTTAGTTATGCGTAGAAAATTAAAAATTAACCAAGTTAACTTTGGACTTTTTCTTTATTTTTAAATTATAATTAATCAAATATGACAAAAAATGTACCAGATTATAACAAAATTAATGGAATAATTTAAAAATATAAGTATTTTAAATATTGATCTAAATATATTTTAAAATTAGACAAGAAAATGTTGTGCGTTCAAAGTCCAAAGCTAAACCAATCGATCGATTTGTCCGTTTACAAAACTCGGGAGAAATTTTTAATAAATTCCTTAAAACAGACAATATTTTAATATGAGTCCGTATTTAATAGTATATTAAAGTGCTAGTTTCATAACATACGTTTTTAGCGCACGAGTACAAGTTTAGAAAACGAGCCGCTTGCGCTGAGTTTTCTAAAGTACTAGTGCGCTAAAAACGTGTTATGAAACGAGTGCTTTATACAATTTTTTCTATTTTGCTCTAAAATTTTTAAAAACTTACATTTTAATTGATGACTGATTTAGGGATTTTTGTTTCGAATTGGCATTATAGTTTTCGCCATGTTTAAAATTCTAAGAACGAATATTATTTTGATATATTTTATAGTCATTTCTTCTCTTTTCCACTGCAAGTAACCAAGCCACAATTTTAACACGGTAAAACATAACCTAAACACAAAATTTTGTAGAAAATTAAACTTTAAACCGACGTTCACAATTGCGCGGCAAACTTCAAGAGATAGACTTTTGTCTGTTGCCAACCCAAAAGAAAAAAAAGTAGAGACCTCTTATGGGCCTATAAGAACACGCAAAATGCGTGTGATTATGAGCTTATAAGAGTCGCAAAATAGAAAATATACATAACGCACTTAGGGGGGAGGGGGTATTGCTTAGTGTTAGTACACGTTACGAACTGTACAAAGTCCACAAGGATAGGTATAATTAACACGTTCGCTGCCGATGACGCATACTTGGCGTCATTTGTTTTCTTTGGGGGCACTATAAAAATCATAACCGGCAGAGAACCTGCTGAGGAAAGTAACTTTTCAATACATCGTTTTAAAGATAAAATATTTCACTACGAAATAAAATTAAATTCAGTTTTCTATCTCTACTAATATAGCGGGAAATTATTTTTGATCTCGACCGCTACCTGTGCGTCGGCAGTCAACGCGTTAATTATATAAATATTAAAGTTTAGAGCTTTATTTTTAGTCTACTAAATACAAACCAGTCTTTAAAATTACTAACTAACTAAATTTAAAATTTCACAAAAATACAAGCAAAATTTTTACGAATATCACTCTTCTACAAAAATGTAAAAAAACCCTAGTGCCTGTGGCATTTTTTTTAATTCTTAATTAGTATTATTACTGAAAATTTTAGAAAAATTCAAGAAAGCTCTACCGCCGCAGGCGAAAATTTTTATGCTTAAGTTATACAGTCCCAAATAAAAAAAAAATCGTAGAATGCCCCAGTGACACAGGCGAAAATTTTCACAAACTTGATGGCCTATTTTAGTTTTTAAACTATTATTATTCTAAATTTCACAAAAATTCAAGAAAGCTCTAGCGCAGCAGGCGAATTTTTTTTTTTAATTTCAAGATTAAGTTTTACAATCTTAAATAAAAAAAAAACGTAGAAAAGACCTAGTACAACAGACGAAATTTTTGTCTCTGTTAGAACAAAGATGTGCGAGTAAGACAGATGAATGTTTATATTTCCGATGTTCTGTCAGTTTTTAGGAATGAAATGCCTTTTCTAGAGAGAAGAGTTATTATAGTCGGTGACCATTTTTATTTCATTATTTGCTCCCGGCTATATTTAATATACAGTGCGATTATAAAGTGCCGAACAGTTTGAAAAGAAAATACTCTTCGTTTGAAGCCACGCCTCTGTTAGAGTTGTGCGCGACAAGCCCATGTGATTGCTACGTACAACAGCTCAGTGGACAGTAAAACGCACACAGCTTTCTTGCATTTAACTCATCGCTAATGCCAGTTTTGCCTTAAAAAGTGTTCGGCACTTTATAATCGCACGATATGTCTTAATGTACATTCAGATTAAGCTATTTTCAAATTGCTAGACTCCGGATCCGGTTCGTTTGGGTGCTAGAAGCTCCAAAACCTATGGCAATGAGCTACCAAAAAGTCTATTTTTACTTTGCCGAGTGATATACATTTCTTTTAATACATTCAGTTTAAGCTATTTTCATAGTTATGAACAAAAATTCTGGGGCCAATGCGTCAGAGCAGTCTTTAAAAATTTGCTTTGCATTATGTGATAATTATTTTTTTAAATAAATGAGAATTTAGAAAAAGGCATTTTGATTAAATCGACACTCCCATGCAACAAGGACGTAACTCAAGTTAGACCTATTTTGAGTTATTCTCATAAGTAAATCCCTTAAAAAAAGACACACATGGTGGTACTACTCAGATTTCTCCACATGCCATTTTAACTAAAAGTTTACCTAAAAACACTAAAGTAAGAAATTCTAAACTTGAATATTATCAGAAATAAACAATAAATAAACAATAAATACTTATACAGTTTAATAGAGAATTTTATAAGCTTTGAAATGATGTATCACATGCCTTCCTTTTCCACTTTAATCATTTTTCACCCTTAAATAACAAAAAAAATATATTTTAAAAATTTAGCTGTCGTGAAAAATGACAATATATGAGTTACGGCTTTGTTGCTTGGCGGTATCGAAATGAAAATTATTTCGAGTTTTTAGTGTTGGCATATGTCAGTTAAGGTTTTTAAAGTCTTTTTTTTAATCTTTAGCCTACTAAATAATTGTGTAAAACTGTGAAAACAGACTAATCTAAATGTAATAAATGTAATTTGTTTGACTCGGGTAAGTTAAAAATATATTTTTCGGGGACCCCATTTCACCACCTTTTCCAGGCTTCTAGCATCCAAAGGAACCCGATCCAGGACCTGGATATTTGCAAATAGCCTAATTTGAATGTACTTTAAGACATATGTAAAATACAGCTCGGAGAAAATAATGAAATAAAAATGGTCACTAGCTTGATGATGTTGCTATGCCATTGGCACAGTTGTCCCTTTTACACTTGTAACTAGGACCGACCTAAGAAGCGAGTGGCCTATGATGTAAGAACGGGGAGGCGCGCTCTGGTGATTTTAGTCGAGGGCGCTTAAATGAGAGGGGGCGTCAAAATTTGGTAGCTGTAGAAAACTATTGAACGCACCAAAACTGATCCATTGACTTTCAGATAAAAGCTGGTTATTATCAAATGTTTTTCTTGTAAAAATCGACTTAATTCTTGGAACATAAAGCTTATAATTAATTAAACTGATCTGTAACGATAAAATAGGCCTATTTATAGAAACATTATAGTTCAGTAGACGACAAATGAGTAAACAAGTAATGAAAATATGTAATTCTTCGCATTCCATAATATACTCTTCTGAAGTTATAACAAAAACGAAATAAAATATATAAAAAGGTGAAGAACTCTAAACAAACAATATAGCCAACGAACTAATAACTCTTTTTTCTAGAATACGCATACCGTTAAAATAAAGTATCGCCAACATCTCGGTTTGTTTGTAAACAAATAGTAGGTATATTCAGGCCTGAACAATAACAATTACCAGTAACTGTTATTGTTGTCTCTGTTAGAACAAAGATGTGCGAGTAAGGGCCACTTGCACCAACTTTTGGTACGGGATTATCTCAGCTAAACCGAGTTTAAGCTAAAAATGCTGAGTTCTGATTGGTCTTACGTACGTTTTTGTCAGTTTTTACAAATGTAATGAATATAGCGCATGCATCTGACAACAATGCAGCAACACTTGCATACGTCATCAAAGGTCTCGACCAATCTCACTTCTCCTCGCCTATTACCTGCACGAGTATGCCACCCTCTGTGTTATATTCTCTATGAATCCTGAAGATAATCAACCTTACAAAGGGAATTAAAGTTATTCTGCCAACCATAAAACAAAGAAACAAATGAGCATCAACCCAGATTCTGCGCGGAGTTTGTCTGCTTTTCTAGCACGTAGCTTTGTGAAGAGTATAACAACTAGTGATTAGTGGTTGTTTTTAATTTTGTTTTAGGAAAACAATTGAAAATCATGCACTGATAGTGTGTCCATTATTTAGGGAATAGAATGGTTTCGAAAATTCAAATTAGAAACACATATAAAGGACTTTGGACTAATTATAACTACCCTGGTAGAAAAGTACATAAATCTAACTTAACCTAACATTAGATTAGTGACATTTTTATGTTTAGTCTCAAACGTTATAAAAAAACGTTATAAAATATATAAATATAACTTTAAAAACTAACGTTTGACAGAAACGTTATAATATATATAAATCTAACCTTAAAAACTACCGTTTGACAAAAACGTTATAAAATACATTAATCTAACGTTAGTTTCCCAACTAAATTCTAGCCTTTTTGTAACGTTATTCTAACTTTAAATATTTTTTAAATTTCCATTATTAATAAGTAAGCTATAGTAGAAAATACTCATTTTAGACAGCTATGTGCCTAGGTTTGATAATTATTATTATTTCTATAAGTTTAAAAATATATCCCCTAAAAGTCAAAATTATAGTAAGTCTAGCAACGCTGTACTAGAATTGAAAAAATATTTTAAGATTCTGAATGTGTAAATAAATATTAACTAACTAAATATACTGTTTTTCTGAGAGGTAAACGTATTTATCGAAGTATAACAGCATATTACACGAAAAATATTTAGGAGCACCTAAAAAGATGGCCATTTTATAAATAAATGTAACGAAATTATGTTTAAAAATATTATGATTGCTAAAATACATTAAGATTTATTTTTATGAATAAATTTGTCTCCAGCTGCCATTTTATGATGCAGGTAGAAATTTCCTAGTTGGCCACGCCCCCTCCGAAAGTTAGAAATTAAACGTACTTGTAACGTTTTTCTAACTTAAAAATCTAACGTTAGATTAACGTTTGTAACTAACGTTTGATTCTAACGTTAAAAAGCGAGACATTTGCACATATTTTATAACGTACTTTTATACAGTTTTCTAACGTTGGAAAAAAGTTATTCTAACGTTAAATTTCTACTAGGGTATAGCCTAGTTAGTCCAGTAAAATTAGTCAAAATGCATATTGTAATTCGATTCAGGTACACTGAAAAAAATTACGTTATTGGCTCTAAGTAGTCAACACTATTAATAGTTATTGGCAGTTATTCTTTTAGCTTAAAAGATGTGTATCTTCAAACAAAAGTATTTATCTTGTCCCAAGAAAAGCTTTTGAAATATTTTTAAAATTCTCTTGGGCCTGGAGCATTTGAGGCAAAAACCATTTATCTTGTTTTAAGATTGTTAAAAATTAAATAATTTTAAATACTTTGGCACAAGATTTTTTCTTTTGAGACAAGACCACTTGCACACAAGATCTAAAAATTTTAAGTTAAAGAATCAGAAAGATCTTGGCAAGTGAATTATATTTACATGAGAAGGCGCTTTTGGACATATTCAAGAGTACGAAGCATTTGGCCTAATTTCATATGCCATATACCGCAAAAGATCCTTTTTTTCAGTGTAGCCATATAGAAAAATCGATATATTTATTGATACACTGAAAAAAATGACGTTCTTGGCTCAAAGTAGTCAACACTATTGGCAGTTATTCTTTTATCTTAAAAGATGTGTATCTTCAAACAAAAGTATTTATCTTGTCTCAAGAAAAGTGTCGCTTTTGAAATATTTTTAAAGTTCTCTTGGGCCTGGCGCATTTGAGGCAAAAACCATTTATCTTGTTTTAAGATTGTTAAAAATTAAATAATTTTACACTTGCACACAAGATCAAAAAATTTAAAGTTAAGGAATCAGAAAGATCTTGGCAAGTAAATTATATTTACATGTTAAGAGAGGGCGCTTTTGGACATATTCAAGAGTACGAAGCATTTGGCCTAAATTCATATGCCATTACCGCGAAAGATCCTTTTTTTCAGTGTAGCCATATGGAAAAATCGATATATTTATTGATAACATATTTGGGATTTCAAGGCATCCAACTTTGAAAGGGTTGTTTAAGCAATGGTTGGTGGTAGAACCAAATTAAGCCGGTGAAATTTCGTTAAAATGATTAGATTTATCTTAATTATCCGGCTTACTCGGCACTATCCGAGCGTCAAATTGAAACGGGACCACCTCAGGAATGCCCTCTTTAAGTTGCAAAAAGTTTCATCAAATTCCGTTCATTCGTTCCAAAGTTATGCGGAAACAAACATAAAAATAAAAAAAAAACACGTCGAATTTCTAACCTCCTCCTTTTTGGAAGTTGGTTAAAAATTATAACTTGACATTGGACTCAATCATATGGCTTAATTACTTTTACCGATTTTTTTTTACAAAAATGTGATTAGCAATAAACCACATTTATCTGGGTAAGGGCATATAAGAATGCGATGCCGTGATTGGCGTGATGTGCCGCCATGTATCTTGTATGCCAATCACGGCATCGCATTCTTATTTATAGTATTATTAATTTGAGCCATTTCGCCTCAATGACTATTTATATCGTAAAAAATCTAAAACAGAAAATAAAATTAAAATAAGAAAGTTATCTATCTGTCGTTAAAATCAAATGGACAGGAAACAGTGAATAGTACCATTTCATCCTTTTTGGGAATCATCAGCACTGTGTATCCTGTATGTTGCTAATATTCAAATAAAACGTTAGATAGATATAAATGGAACCATGCTTTTATATCTATCTAACGTTTTATTTGAATATTAGCAACATACAGGATACACAGTGCTGATGATTCCCAAAAAGGATGAAATGGTACTATTCACTGTTTCCTGTCCATTTGATTTTAACGACAGATAGATAACTTTCTTATATATATTTTTCGGTTATTAACCGACAAACGTGCAGTATATATTTTTATAGACTGTCAATTCTTAACTTATTTAACTCTTCTTAACCGGCTAAAGGTTCATATAATGGTTTTTGAATGCACGTTACTGTACACCCTAAATTGTGGCGATTTGCCTTTTGGGAACAAGTGAACAGATAACAGTGACCACATCAATAGATGGCACCATGCTTTTATATCTATCTAACGTTTTATTTGAATATTAGCAACATACAGGATACACAGTGCTGATGATTCCCAAAAAGGATGAAATGGTACTATTCACTGTTTCCTGTCTATTTGATTTTAACGACAGATAGATAACTTTCTTATATATATTTTTCGGTTATTAACCGACAAACGTGCAGTATATATTTTTATAGACTGTCAATTCTTAACTTATTTAACTCTTCTTAACCGGCTAAAGGTTCATATAATGGTTTTTGAATGCACGTTACTGTACACCCTAAATTGTGGCGATTTGCCTTTTGGGAACAAGTGAACAGATAACAGTGACCACATCAATAGATGGCACCACGCTTTTAAATCTGTTTTATTTGAATATTAGCAACATACAGGATACACAGTGCTGATGATTCCCAAAAAGGATGAAATGGTACTATTCACTGTTTCCTGTCTATTTGATTTTAACGACAGATAGATAACTTTCTTATATATATTTTTCGGTTATTAACCGACAAACGTGCAGTATATATTTTTATAGACTCAATTCTTAACTTATTTAACTCTTCTTAACCGGCTAAAGGTTCATATAATGGTTTTTGAATGCACGTTACTGTACACCCTAAATTGTGGCGATTTGCCTTTTGGGAACAAGTGAACAGATAACAGTGACCACATCAATAGATGGCACCACGCTTTTAAATCTGTTTTATTTGAATATTAGCAACATACAGGATACACAGTGCTGATGATTCCCAAAAAGGATGAAATGGTACTATTCACTGTTTCCTGTCTATTTGATTTTAACGACAGATAGATAACTTTCTTATATATATTTTTCGGTTATTAACCGACAAACGTGCAGTATATATTTTTATAGACTCAATTCTTAACTTATTTAACTCTTCTTAACCGGCTAAAGGTTCATATAATGGTTTTTGAATGCACGTTACTGTACACCCTAAATTGTGGCGATTTGCCTTTTGGGAACAAGTGAACAGATAACAGTGACCACATCAATAGATGGCACCATGCTTTTATATCTATCTAACGTTTTATTTGAATATTAGCAACATACAGGATACACAGTGCTGATGATTCCCAAAAAGGATAAAATGGTACTATTCACTGTTTCCTGTCCATTTGATTTTAACGACAGATAGATAACTTTCTTATATATATTTTTCGGTTATTAACCGACAAACGTGCAGTATATATTTTTATAGACTGTCAATTCTTAACTTATTTAAAATTAAAATGTTCTTATAAAGAACTTTCACTTTCGGGTTTAGACCGTGTTAATGGATTTTCACTTTCCGACGTTTCGTCTCTTACTACTAGAGACATCTTCAGGGATTAATCTCAGTTTCAGATTAATCCCTGAAGATGTCTCTAGTAGTAAGAGACGAAACGTCGGAAAGTGAAAATCCATTAACACGGTCTAAACCCGAAAGTGAAAGTTCTTTATATCTTAATGGCCGTGAAAGCTTAAAATCTAAAATAAAATGTTCTTATTAGGCGCACCTATTTCTAGATGCGCTGGTAAGGTATTGCGTTTAAAATAATACTTATCTGCTATATCTTCTTTACCTAAAAAATATTATTAGTTTAAAAATTTTGCCTAAATAAAGAATTTTCAATAAAATTCTTGATAAATCGTTAAAATAATTAAAAAAGAACGAAAAACTGAATAAAAGTTAACTTCTAACGTTTCGGGATCTAATCTGATCCCGTTTTCAAAGAAAATTATTAGTTTTGAAAGAATTTGTGCAATATTTGGCTTTATCAATCAAAATATGACAAATGTCAAAATATGTCATTTCGAGGTAATTGAAACAAAGACACCTGTAACAATAAAAAGGTGTAGAGAAATTAATTTGGAAAAGGCGTTTTTGTTGAAAACGTGTAGAGAAGTTAATTTGGAAAAAACTTTTATTGAAAAGAGGGCAAAGTTAAGTTACCGCGTAATACTTCATCATTAAGTATTGGTGTCCAAATATTAGATAAAGATGAAGAGCATTCGCTAATACAGTTATCTCTGCATAATTTTATGAAAATTGATTCTTTTAGCTTTCGTATTTCTGTGATAGGCTCTTTAGTTAAAATTTTTGTATTATCAAATAAAAAATGGTGACAATTATTAAATGAGTGATCAACTAATTTTGAAGAAAATATTTTTCTTTTTTGACAGTTAACTTTATGTTATGTCAGACGGACAGATAAAGGCCTACCAGATTCACCGACATAAAATTTCCCGCATTGACAGGGAATGCAATAAACGCTGTTTCTAGAATTTATATTTGCATTAAAAGGCTTAGTTTTTGTAAGAATTTGACGTAAAGTATTATCTGTTTTAAAAGCCGTACGTATATTAAATTTATTACCAATACGTTTTAAAGACTCGCATTCTTATGTTTTATGTTCTTATGCAAGCTTCTGGATAGGCCTTAAAGTTGCAAGGTTTTACGGTACCTAACATAAAAACATGTGCATAACTTAAAAACATGTTTCATGTGTTTTTCACATGATATTTCAAATTGTTTATTATTCAAACTAATGCCTCCCTCAATGAGGTTATCATAATATGATTTTAGAATTTTGAAAACAACAAACTTGTTTTTAGTATGCATTTGTATTTAATCTTATTATCTTATTTTAAGTTAAAAAATAAATCTATTATTTAATGGAAACAATTTCTTAGAATAGATTTTTTCTACGACTGCTTTAGAATGTAAGCAAATACACACACTTTTCAAATACAGAATGAATCCATTCTAGCTCTAGATATGGTATGAATATTCCGTATCAAGTTTTAGAATGAGCACATGTAGTACCATCTCTTGTTTATAAAAGTAAAGAAAACTGTAGCAAAATTGTATATTTTACCATGAAATATTGAATAATTTAATGCAATTTAAAGTTTTGCGTTAAAATTACATAAAGTTTATTAGTTTTTCTTAATTAATGACCAGTTTTTTATCAATTTAGTTCAAAAAATTAAAACTGCTCCATCTATTGTTAAATATTTAAACCTGATATCTCTCACAACAATCTGACATAACCTTCAATTTTTGCATTATAATTTGTAAATATGTGCTAAAATTAAATAAGTACTGATTTGATAAAATTATTAAATAACATTAATTGCTTTATTTAAAAATATGTGTTTTGTTGCTATTTACAATGTCGAGACACAAAAAACATTGTTTTTAACCTTGTCCGCAGTTTAAAGCCATACACTGTTTCATATTTGCAGTCGAAGAAAAAGTATAGTCTACAACACGTATGGAATAGTCATTCCGCGCTCGCGGGACCGTCATACTCACCTGCTGGCTCGTATGACAGACTTTCCGCTCGCGCGGAATATTGTCTATTCCATACTAGTTATAGAATATTCTATTTGATATCGTCCTTCTGAAAAATTATTTTTTCCTCAATGATTTTAGGTCGGGTAGTGGAAGTTCCACCGTGGAACTTTACCGGATCGCCCGCTATAGTGAGTATTTACTTTGCTGTTTACCAAATTCGGTCGGTCCGTTAATTCAAAAAGGGTGACAAAAATAATATCAACAACTTCAGGCCCATCTCATTGCTACCTGTAGTCTCAAAAATTTTCGAGTACATATTAAAAAATCAAATCTATGAATATATGGAAGAAAATAACTTGTTTTCTAAAAACCAATTTGGTTTTCGTAAGAATAAATCTACAATTCTTGCCATTCTTCAATTAATGGAAAAAGTTATATCAGGTTACGAAAATAAAGAGTACATAGAGTCAATATTATGCGGTTTAACCAAAGCCTTCGATTGCGTGGACCACCCCACATTATTAAATAAATTAAAATATTATAAATTTAATGATATGGCCCTGAAGTTGCTGAAAATTTATCTGGAGGGTAGAAGGCAAGTTACCGTGGTCGGGGGACAGTGCTCTGGGGAGGAAGCTGTTGAAGTCCAAACCATTGTCAAATCTAGTCCTTATTATATCAGGTTGCGTGCAGATATGCAGTCTATATTGAAACAAGTAGAAGATTGGTTTGCTGCCAACAAATTAAGTTTTAATGCATCAAAAACAGATCACATAGTTTTCTCCTTGAGGGAATTAGATGATGAGAACAAACAAAAAACGGTTAAGTTCTTGGGTCTTCAGCTTGATGCAACCTTGTCATTCAAGCAGCACATTGACAGTATTTCCAAGAAAATAACAAAAACAATATATTTACTAAAAAATATGAAGCCAATTGTGGATTCGGGTACATTGATAATGGTATATCACTCATTATTAATGAGTGTAAGCTGCTACGGCATTATGGCCTGGGGACATTCTACCGATGCAGATCGAATATTTGCGCTTCAGAGGCGAGCTGTCCGGATTATTGCCGGACTCGGGTATAGGGAGGATGTACGTCGGGCGTTTTCTGAACTCAACTTTCTTACTATACCCTCGCGCTATATCTTTGAGTGTTTGGTCTATGCCAAAAATATTCTAGCTAGATACACTTCCCAGGGGGAAATCCACAGGTATGAAACACGGTTGGGGCGTAATGTAAGACTGGATTTTCTAAGGCTGGAAACCTCTAGAATTTCCACTCTGTATTACGCACCGACTTTTTTCAACAAATTACCTATGGAAACACGGAATTTAAGTACCAGGCGCTTTAAACAAACTATAAAATCATTTTTGTTAAGGCAGGCATTTTATGATTTTGACGAGTTTTTAAACTCGGACGCTTCCATCTCTGATGGACATTTTTAATTGTATGTTTTTTTTAAGTATGTTATGCAAAAAAAAAAAAACATTTTTTAATCTGTTTTAATAATGATACCTATGCAAAATTACAGTTTTAATCGTGTAAATTACAATTCTAATTGTGTAAAATTACAATTGTAATTGTGTAAAATTACAATTCTAATTATGTAAAATTACAATTCTAATTGTGTAAAATTACAATTCTAAATGTGTAAAATTACAATTTTAATCATGTAGTTACAATTCTAATCATTATTTTGAATGACGTGTGTAAAAATTTTATAATTTATGGCACAAATAAATTCTATTCTATTCTATTCTATAATCATTTGTATATTTCCGATGTATATGCTGCGCAACGAACTAAGAACTCTTCTTTCTAGAATAGGCATACCGTTAAAATAAAGTATCGCCAACATCTCGGTTTGTTTGTAAATAAATAGTAGGTATATTCAGGCCTGAACAATAACAATTATCAGTAACTGGTATTGTTGTCTCTGTTAGAACAATGATGTGCGAGTAAGACAAACGAATGTTTATGTTGGCTACGTTTTTTTCAGTTTTTACAAATGAAATGCCTATTCTAGAGAGAAGAGTTATTAGTTCGTTGTATATTTCCGATGTATATGCTGCGCAACGAACTAAGAACTCTTCTTTCTAGAATAGGCATACCGTTAAAATAAAGTATCGCCAACATCTCGGTTTGTTTGTAAATAAATAGTAGGTATATTCAGGCCTGAACAATAACAATTACCAGTAACTGGTATTGTTGTCTCTGTTAGAACAATGATAAAAGTCCAAACAATATCTATACAATAAAATTTAGTTGAAAGTTTTTGCCCGATTTGTATAATTTAGCTTTTTAATTTTTGGGGAATAGAGCTTTGGATCTGACTAAAATTGTTAATCATTTGTATATTTCCGATGTACAGCATATATATGCTGCGCAACGAACTAAGAACTCTTCTTTCTAGAATAGGCATACCGTTAAAATAAAGTATCGCCAACATCTCGGTTTGTTTGTAAATAAATAGTAGGTATATTCAGGCCTGAACAATAACAATTATCAGTAACTGGTATTGTTGTCTCTGTTAGAACAATGATGTGCGAGTAAGACAAACGAATGTTTATGTTGGCTACGTTTTTGTCAGTTTTTACGAATGAAATGCCTATTCTATTTGTTGAATTTGCGGCATGGTTACATTTGGTCAACATATAAATCTAAAAATTTGATTCATTGGGTTGCTATATTTTATTGTGCCGGGAGTAAATTTCGTTTACTCCCGAAATACAACGTTGTACGTACGTTCTTGTCATACACGGTGTTCTAGAAGAACTTTTAAATGATAAATATCTCTGATATTTCAGGCTAACATACTCGGTTTACCCTCGATGTCTCCGATTTTGACCAAACTTGGCATAGTGGTACCACCATGGTACCTAAGCACTCCATCCAATTTTTTTTCAAAACGGTCCATCCGTTCACTATACTGGGTGTCCCACCAAGTTCTTGAAATAGCTTATCTCCGTTATTTGAAAAGGTATTAAAATTTGCAAAAAATAGCATTAAATCAAAGCCAAAGAAGATTTTACTGACTTATTCAAAACCGCTCCTTGCTTACCCACTCCCTTGAAACTACCCCCAACCTCTGTTTTTCAAATTGCACCCCCTAATTATTTTAAAGACTATGAAAGTGCACTTTACTCTGAATTCAACCATTTATTATAAGTGGTATCTTAATTTTAATAACAATTATTATTTATTAATAGAAGGGTGGTATTTAAAACAAAATTGCGGGTAGTTCTAGGAGACAGGGTTGTTATGAGTTGGTTTTGAATATATTAATCAATTTTCTATTGGGTACAATTTAACGTAAGTTTTTGGAAATTTTTCTGGTTAAATTTAAAATGAAATGTGTTTTTATATTCTTTACTAAAATAGGGAGGTTCTATTTAAAAAACTAGTTGGAGGTGGTTCCAAGAGGGTGGGTTAATAAGGGGTAGTTTTGCATATGTCAGTAAATTCTACTTTGACTCCAATTTAATTTTATTTTTTTTAACTTTTTATATTTTTAAATAACGGAGATATAGCCCGTCTAAAACCTGGAGGGACATTATTATTACTAAATAATAATTGTTATTGGAAGCCCCTTAAAAGAATAAGATACTATTTATAATACATGGTTTAATTCAAAATTAAAATGTAATTTCATATTCTTAGATAAAAATGGGGGAGGAAGGTGTTATTTGAAAATCAGAGGTTGGGGTGGTTACAAGGGAGTGAGTAAGTCAATAAAATCTTTTTTGTTTCCCATTTAACGCTATTTTTTACAAAAAAATACCTTTTCAAATAACGGAGATATAACTTGTCAAGAACCTGGTTAGTGGGACACCCGGTATCGTGAAAAAAATTGGATGGAGTGCTTAGGTACCATAGTGGTACCACTATGCCAAGTTTGGTCAAAATCCGAGATATCGAGGGCAAACCGAGTATGTGAGCCTGAAGTATCAGAGATATTTTCTAAAAAACACCTTTTTTTCATAAACGGCTCTAACGATTTTTAAAATTTTGGTCTTATTTTTTTAATTAGAGCTCATATAACAAATTCCAAAAAGAAAAAAAAAATGGAAGTTGTCATGTCATTTAAAAGTTCTTCTAGAACACCGTGCATATTCTTATTTGTGCATATTTTAAAGTAGTTTTCTTTAGTAAATTATACCTAAGTTTGCAATTTTTATAGAAAAAAGTCCAAAAAAATGCTTCCTCTTAAAAGTGATTGCAACTTTTGGTTTTCAAATGGCAACCCTATAGTTTTCGTCAGAATTAAAAAAAAAATTAAAATTTTCTCTGATATAATAAAATCATATAATAATAATAATAATAATAAATTTTCTTTATTGAGGTAACAAAGGGCGAAGTTTAGCCAAGGGCTACTCTTCCACTTAACCCAAATTACAGAAAACTATAATATTATACAAGAATATGAATAATAGATTTAAATACTAACTAGTATTAATTAATTAACAGTGATGCTATTATTTTTAAGAAACATTATTTGTACTTGTAAAATATAAACTCTATACAATGAATAAAAAAAAATAAAAAAAGTAAAACGAGACCAATCCACAAAACAACAACCAGGCTTTGACGGGAATGTATCGATATATAATAGGAATGGAGCTCTCTACAACTAGAATTATGAAACAAAAGACGTCTACCCTATCTCTATCTCATTTTTGCTACACTTTCCAGCCAACCAAATAAATACTGTATTTGTTTTTCATACAACAAATACAGTATTTATTTGGTTGGCCGGAAAGTGTAGCAGTGAGCGGCACGAACGAACATAGCTAATGTGAATCTGTAGAATAAGATAATTCTACTAAAATTTAGATGGCGCCAGTAATTTCTTTAATAAAAATATAGTTGCACTTTTCGCCCGACCAAGTAAATATTGTATTTGTTCAACAAAGAACAAATACAGAATTTGTTTGGTTGGGTGTAAGTGGGAGTGTATGTATGTCTTCTATCCTTTTTGGGTAGTACTTTTGTCCCTGTCTAATCTAACGGGAGAAATCTCCATTATATAGTTACCTAAAACCTAAATTAATAACAAAATGATTCACCTAAATAACTGAGAAAAAAAAAATCAAAAGAAAAAAAAATCTATTGTGACGACTGACAGCAATAAAATAAGATTAAAATAAAAAAAAAAACACGCAGTGAAACTTCTTGATAAGGTATGTACGTGTACAGTGAATAAAGAAAAAATATATATATTTGCAATTAATTTTGTTGGATTGTGAGATACTGAGCTTTTAATATCCGTCTAGAACTCTGCAACGAATAACCAGTAAGACTTTCACAATGCAAGTTATATAATTTTACAGAGTTGTAAGTGAATGATTTCATGAACATAGCTGTAGCATAACGAGGCATAGTTAAAGTATTTACCCGACGCAAATTTACATTATGGACATTATTTCTAAAAATAAGTTTTTGATAGTAAAAGAATCATATTATGATAGCAGAAGAAAATATTTAGACAATCAAGAGTACCCAAACTCAGATCAAAAATGATCTTAAATATAATTAATTATAAAATTCTCACCACCCAAGAAAAAATATTCTCAGCCAATAATGGTACCCCTTTGTCTAGTTTTCTAGGTTTTCTTGTATATTCGTGGTCACACGGTTGGTTTTTTGGAAGTTTTCGTCAGATCATACAATCTCCAAAGAGACCAAGAAACCAAGTCAAAAGAAAACTAACTAAGCAAATCACCCTTTTCAGACCAATAAGCGATAGGCATATGATTGCATGCAGTCTATATTTAAAACTTGATATCTATAAATAGTACATATTTTGAAATTTGATTGTCGTCATAATAGTGGGTAGGGTATACATGATGCATATTAGTGAATGAAATAGCAACCTACGATGTTTATAGTTTTGACCAATAGTATTTTATTCAAAACACGAAAAAATATAATTTAACCAAGTCGATATGAAGCAAACACATAATACAATCTTTCCAAAGAACTTTTACCTCAAGAAGTAATTTCAGTCCAAACATTGGTCTTTTTGTTTGTTTATTTACTAACAGAAACGCGATACAGCTTTGTGGTGTAAAATGTAGATGTCGCTAGTCGACTTTCAGGCTATCTACTAGCGATGTTGCGTAGTTTCCACCTTATCATGAATTCAAATCATTATACTTAAATTAAAAATGTAAAAAACTTTATTGTGTATGATTATGTTTAATAATATAGTATATTTAAATCTATTAAAATTAAACTACTAGTTCATATAAAACTCATACAGAACTAATGTTTCTTAAAATTTACAATAAAATATCCAAAGTATATGTTTCCAATCGGCAACACTGTACCCCTATCAGTCATTTTACGACATTAGACTGTGAGTTTACACATTCTTTCTCTCTCTTTACGCGAACTAAGTGTAAACAATAGTCACTCCCCACCAGTCCCTCACCGTAGTTGGTTCACGCTTCAAACAAAACATACGGTAGATTTCATCATGTTCCTTCTTGAGGTAAAAGTTCTTTGAATCTCTTCCATTGATGGCCGAGACATTGAAAATAAGGCCTCACCAAATATAAAGGCCTAAAAATTATTAATCGTTTTCTTTCTACGTTAGCATTATTAAGCTTAATTTTTAATACTTTTTGATGAAATTTTTTGTACAACTTCTTGAGATATTGTAATTTTATATGCCATAAGTCAAAATATAATAAATAATTATTTTAATGTATAAAAAAAAACTAAATTAGAAAAAATGTGCTTTCTTTGCCCTTTCAGAAGTATGTAACCCCTTAACGCCGTCTATAAATTTTATGTCAAAAAATTACAAAAAAAAATACCCTAAACGCTACCCTGTTGAAAATGACGGGTCTGGGCGGGTATAAATGGTGCACAAACCCGTCATTTTCAGTAGGGTAGAACAATATCTATACAATAAAATTAAGTTGAAAGTTTTTGCCCGATTTGTATAATTTAGCTTTTTGAGTTTTGGGGAATAGGGCTTTGGATCTGACTAAAATTGTTCTAATTTTGCTGTGACGTTTCGACGATGGATTTTCGTTGTTTTCGAACAAAGAATTAATCTTTGGCTTTAATTCTCTGTTCGAAAACGACAAAAATCCATCGTCGAAACGTCACAGCAAAATTAGATAACAATTTTAGTCAGATCCAAAGCCCTATTCCCCAAAAATCAAAAAGCCCAATAAAATTAAGCGTTTGTACTAAGTTAGAGCCATTTTTATTGAAATATTTGCAGATTGTGCTGAGTTTATTTCACAAAATTATTTTTTTTGAAATATAGATTACGAAGGCAGACTTGATTAAAAATGATTTGTCAACATTGATTTAAAAACAAATAAAAATAAATACAAATCAAAATAAAAACAAAGATAATCTACAAAATTGCTTAAAAAAATAATCTCTTCCGATATCCGTAGTAGAAATTAAGCATACACTGAAGAAAATATAAAAACAAATGAAAATCGAATTTTCTTAAAAAGCGCCCAGGGGATTTTTTTGTTTTGCTCCTAAAATAATTAGGGGATGTCCCAAAATCAATTTCTGAAAAGAAAACTAAGTGTAATTAAATTTCTTATTAAAAGTTGGATTTGATTATCATGTCATATCGGTACCTCAGTTTGGAACTGTTATATGTCAAAAAATGCGGAAATAGGACTTTTTTGCTTTCCCATTTTTTTTTATTGGAAAAGCTTTGTATTCGTGAAAAAAAATACTTATTTTTTTTTGTTGCTTTTTTGCGTTTTATGACATTTTATATTGAAAAAAATGCAAATTATCGATCGGTCTCTTTCGAAAAATTCGTAAGCCAGATAAAACTTTAGGCTAGAGATTTTAAATTTGGCATACAAGTTTGTTACAAGAAGTTCTTAGTTCCATTTGCCTTTGATGATAACTTTGGTGGGGCAATATTTTTTGCAATTTTTTTTAAATTTTAATATATTTACGAGTAAATTAGCATTTTTTAAGGTCGCTGAAACTAATTCAGATAAAATCACCTCTATTGGGATTGGGCAATATTAGTTTACAGTATTTACGTGAAAACCACCCTCTGGAGACGGGGACAGCAAATTTAAATGCTAATAATATTTTAGTGGTTTTAGAGGTCGGTGAAAATAAATGTAATAATTATATCCCGGATCTAGGTATTTATTTACCAAGGATTCGCAAAAACTAGAATATTAAAATCTATTTTTTTAAGTTATTAGGTAAACTATATTTAACAGATTAGATAAACTATAACTATAACTAATAGGCGAAAAAAAAGTTTTTAAAAAGAACCGTTTTTTAATAAAAAAAAGTTTTTTTTTCAAAAAAGGAATATTTGTAAAAACAAAAAAAAAATACACTGCCCAGTAAAAAAGCTTTCCCATTTTTCACCTCCGAGTGTGAAATGGATTTTTTATTATCACTTTCAGCAACCTTAAAAACCCCAATATACCAATTTTTTACGAAAAATACCCCTCGCCTCTCAGGGGGTAGATTTAGAAAAAATGTATTTTAAGATTCAGTTTTAGCACTCTTAAAAACCTCAATATATCAATTTTCAGAAAACTACCCCCCGCCCCTCAGGAGTGGATTCAGAATTTTATAATTTTTAGATTCACATTCAGCAAGGGAACGTTCAAGTATTACGTAACGCTCCTAGGGGGGTTGGAGTCATTTTGGAGTGTTACGCCCATGTTAATTGTATAGGAAAATATCGTTACAGGGAGGGGAGGGGGGTCCAAAATTTATTTTTAGACAATATTATTATTATTATTATTATTATTATTATTATTGACTATTAATAGTATTATTATTAACTTAAAAAAATAATTTGATATTCTAGTAATATCTATTTAATTCAAAGTAAATAAATCAATGAATTATAATATATCATAATATTATTGTAATAAATTAACATTAACTGATACTAATAATTAATAGAAAATTATTACAAATAATAAAAATAGTAGTTTTACAATCTTAAATTAGAACAAATTTGAAAAATTGTAAATTTTTTTTGTTATATTTTAGTTTAAAACAGTTGAAATTTCACAAAAATGCATAAATCCCTAGCGCCGCAGGCGAATTTTTTGTTGAATATGAAGGTAAGTACCCAGTTTTATAATTTGAAATTTTACAAAAAGATAAGAAAATGTTATCGACACAGGCCAAAATTTTTATGAATTTAAAGATCTATTATGAGCACACTCCTAAATGACAATATCAACAAATAATATACACCTTAAACTATTATTAGACTTCAAATTTTCTTATCTTAATGTTTTAAATATCACAATAACAAGAAATATTTACCACAAAAAAATTATTGGGCTCTTTAATTTTGACTTTTTTTGGTTTATCTTGCTGCTCTTTTAATTTATTGCTTTTAAGTTTACAAATGATAAATGACACTGTTGTAACGCAGCGGTTAATTTTGGTTCGGTGCAGAAAAATATTTTACTTTTCAAGATATAAGCACTTCGGCAACTTACCCCTGCGACAACTAGCCCCGGTCACCCCTATACATGCAAAAGCTCGTCGCCCTAGCTTAAAGGGTATCAGAGTTATTAATTAAAAACCTTATTTTTATTACAATTTTAGAAGGCCGTAGCTCCGTTAGGGCTCATTTCCCGACCAACCTTTATAGGAACTTTTTTTTTTATGTTTTTGGATGCCAGTTATTTATCACCCTGTATAGATATATATTTTTTCAAAATATATTTTTTTAATAATACAGACTTTTGTGTAGAAACTAAAAAAAAATATTGCCCTATGTCTTACCGATACAAAGTTACGATTTTTTGCACATTTATAGAAAATGAGGTCGTAATTTCCAAAATTTTCTAAATTTTGAAATATCCTTTAAACTGCAATATATTAGGGTATAGTACTAAAACATATCCAAAATTCAAAAAAATCTAAAAAAAACTCGCAACCATTGATCATGGAATTACTCTGTTATTAATATACAGGGTGATCCATAACTGGCATGCCAAAATTTAAGAGGTGATTCTAGATCCAAAAATATAAAAAAAGTTCCTATAAAGGTTGGTCCGGAAATGAGCCCTAAGGGATCTAGGGCCCTTTAAAATTGTAATAAAAATAAGGTTTTTAATTATTAACTCGGGTACCGTTTAAGCTAGAGCGGCGAGCTTTTGCATGTATATGTTTTTTGGATTTGTTGTAAAAAATATAGATTTCTAGAGTAAAAATACATATAAAATATCATATAGTGTAACACTGTAGGAGCAACCGTTATCAAAAAAAATGCAATTAAGAGGAAGTAACATTTTGTGCCACCAAAAACGTTACTTTTTAAAAGGCTATTACTCCTTTAATATTAAATTTAGGTGTTTTGGTGTATAATACTTTTTTGCTCAGTTTTAAATGAAGAATCACCCTGCAGCATTAAAATTTTATTGGTGCTTTTTTTTGTTCCCCATTCAATACGTCATCTTCAAAGGGCCGTAGCTCCCTTAGGGCTCATTTCCGGACCAACCTTTATAGAAACTTTTTTTCATATTTTTGGATGTAGAATCACCTCTTAAATTTCGGTACGCGAGTTCTGGAACAGGCTGTATAAAAAAAATGATCCAGATAAAAATTGTTCGAAATTTTCTTATTAACAAAATTGGTTCTATGCATTTTTATTGTAAAATGCATATTTAGCGAGATAACCGCACTCACCCCTAAAATTCAAGACAGGGGACACCCCTTAAGCAAATCACCCGGTGAAAAATTAACAGGAGTGTTATGATACCATCCACTACTACCCTTTAAAATATCAGCCCGTGTACATTTATTGTAATTTACATTTATTATTTGGCTGGACTATAGCTATTATAAGCAATTATATAAAAGAAAAAAAGTAGGCAAGTGACATACAACTTTGTAACTTTTTACTGTAATTTATATGATTCTAGAAATATTAAATAAAAACTACCTTAGGACTCATTTCCGGACCAACCTTTATAGGAACTTTTTTTCTTATTTTTTAACGTAGAATCACCTCTTAAATTTCTCGAACTTATTTCCGAATAACCCTGTATAGAGCAGACTACAATATTGTTTATACATTCCTGAGAAAGAGGCCTCAAAAATTAGACAATTTTATTTTTTTTTTGTAAACAAGCTGGCTGTTATAAAAATAAAATGTCATATTTTTTTCATACAAAGTGGGGATATACGACGCATTACACGTAGGCATTTTTTGCAGCAAAAACTTGAATAAACTAAAAGAATTTCAAAAACACGCGTTTAAAAACAAAGATCGCGCAAAGTTCGTAGCACCTAATCTATTTTTGACTGAAAATTCAAAAGTGCAACGGGTCAGTCTCATTTCAGTTTTCAGTAAATATTTTTCAGTGCTGAAATTAGGTTCGGTTTGGTGCAGTACTTTTTATCGATATAAACATTTTAAACAATTTAATAAACTTTTTTTAAACTTAGTGAACTCTTTGAGCTATGGGAATGATAACTAGAGTGCGTGGTAGGTTGAGGAGTATACACACAATTCCTAAGTTAGATCCTGAAATAAGAAATGAGAAAATAGCTGAAACTGGTAAATAACTGATTTTTTTATTTTAAAATCTGCATATAAGCCATATATGAGCCAATTTCCATATGCCATATACACTGTCGCACATTAAATTCCGGACTCCTTAAAAATTGACATTTTTTAAATTCAAATATTTCGAAAACTAATTAATAGATTTAACTGATTCCTTTTTTGTTTTGAAGCTTAAACATTCTCTACTTTTGTTTGTTTTAAGAATGATTAAAATTTTTTTCGTATTAACAGCAACAAATAATGTACAACTATGTTTCTTACCCCATCTTCTACGACTTGCATGGTACGCCACTGCAACTGTTTATCAAATTATTAAAGTCCTTCTTATTGCCGCAGTTTTCATGAATATTTTCTTTTTTATTTTTTTACATTTTTACTTCTGGTTTAGGAGATATCAGGATTTTCCTGGAAGTTGTAATTTTTTCAGTTAACCTAAAAAGCACTACATGAATTTGATTGATGCTGTGCTTTAAATTTGAAGCTTAACCGAGTTACGTTTTTCTTCTAATCAAGTTTATCAAAAACATAAATTGGATTTGAAAAACTTGATTAGAAGAAAGAATAGGGTCACTCCGTCCGGCGGCAGTTCTGCGAAATCACCGTTAAGTTGCCCCGGGATGAAGAAACTGTAGAAAAAGAAGTAAAGACATGAGCGTAGAAGAGGAAGTAAAAGACATTTAATGTCTTTAGTAGTACGGCATATGGAAATTATTATTTTTAAACATTTTAATCGCTTTTTTTACGATTCCCGATGACTTTTTTTTTATCTAAAAAAGATGATTCTCGTGACAAAATCTGTGTGTCTATCTGTCGCGACGTGTAGGTCTATCTGACTGGGAAAACTTGTAACCACGATAACTTAAGAAGGTTTTGAGCTAAAACTTCAAATTAGAAAAATAGGTTCCTAATCCAAACTTTTCGGCTAGATTTTTTTTTGGGGTGTAGTTTTTGTTTTCAGTTTTTTTTATAAAAATAGGGGAAATAATTTTATCTTGGCAACAATATTTCTATAAGTTTCGCCCATTTAAATAATTCCATGTACTAATTATAAATGCATATCCTTCAAAGCAGGGTAAATTACCTTTAAGCTGGGACTTTTTTTGAAAGCCATGAAATTACTTAACATGAATAGAACTTTTTTCTACGACTGCTTTAGAATGTAAGCAAATACACACACTTTTCAAACACAGAATGAATCCATTCTAGCTCTAGATACGGTATTAATATTCCGTATCAAGTGTTAGAATGAGCACATGTAGTGCCATCTCTTGTTTATAAAAGTAAAGAAAACTGTAGCAAAATTAGCAAAAATATATATATTTTACCATGAAATATTGAATAATTTAATGCAATTTAAAGTTTTGCGTTAAAATTACATAAAGTTTATTAGTTTTTCTTAATATTTGACTAGTTTTTTATCAATTTAGTTCAAAAAATTAAAACATTCTCCGTCTGTTGTTAAATATTTAAACCTGATATCTGTCACAACAAGCTGACATAATCTTCAATTTTTGCATTATAATTTGTAAATATGTGCTAAAATTAAATAAAAATATTTTTTAAGTACTGATTTGATAAAATTATTAAATAACATTAATTGATTTATTTAAAAATATGTGTTATGTTGCATTTGCAATGTCGAGCCACAAAAAACATTGTTTTTAACCTTGTCCGCAGTTTAAAGCCATACAGTGTTTCATATTTGCAGAAAAAGTATAGTCTACAACACGTATGGAATAGTCATTCCGGAATATTGTCTATTCCATACTAGTTATACTACTCCGTGCACTAGTGGAGTGCACTCCAAACCATAATATTTATGTTTTACTTATAAAAATTTATGGCCTGGCTATGTTAGACCAAAATAAACACTTCTTAATAGTTTATAATCCTTCTTTTGTCGGAGGTTATCCATTTCATTTTCTTTTACAGTGTGTCTGCTATCAATATTGTTTCTATTGCCATATTGCTCAAGAGGACACTCTCCCCTGTTAGTCAGTCTGGGAGGATGGTGTATGGCGTCATATTCATTCCTTGTATTGCCTTTAATGATATCAGCAAATTACAAATACCCGATGAAATGGGCAAGAAAAGTAGCAGCAAAAGTTCCAGGTAATAGTTATTTATGGTACTAGTGGGTACGAAAATTAACCTGCTTGGCTGACGCCTCGTTAATTTTCTCATGGGCAATAACCGAGGCAATAACGGTTTACCCATGAATGCCATACAAGGTTTTATCCAATAAATAGCTTAGAAATTCATATTTTTATTAAAAATTTTAATGACATTTACAAGAAAATAATTTGACAAGTGACAGTTGAGTGGGTAAAATAAATAATTATCCACTAAATAAAGTAAAAGCCACGCGGGGGTTATTATTGAGTTTATCTATTTAAAATAAAGCTGGTAATTGTCTCATTATCTGTATGTATTGGATAAAATTATTTATCCATAACTTCATTATCTATATTTCCCTGTTTCCTTAAGGTCAGATTTCGCATTAGGTAATACTAAGCGATGCCTAGGTAATTGCCTAGGAGGAAAATTTTTGGGGCACCATATTTTAAACCTCTAATTAGGGATTCCAGGTTTTGGGATCCCGATCCCGAAATTACGAAATTTTCAAAAAGTTCGGGATCCCGATACCGGTTTCTATCCCAATCCCGAAATTTAAATAGGTTTCATTTCATTATAAATTAATTATCTAATACTAAATAAATAAAAGTATATAATTTAAACTAAAAGATTTTTTTTATTTTAAACAAAATTATAAACATATTATTTAAATATTCCATCAATCTATTTTCTAAACATCGTACAGAGTGATATTGATAGACTGCAGTTTCGGGCTGCTATCCCTCTTCAGTACCAAGAGTCTAAATAAATTCTACGCCTAACCACACGTTAGTGGTATTATGTACTTGAGACACACAAGTCTTCAACTTGCTACCATTCAAAGTCTCCAGACTAGGAGAAGTATGAGTAGTTGTCTACATCTAGCAATAGATGGCGCACAAGCAAACATCAGTCTTATGACATTATTCATTTAGTGAATAAAGTCAAGGCATATTTTCTTAATCAGCGTGCAGAGTTGACTCTTGGTCCTGAAGAGGGCTAGCAGCCCGAAACTGCAGTCTACCAATATCACTCTATACGATGATTAGAAATTAGATTGCTGGAATATTTAAATGCATTTTATATGTGCAAGAAGGGACTTTTTTTAATGGAAAGGGGTTCGTGTGATACATCATTTTTAAGCTTATAAAATTCTCTATTTGCCCAAATATTTTTTGGAGAAACTTTTGCGGGTTTAAAATGGGGTCACTTATACTTTTAAACTAATTTTGAATGATATAAATAAAATTTTACAAAAAAATTTTAAAAAATCGTATTTTGTAGCAAAAAAATTGAAAATAAAAACCTTAAAAAGATGTTTATACAAATTAAAAAATACATGGTCGAATATAGAAGAGCTTTAAAATAATGTATCACACGAACCCCCTCTCCATTTAATTTTTTTCTCCCTCCATTGTACTATATATAGACAAAAAAAATATTTTAGTTATGTTTTTTACGTGATCCAAATTGATATCTTAAGCCGTTCGAAAGTTAAAGGGTGGCGGACTCTTGATCGCTTCATTTATACTACGGAAAAAAGAACTTTTACCTCAAGAAGTTATTTTAGACCAATGTTTATAAAGGTGTCATCTTTTTGTTTGTTTGTTTACATAAACGTACGCGATACTGCTTCTGGTGTAAACATAAGTATCGCTAGTTTTGACCTTCTGGTGACCAGAGCGATGTTGCGTAATTTTCACTTTATCATTATGATAAATCTTTATACCTACATTAAAATTTAAAAAAACTACTATACTAAGACACTATAATTATGTTTGATAATGTAATATAATTAAATTTATTAAAATTAAACTACTAGTTCATATAAAACTCAAATAAAACTAATATTTCTTAAAATTTACAATAACATATCTAAAGCAGGTGTTGCAACCGGCAACACTGTATTGCTTGACAAAGTTTACGACATTAGACTGTGAGTTTACACATTCTTTCTCTCTCTTTACGCGTACTAAGTGTAAACAGTAGTCACTCCCCACCAGCCCCTCACCGTAGTTGGTTCACGCTTCAAACAAAGCATACGGTAGATTTCATCATGTTCATTCTTAAGGTAAAAGTTCTTTGCTACGGAACTTTAAGGTTCAAAAGTGGTCAAAGTTACCCCAGTTTACGGTACTTATTTTAAAAAACGCAACAACTATTTGATTAACGCAATATTTTTTCTATTTTAGTAAATATCTAATATTTATGGAAGGGTTAAAGTAAACAAACACACGTGCCTGATTAATATTATTTAGATTTTCTAATTCTAGAACAAATCAACAAAAATATGTTTTTTGAATATGACCTTACAAAAAAACTTATAATGTTAAATTTGGTCGAGTTCCAAAATCAACATTTTAACTGACCCACCCATCTTTGTATCAAATCAAATTTGTTTTAAAAATAATTCATTTTAAAAAATAATAAAATTTTTATCTCGAATAGGCACTTAAAATGTAATGGTGACCCGAAAATGTTGCTGTTTTTATCTAGTTACTATAATTCAGCTATGGAGATTTCTCCCGTTAGATTAGACAGGGACAAAAGTTCTACCCAAAAAGGATAGAATACATACATACACTCCCACTTCCACCCAACCAAACAAATTCTGTATTTGTTCTTTGTTGAACAAATACAATATTTACTTGGCCGAGCGAAAAGTGTAACTATATTAAAGAAATTACTGGCGCCATCTAAATTTTAGTAGAATTATCTTATTCTACAGATTCACATTAGCTATGTTCGTTCATGCCGCTCACTGCTACACTTTCCGGCCAACCAAATAAATACTGTATTTGTTGTATGAAAAACAAATACAGTATTTATTTGGTTGGCTGGAAAGTGTAGCACAAATGAGATAGAGATAGGGAGGATGTCTTTTGTTTCATAATTATAGTTGTAGAGAGCTCCATTAGATCACGTCACACATACTGTTCGCTTCTATGGTCTGTTTCATCAAGCAAGAGAGTAAATTAAAAAACGCACAGTAAATATTTTTACAACAGGTTTGAATAGTATATGTTTGTGTATAGAATATAGTTAAGATTTATAAAAAAAAACTAAGCAGTATATTCGGACATCCAGTCGTCGAATCTGTTTTGAAAATATTCACTGTGCAATTTTTAATTTACTATCTTGCTTGATGAAACAGACCATAAGTACATATACTTAGCATTTGGTACTATGGTCTGTTTCATCAAGCAACATAGTAAATTAAAAATCGCACAGTGAATATTTTCAAAACAGATTCGAATATTGGATGTGCGAATATACTGCGTAGTTTATTTTATGAAAGAATACTATATTCTATACACAAACATATACTATTCAAACGTGTTGTAAAAATATTGCTTGATGAAACAGACCATAGTAGCGAACAGATTGATCTGATGATCATCATAAAATATATAATATTCCAGATAAACAAAAATTTGTTCTATTTTTGTTGCCCTGTTGTTGTTTCAATAATTTGTAAATATTTATTAACATGAAAAAGTGTGTCAAGGGTATTACTACTGAAAAAAATTGTCACAAGCCAGCGTAATATAAAAGATATGGCGTTTGAAGGAACAAATTTCAAATTATGAAATAATGTAAAATCTTTCAAATTATTTTGAAATTTAAATTTAGGGGGCATACGTAAAATACGTAACGGACTTAGGGGGAGGAGGCTAGTGCTTAGGGTTACGAAACGTTACGAGGGGGGAGGGGAATCTGATGTAGCGTTTCGTAACCCTCTTTATTATTTTTACAAAAATAAAAAATTTGGTCACAAAAAAAAGTTTGGGGGGGTCATTTAGTTGGGGTTTGGACTTTAAATTTATTTAAAAAACACATTTTTCTGTCATATAAAATTTAAAAAACACGTGAAGGGGTATCACCCTTGGATTCGATGAAAATCCACCCCCACAAAGAGGGTTAAATCATAAGAAAAATCGAGTTAATGGGATCCAGTCAGTTATGTTTAATAAAATGTGAGAAAGTTTGGTATAAAATTCAAGTACCCCTAGTTAACCCTTTGTTTAAGAGGATGTTTAGCTTCTAAAACAATAAATCTTGCTTTTCGCACAAAGTCATGACCAGACAAAAAATTTGAGCCCTTATACTTTACATTTTATCAATTCCAATCGAAGTTACAGAGAGGCTAATTTTCGGTCACTCTTTACTTGTTGAATCTTTTTTTAACCATTTGATACAAGACTAAAACTCGTTCATTTGTAAGATTATTGGAATTAGAAAACATGATGATATATAAAAAAAGCTATTTTAGCAATGTCTCATGGTGGCCCAAATCGGAACTAGTAGAATGGTTCCTCGGTCTCTGGGCCACCATGAGACACAATACGGAAAACTATTTTTGGATATATAATTGTTGCCAAAAGAGACTTTGATACTTTATTTATTGTTTATTTAAGGTAACATAATTACCCAAAACTTATTTGACCGATATATTTTTAATAACAACTGAAATAATTAGGGTTGAATTTTTAAGTTTCATGGTGGCCCACCTTCCCCTAGTACTTTTATTATTATTATTACAATAGATGTCTGTATATTATAGGAAGTCCTATTTAATAAATTATAGTATAATTTATAGAAATATGTCGTGGGCCGAAAATGATCTTGTCCCATATTTAAATTACATTAATATAAAAATCATTAGTACCTTATTATTAATTCTTCATATTTATAATACGAGTATATTTTTATTGTTAATTGTTTAACTACACTGAAATTATTTAACAACACTAAACTCAAAATAAGCGACAATTTGTTAAAATCAAATAAAGGCTTGAGGAGTTACTGGACATCGAACTGGGGCAAAATTTTAGATGCGTCCAACGAACTAACAACTCTTCTATCTAGAATACGCATACCGTCAATATAAAGTATCGCCAACATCTCGGTTTGTTTGTAAACAAATAGTAGGTATATTCAGGCATGAACAATAACAATTACCAGTAACTGTTATTGTTATCTCTGTTAGAACAAAGCTGTGCGAGTAAGACGGACAAATGTATATGTTGGCTACGTTTTTTTCAGTTTTTACAAATGAAATGCCTATTCTAGAGAGAAGAGTTATTAGTTCGTTGGATGCGTCACTTTTATTGGGGTTTAGTGTAATACACAAATTGAAACAGCAAAATTATAGTTGTTCGTTTTGAACCTGGATGCTTAATATACACTTATACACAAAAATGGTTTAAAGAAAAAATATTCTGGCGAAAAAATATCCTGTCTCAAAACGTCTTGAATAAAAATAGGTGAGACAAACTATCCCGGCGACTAAATATTTCGCGGGATCCCGCATTCGGGTTCAAAATATCCCAAAGTTTTTTTTTCCACTATGAAGATAAACGATATTTTCTCACACCTATTTTTATTTTGTCGCTGATATTTTGGTAAAAAATATTGTCTGTAAACCACTAAATATTATTAACTGAAGTTAATTAGGGAACGTTCAAGTATTACGTAACGCAAATTGTGTCAAAATTCACACACTTCATACCACGATTCTTGCGTTATTTAAGGCTGTAGACATTTCATATTTTGTCTACCCCCCTAACACATCCCCTATTAGGGGGGTAGACATAATATGAAATCTCTATAATCTATAATAACGCGAGAACCGGGGTATGAAGTGTATGAATTTTGGTACAATTTGCGTTACGTAATACTTGAACGTTCCCTTACTCTGGAATATTTTTTAAAAGTATTACAGAAAAAAAAATATTGTGATTCACAATATACGACTTCAACGCCGGCTATATTTAGAAGTTCACAAAAATTTTAGGAGATGATACTACTGTCAGAAAGACTGTGTACTATCATAGTACATAGTAGTCTATATTATATTATAGTATATACAGGGTGTCCCAATAACTTTCCTACAGTCATTATCTTGAAAACTGTAAGAGATATCAAAAATCTAAAAAGTAGGTCAATCGAGATGCTAATTTGGCCAAATAGCATCTCTCGAGTTCAAAATGTTTCATTTTCTTATTAGGTTAGAAATATACTATTTCTATATAGTTTATAATTTAAATCAAAACTATTAATAATTAAAAAATTGCTAAAATCTCTTACCTAAGAACCCGATGTTTCTTGTTGAAGTTGGTGGAAATGTATGAGGCGATTTCCTGGAGAAAAATTACTTTTTATAGTCAAGCGTTAAAGGAAAAAATTATCATTAGTTACTAGGCCAATCTATTTTCTCCTCTTCATTGTCAATCTACCCTCTTGACAAGGGGTTAATTATCATTTTATTTTTTCGATAGGTCGCCATTTACATATTATCAGAATAAACAAGGCAGGAGGATATGTTATACTTCGCATTGCATGCTATACTATCCGCAATATTAGATAATATTGACATTAAGTGCATTAGGCCTAATTTAATTACCCTATAGGGTAATTTACCCTACCGATCGAACGAATTTTACTTACGACCATGCATCCAGGTTTTTAAGGTATGTTTTTCGTTATAAATATATTTTTCTTCAAGCGTACCAAAATGTTCATATTTTATAACTGAACACACTAGTTAGAAGTGATCTATTTTTTTACAGTAAAAAAATGAATTCATTTTTGTACGTCGTAAAAAAAAGTTAGTTAGCAAAACTACCACTGGCGGCAGCACTCTTTGACTTTGATAACAGCCGTACTTCAAACTTGTTTGTTTATTATGTAAACAGGTGGTTGACTCGAGATTCTATGCAAAAACCTTGTGTGAAATTGATTGAAAATGATTGAAGAAGAATATTTGGTTTATACACCTACAAATCTCTCCGAAATTTCAAATGCTACATTAGACAAGTTACCATCGAAATCGCGAAAAGTGTACGATTTAGATGATCATTTCTGAATTTTCACGATGCATGAATTTTGACCCGGTATGCATAATTATGTATGGGTATACATAGACCTATGCCTAATTATGTATGATCATGCATAACATTTAAAATTTTGGCAAAGGCACACCATGCATGACAAAGTTTTTGTATGATTATGGATAATTTTGTATCAAATTAAGTATAACTATGCATAATTGATGTAAAATTAGACATAATTATAAATAATTATGCATAATCATATTTTAAAATTTTTGCCAAGATTTATATTTATCTATACCCGGGGAAAAAAATTTATGTATGATAATGCATAATTATACATAATGATGTCTATTTTTGCCTTAAATTAGGTAGAATTATGCATGTTTATGCATGACCATGTCTGAATTTTGACCATGCATGAATTTTGACCCGGTATGATCATACCTGACCATAAATGATCATACCTGACCATATATGATCATACCGGGTCAAAATTCATGCATGGTCCAAATCCATGCATGGTCGAATTTTGTATGTTCATGCATGAATTTTTTTTTTCTCCGGGTGCCTAAAGTTATCAAATATATACAAACAATAATTTGGGTTAATTAAGTTAATTACGTGATTTCTTAAACCGTTCAAAAGTTAAACGGGGCAGAACGGGCTTATTTTAACCTGCTCAATATATACGTAAATCCTAACTATGTTTTTTATAATCACGATTCAATTATTTTGAAGCTGCGAAGAGTAAAACAATACAATGTCATGTGGTCATAAAAAATTATGACACAATTATTTTTAGATCCATATTAATTATAATTATTTATCGCAAAATATTGTTTAGGTTTATTTTTTTATTTATTTTATTTATTTACGGGATACCCCCTTTTTTAAATATTACAAAAATGTTTTCACATTAAATATGTTAAAATAAATTAATAATTAATAATAATTAAGTTAGAAATATATGAAATAATTATTAAATACATAAAAATCAGATTACATAATAGAATGTAGGAAAATAAAATAAAATACATATCTTCTAACGGGGAGTGACTGAAACTATTGAATGACTAGCTCAGTACGTTTTAACCTATATTTCAACTGACCTAATGATATTCCAGTTATATTAACCATCGGATTTAAATTTGATAGTCGCATCATTCTGTTCAATGGGCTATGGTATGTATAATTGGAGTTATGAAAACCTATATAAAATAAAAAATTTGTTCGCGTCCTGTAATTTGTGTTAAAATTGATTTTGGCCAAAATAGTGGGACATTCTAGTTTTCCAGACAGTACTGAGTTAAGAATGCAAAGATCAGATTTATAACGACGCTGAAGTAGAGTGTCAACCTTTATCCGATCGTTAATAGCTGCATAGTTATAAACAAAGTTTTCTCTTGTTATACCAAGTCTATATCCTGCAATCCTCATAAAGCGACGTTGGACAGATTCTATTAAATTGATATTGATTTGGTAGCATGGTGACCATATTACTGCTGCGTATTCAAGGTTAGGTCTTACTATAGTGCAGTAAAGGTGTTTATAGGTCTCAACTGTGAATTCACCACTCATTCTTGTAACATAGCCTAGAATTTGTAGGGTTTTCATGACACAACCCCGTATGTGACTGTTGAAGTTTAACTGTTTGTCGAAGACAACTCCTAAATCTTTAATTTCTTCAACTATTTGTAGTTGGGTACCATTCATTTCATAATAGCTTTCTAAAGGTCTTAAGATTCTATGATTCTAAGGAAAAAAACAATATCTAGACATAAAAAAAACACAAAGAGTGGGTGGGGCAACCGCCTCCTAATAAAACGAGAGCGCAAAAAGTGATATTTTAGATACAAAATCTTTATCTATATCAGTCATTTTTTTGTTGCTGTTTAGTCATTAACTGTTGGCCTAGGGGGCGGCAGTTGAGGTAAGCTTACCTCTTATAAGTACCGCATAGTTGGTCAATGTGCGTAGGTTCAGTGGAGGACTGTACAGCTTGTTTTGTAAAAAAAATATATGTATATTTTTTATTTTTTGAAGTTTTATATGTAGAAAGCTGATATCCGCGAAAAAATTGTGTCTTTCGGTGTTTGTTATTTGGGGAAAGTAACTTTTTGACGCACGAGCGGCCAAGATCGCAAAATTTAGACTCCCATGTCCAGCTACTGGTAATGTATGTAATTACCTTTCCTCTAATTCTCAAAGAAAATCAAATATTTAATTTTTAATCTGCAATCTGTCTAAATACTCAGCCCAATAATTGAGGAGTTGTCAGTCAAAACGAAATTCTAAAGAAAACAGGTCAAATGTTTTAGATCAGATATAGTCCAGTCAAATAACGAGAAATTCCTATGTTAAAATTCAAGCTAGCGGACACCCCTTACGCAAATCACCCTGTAAAAAACTATCAGGAGTGTTCTGTTACCATCCACTACTACCCTTTAAAATATCCGCCCGTATACATTTATTGCAATGTACCTTTATTATTTGACTGGACAGATACGAGCACAGATACTAATAAATTTTAAACAAATATCGCCCTATGCCCTCCTGTCCACATTTTAAGAGCTGAAAGTATCACATATATGCTAAAAGATAGTTTAAATTGTCTTATTTAAGAGTTCTAAATTTGAAGTCGATATCTCAACTCGTTCAAAAGTTAAGAGGGGGATGGGTTGACTTTTGGACTGCTCTGAATAATATCCACTCTTCAATATGTGTCAACTGGGAAATACTGTTAACAAAAACTTGGACTTTTTTAATATTAGATTTAAGCATGCAATTTTGGACCTTAATCTTGGAACTAGTTAGATTGTGTCATTATAATTTCATCAAACAATTGACCGATCCTTTAATTGGATCTTTGATCTGAATGGATTGTAGATAAATAAATAAATAAATAAATAAATAAAACATTTAGTTTATTTTCATTTTGGTTCTTTTTTTGCCCCTCAAAATAAGTAGTCTTTCAGACTAGGGCCAGACTGTCGTAACAAATATGGACCGAATCAATTAAGGGTTAAAAAGAGGGTAGTAAGTAGTACTTACAGATTAAATTTAAAATGGTAGGTAGTAGATAACTGTTACACATTTTTATTCAATATTTACTAATAATACTTATTTAATTTATAAATAAACGTACAGTTACTTTTTGTATTCTATTTATATACCAACCTACCCAAATGCAAGAATCGAATGGGCGAAGAATCTTTTTTTACCATACCTAAAACTGAAAATTTATTCTTGGGAATTACCACTTTCGTATAACCAATTGACGCACATACCGAGTGAACACATCATTGCCTTCTAGTTAAAGTAGTCCTATCTGCATAGAGTTATGAAACCCCACTGGGGACGTTTAAACTAGAAAAAAACTGTTCAAATTATAAGACGGAAAAACACCCTCTTGGAGCTTTAAATATTTCAACGAGAATTTCAACGAAATTACTCATACTTATAGTATATTAATGTACTACCCTAGTAGAAATTTAACGTTAGAATAACGTTTTTCTAATGTTAGAAAATTGTATAAAAGTACGTTATAAAATATGTGCAAATGTCCCGCTTTTTAACGTTAGAATCTAACGTTAGTTACAAACATTAATCTAACGTTAGATTTTTAAGTTAGAAATACGTTATGAGTACGTTTAATTTCTAACTTTCGGAGGGGGCGTGACCAACTAGGAAATTTCTACCTGCATCATAAAATTGCAGCTGGAGACAAATTTATTCATATAAATAAATATATTTTAGCAATCCTAATATTTTTAAACATAATTTCGTTAGATTAATTTATAAAATAGCCTTCTTTTTAGGTGGCCCTAAATATTTTTCGTGTAATATCTTGTTATACTTCGATAAATACGTTTACCTCTCAGAAAAACTTTATATTTAGTTAGATAATATTTATTTATACATTCAAAATCTTAAAATATTTTTTCAATTCTAGTACAGCGTTGCCAGACTTACTATAATTTTGACTTTTGGGGGATATTTTTTTAAACTTATTATAGAAACAATAAATAATTATCAAAACTAGGCACATAGCTGTCTGAAATGAGTATTTTCTACTAGAGCTTACTTATTAATAATGGAAATTTAAAAAATATTTAAAGTTAGCATAAGGTTAGAACAAGGTTAGAATTTAGTCAGGAAACTAACGTTATATTCATGACTTTTATAACGTTTTTGTCAAACGTTAGTTTTTAAGGTTAGATTTATATATTTTTTAACGTTTTTGTATAACGTTTGAAACTAAACATAAAAATGTCACTAATCTAATGTTATGTCAAGTTAGATTTATGTACTTTTCTACCAGGGTAGTTTCATAACATACGTGTTTAGCGAACGAGTACAAGTTTAGAAAACGAGTCGCTTGCGTCGAGTTTTCTAAAGTACTAGTGCGCTAAAAACGTGTCATGAAACGAGTGCTTTATACAATTTTTTCTATTTTGCTGTAAAATAGTTACTATTATTATGAATTTAACTGAGATCATTGTCATTTGTAGATAGTAGTATTTTTTCTAGAATGGCAGGCTGGACGTTATTATGTGGTAAAGGTGAGCAAGAAGAAAATTTTGTTTCTTTTTCATACAACTTGTATAATACAAGTTATGTTAGAAATGACGTCAAATTAAAAACTGCTGCAATGATAAAAACAAATCCTGCAAAAAAATTTTTTAGTCAGTATCGATTTAATATTCTCCAGGTATCATGGGATGTACCCCCATTTTAATTTTAAAAAGTATTCCCCCTGCCTTAATGGAGATCTCTACAACTAGAATTATGAAACAAAAGACGTCTACCCTATCTCTATCTCATTTGTGCTACACTTTCCAGCCAACCAAATAAATACTGTATTTGTTTTTCATACAACAAATACAGTATTTATTTGGTTAGCCGGAAATTGTAGCACTGAGCGGCACGAACGAACATAGCTAATGTGAATCTGTAGAATAAGATAATTCTACTAATATTTAGATGGCGCCAGTAATTTCTTTAATAAAAATAATATAGTTACACTTTTCGCCCTGCCAAGTAAATATTGTATTTGTTCAACAAAGAACAAATACAGAATTTGTTTGGTTGGGTGGAAGTGGGAGTGTATGTATGTCTTCTATCCTTTTTGGGTAGAACTTTTGTCCCTGCTAATCTAACGGGAGAAATCGCCATTTTGCCCCTAAACATATAAAATATATACCAAAAAAAATTATTTGGGTTATGTTATGTTTTGTTTCAAATTTCAAGTTGATATCTTAAGCCGTTCAAATATTAGTGAGAAGGGGGGACTTTAGACATGCACTGTATAAAATTTTTTATTCGATTAATTCTAAAAGCGTCACTTTTTGTTCATGTTTTGCTGCCGAAAAGACTTTTTTTTAATTTTATTGTAATATTTAGCAAGAAATATGACCTTTTGGTCACTTTTGTTCTTGAACTATATGTTCTTTTTGACCAGATCATGGGCAAACTTGGATTGGGCGACTCAATATTAGTTAAAAAATACCCGACATAAGTTAAAATTCGGATTCTGGGCCTATAAATTGATAAGAAAAATATATTTTTTACGTTTGGGAAAAAAGTTTACACTGTGTCCTTTAATTTAATTTTTTTTTCATTTGTTTACTCTTTACGAACAAATTAAGCCAAACAAAAAAATATTTGTATATTTATTTTTGTAGAGAATTTTATGAGCTACAAAATAAGTCCTATGAAATTTTTACACAAACTTGATAGTTTTGCCACACATGAGCAATTAAGTAAACTGTGCACTTTAATTTTAAGCTTTTTATTTTTTTTTCGCGTACTTACTGTAACAGTAGATCCTTCGCATATAGATTTTTGAATTCCTTGTATTTTATTTAATATACCCTAAAACTTTCAAAATTCTACTATTTTTTTTTAAGATTTTTAAAAAATCCGTCATTATTTCCTGGACTTATACCTCAAAAATGTGGGGTACTGGAATTTTTCTAAGAACAGATTCGGCATCTATGCTCTTAAATTAGGAAAAAAAAATAATTTTAGATCAGGACAAAAAAATAAGTTTTGATTTGTTGCCTAGTGTAATTATTTGTAACGATAATTACAAATCATAATTAGACAATTTTCGCCACATAGTGCAATGTAACATAATAACTACATCTGATTTTACCAAAGAACTTATAACTCTTCTCTCTAGAATAGGCATTTAATTTGTAAAAACTGACAAAAACGTAGCCAAAATATACATTTGTCTGTCTTACTCGCACAGCTTTGTTCTAACAGAGACAACAATAACAGTTACTGGTAATTGTTATTGTTCAGGCCTGAATATACCTACTATTTGTTTACAAACAAACCGAGATGTTGGCGATACTTTATATTAACGGTATGCGTATTCTAGAGAGAAGAGTTGTTAGTTCGTTTGGACTTAGATTATATATACATAGATGCGCCTTGAGTCCACGTCAAACCGAAATGTTTTCATTGCTATATCCAGGTAGATTTCACCTTCCCGCTTCTGGTCACCACCCACCGCTATAGTGGTTTGTTTACAAATATGTTACACTTCACCTCCTCGCAACCTCCCGCTATAGTGGTTTGTTTACAATTCGCTTTGTAAATGTTCTACATAAAACAAATCAACATTAATGCCATATCTATGTATATATGATCTAATGTTGTTAGTTCGTTGAGATTAAGTCAAAAGATTTTTCATTTAATCAAAATGTAATTTGATAAATTCTCATTTCTTTAAAAAATTGGGTAAATATCAAAGGCACTTTTTAAAGACTGTTCTTACACTTTGGCACCAGAGTTATTGTGTATAATAATAGCTTAATTTGAATGTAATAAATGTAATGTATATGACACGGAAAGTTAAAAATAGATTTATTGTTAGCTCATTGCCACAGCTTTTGTATCTTCTAGCACCCAAAGGAACCGGATCCGGAGCCTAGAAATTTGGAAATAGCTTAATTTGAATGTACTTTAAGACATATATAAAATACAGCCAGGAGAAAATAATTAAATAAAAATGGTCGCCAGCTCTCCGACTATTTAGGGACCTATGACCTCTTCGAAGAGTATAATAACACGAGTCTGATAAAACATTATTTTAAAAATAATAATAAAATAAAATAAAATTTAAATTCTAATTATATTTCATTCATATATAAATTAGTTATGATTCAGCAAAAAAATGATAGCAAACTTGTGAATTTCTTAAAATATGCAAATATGCATGTAGTATTTTTTGCATAAATAATAAGCAATTTCTAGTTAATTTATTAATCTAACTTTGTTGATAACGTGTTGCAAAATTGCAATTTGCAGTGTACATGTATGTAATATATCATTAATAATAATTATTATTATTAACGCAATAAAAAGCTAAAAATATGGCCTACGTAAGAAAATTGTAGGAAATTAAAATACTCTTAAGGGTTATAATTTTGTAAATATTAGGTACAGTAGGAATAAATTTTAAACGCTGACAGCAACATTGCTTAAAATAAACTATTGTTCATTAGGGAAAGTCGGGCAGCTTTTTTTCATATCGAGTTTTTGAAAAACCTGTATACAATTTTCAAATATTTTCTATAGCAAAAGGTAGATTATTACTATAGTTAGAACATAGTAATACTTCACACAAATATTATTTATATAAAAAAAGTTATTAACGATAAAGCAGTTATCCCCGCTGGACCAGTTAACCCCATAGGCCAGAGTTAACTGGACCACTACTCAGGGTTAACTGGTTCACTACTCAGGGTTAACTGGTTCACTACTCAGGGTTAACTGGTTCACTAACAAAAATATATTGTATTGTAATTATTGTGAATAAAAACGATTTAAAATCAAATGAAATTTAATTCTAACATAAAAATAGACAACCGAGTAGACAACATAATATGTTAAATATTAGATATATCTCAGGATTAATTGGTCCGGGGTTAACTGGACATGGTCCAATTAACCCCGAACTAATTAATATTGACATAAGTGATTTTAATCATGTCCAGTTAACCCCGAATCAGTTAACCTTAAGTGACACCACTGAATGAAATCATAAAATTTTAATTCTTAATAATATATTAGAAGGCGGCAGTTATGCAGAATAATTAACAAAATATTCAGTATATCAGGTAAAATATTAGTCTAGGTCCTCCTATTAATAATAAAGTATTAATTAAAAAATAAAAGTTAAGGTAAATACCTACTTTTTATCGAAAAAAATGAACTTTCTTTACTACAACTTACACGTTGGCAACACGGTCCGTCATAATACTTTAAACAATACTACTAACTAAATATCACTAGAATTTGCACTAATGCGCCAATACTAATAAACAAACTTGATAAAATCCAGGTGGACCAGTTAACCCTGTGGCCCAGTTAACCCTGACTTCCCCTATTATATAAAATTAAAGATATATCCTTATTCAACAGGTTATGGCAGGCTAACATCCCCTTGCGACCTTCAACTTACTCTGGAAACACTCTGGAAATAGAGTCAGAGTGAAAACATTCAGCTGCCAACGTGTTTCCAGAGTGGTTTTGTGCCATTTTGTCAGAGTTGAATCAGAGTGGTTCCAGGCTTGATTCACAGTAGATCCAAAGTGGGTTTGGACTTTTTTTTTTAAATCAGAGCGTTTTCAGAGTGTTTTCCTTTGGACTTTTTTTTTTTCAAAAAAAAAAAAAAAGTCCAAACGAAAACACTCTGAAAACGCTCTGATTTTACTCTGGGAACGTTATGGATAAAGGGCACAAATACACTCTGGAAATACTCTGGTAACAGCATGATTACAAAATGTTACTAGAATGTTTCCAGAGTTTTTTCAGCGTGATTGTAAAGTCGCAAGGGTCCCTATTTTTAATTTCAATAGTCTTAATGTACACGGAAAGAAATTAGTGGGCTCTGCGCTATACATTATAAGATATTTGGTAACAGTGGCAAATTATAGTGATTTAAGCTATAGATTATAAGGGACACAATAACTAATAATGTTAAAAATAAATTGGAAACGATTATATATATTACAGACACGATTATATTTATTACAGGCACTATTATAAATTTACAGAAATTTTATTATATTATAAAAATTATTAGCACGGACAATAATTAAATCTATTTAAGCTATAAATGCCATACTATTTGTTATATTTTATTATTCACTAAACAATTAAAGTATTTCATATAAATTTTTACACTGACTGCCATAATTGTAAGAGAAAGCCTTGTATTTATATAATAAGCGATTATAATTTGCTTGGTATGTGTGTTATAGCGCTCCTAGCTATAATTTTTTTTTTCCGTGTATACATTAATGTAAGAGTAATAATTGTTACTCCATAACATCCCTACTCTACAGCAACCCAACACTGTAACATTCCTACTCTCCGATAACCATATTTCCTAATAACTCTTCTTCGCACTGTAGTGCGGAAAATATCTTTTCCTACGGTCCTCTATGAAAATGACATTTAGCACACTCTTTTGTTCTTTAGAAAACGCCTCATATCGCAGTAGTTTGATATTTTTATATCACACTCGTGTGATATTTATGTATGGAGGTTTGCCTAATTTTATTTAGATATTTACCTCGTAGATTCTACGAATTTTATTCACCTTGTTTTATAAACCATTTTCCACCTTTCACCACAGCCTTTTATATATTTTAAGTGTTTTTATTCAAATATTCCTGTTTTTCATGTCAAAAATAGAAACTATAGTTATAACGTTACTATTTGGACCATTACTGTCTAGTCTATACAGTCTGGATCTGGATAAAAATTACTTAATTTTTTATTTATTTACCTTACATTACATAAAAAAATTAAATGTAAAACAGTACAATTTTACTGTCATATAGGCAGCATAACCACAGAAATCTAATTTAATAAGTAAACTCAAGTTTGCATTTATTTAGGAATAGGCAACCTATTAAACAGCTATGTATTGTATTAAATATAAAACCAAGAAAACTAATGCTAAATGAAAATCATATTTCCTGTTTGACATACCTACATATATAAATTTGTATGCTCTTTATAATTATTTTGTGTTTTGCTTTTCTTAAAATTAAATAAAAATTAGAAAATTTTAAAATAAGAAACTTCATATTTTTTCAAGATCGTAGGAAAAATAGTGTACATAACTCGTTGGAAAGGGTATTTCATACACTCGTGGGGTTTCCAAACTCGCCTAGCGGCTCGTTCGCGTGAAATATGTCACTTTCCACACTAGTTATGTAATATAATATACTTTCCCCAATAAAAGTCTTATGTAAATTTTTGTTTTTTGAAAATATGTTATTGCTTTTATGCGTTTCTTGACGTAATATCCAATTAAAGATGATTTTTTTTAAAACATAATTTTAACTAAATACTTCTTTGGATCATAGGTTCCTTATCCAAAGTTCTCGGCTAGGTTTGTTTTTGGTAAAAATTGGGGTGCAGTAAGGAGGGCTAAGGGAACGTTCAAGTATTACATAACGCAAATTGTACCAATATTCATACACTTCATACCTCGGTTTTCGCGTTATTATAGATTATAGAGATTTCATATTTTGGCTACCCCCCTAATGGAGGTGTGTTAGGGGGGTAGCCAAAATATGAAATGTGTGTACAGCCTTGAATAACGCGAGAACCGAGGTATGAAGTGTATGAATTTTCGTACATTTTGCGTTACGTAATACTTGAACGTTCCCTAAGGAAGTAAAAAGTTTTTTTAAAAATATTTCGCTGAGAAAAATTTGAAAAATATTTTAGTTTTCTTTTAAAAAATGGATGTCTGCCAAATATAACCTATGTAGTATGCATAAAACTGACCTTTAAAAAAAGAAAATAAGCCTCGTAGCGGCTTCGACATTAAATAACGTTTGAGCAAACCTAACCCCTAACTTAAAAAAAAAAAAACTGCAGAATTTTGTCCCCATTATGCTGAATATTAATAGCACTCATTATTATTTATACTAGGAAATGTTTTCATCTATTTTTAGCCATTTAAATGAGACTTATTATTGTTTACCCGCATATCTCACAGTAGCGCACTGTGGTTGCAGGAATTTATCATTTTTGACCCTAGAAACTAATACCCTGACCCTAGATATTCACTTTTATGTCTTGGCCAGAGAATACGAAAATCGCAGACCTGAAAAGATACTTAACTTAGGTGGGTATTAAGTCTCAGACCAAAAAACTTTTACCTCAAGAAGTAATTTCAGACCAATGTTTATGAAGGTGTCATCTTTTTGTTTGTTTATTTACTAACAGAAACGCGACACAGCTTTGTGGTGTAAAATGTAGATGTCGCTAGTCGACTTTCAGGCTACCTAGTAGCGATGTTGTGTAGTTTCCACCTTATCATGAATTCAAATCATTATACTTAAATTAAAAATGTAAAAAACTTTATTGTGTATACTATAATTATGTTTAATAATATAGTATACTTAAATCTATTAAAATTAAACTACTAGTTCATATAAAACTCATTAAACTAATGTTTCTTAAAATTTACAATAAAATATCCAAAGTATATGTTTCCAATCGGAAACACTGTACCCCTGTCAGTCATTTTACGACATTAGACTGTGAGTATACACATTCTTTCTCTCTCTTTACGCGTAAACAATAGTCACTCCCCACCAGCCCCTCACCGTAGTTGGTTCACGCTTCAAACAAAGTATACGGTAGACTTCATCATGTTCCTTCTTGAGGTAAAAGTTCTTTGTCTCAGACAGAGTGGCGATTTAAAAAAAAAAGCATGAAGGCATATCCACAAGCTCGCATAACATAACATAGTACATAAGAATGCGGTGCCGTGATTGGCTTACAAGATACATGGCGGCACATCACGCCAATCAAGGCATAGCATTCTTATGTACTATGTTGTTATGCGAGCCTGTGGATATGCCCTTACAGCAAATAATACATAACATACGATGCCGTGATTGGCTTGATGTGTCGTCATGTATCTTGTAAGCCAATCACGGTATTGTATTCTTATGTACTATGCTTGTTATGCGAGGATGTGGATATGCCTTTATAAATTAATGTTAAGATAAGAGCCTGTGCATAGGACAGAAAAGTAAAAATAAATTATCTATTTTTTTTTATTTTTTGGGATTTTTAATTCTTTATATACCGTACATACATACATACATACATACATACATACATACATACATACATACATAAGCGTATTTTCAAAAATATTTTGAAAATTAAAAAAAAAATTATTCATACGGTCTTTTGGCATAAATTTTATTCGTGATCTAAAATATGACAAAAAGTTCGTATAAATATATGTCTAAAAATACATCAACAAACTGAAAAGGCCCCCCGTTTTGCACGCCCTGGTTAAAATAAGTACATAAAAATAACATAGGATGATGGGCCTTATTAAGATTAGTTCACGTGCAAAACCTCGTTGCTGTATCTCGAAGTGTTCCTAAGTAATTAAATAAAAACCGAGGCTTAGCTCACTTACGAATTAGTTTTAGACATAACATTATAGGAACTGTTTGTCATATTTTATGATGTAGAATCACCCCTTAAAATGAATGCCAGAAGACCCTGTATATGAGTTATTTTAGAGGTTTTAAAATTTCTTAACAAAAAGCGATGTTTTTAAACACAAAAAGATCACACATAAAGGGGATAATCGAGGTTAATAACGTAATTCAGCACTATTTAACGCTATATATTTAATTCAATATAACGCTATTATTTTTAATTTTGGCGAAGGCGCCACTATGTATTACGTAAAAAATGGCTAAATATTACGGTAATATTATTTTTCTACGACTGCTTTAGAATGTAAGCAAAAACACACACTTTTCAAACACAGAATGAATCCATTCTAGCTCTAGATGTGGTATGAATATTCCGTATCAATTGTTAGAATGAGCAAATGTAGTGCCATCTCTTTTTTATAAAAGTAAAGAAAACTGTAGCAAAATTAGCAATTTTACCATGAAATATTGAATAATTTAATGCAATTTGAAGTTTTGCGTTAAAATAACATAAAGTTTATTAAATTTTTTTTAATATTTGACCAGTTTGTTATCAATTTAGTTCAAAAAATTAAAACTGCTCCATATATTGTTAAATATTTAAACGTGATATGTCACAACAATCTGACATAACTTTCAATTTTTGCATTATAATTTGTAAATATGTACTAAAATTAAATAAAAATCCTTTTTAAGTACTGGTTGATTAAATAACATTAATTGCTTTATTTAAAAATATCTCTTTTGTTGCATTTACAATGTCGAGTCGCAAAAAACATTGTTTTTAACCTTGTCCGCAGTTTAAAGCCATACAGTGTTTCATATTTGCAGTCGAAGAAAAAGTATAGTCTAAAACACGTATAGAATAGTCATTCCGCGCTCGTGGTACCGTCATACTCGCCTGCCGGCTCGTATGACAAACTTTCCGCTCGCGCAGAATATTGTCTATTCCATACTAGTTATAAAATATACTAAACCCTTTGTTATACTACATATGATGGGGTGAGAATCCAAGGGTACGAGTGACATTTTTGGTAAAATTGAGTTAAGTGCGGTTATGGATAGATAATACGTATGAAATGTTGTTGGCAAAGGTATAGAATTAAATCTCTGTCATGAGCTGAGATATAGCGGCGTAAAAATCAACTACTTAAAAAATTGGAATCCAAGGGGAACAAGTGATACGGACTGTCCGGGAAATCACGATAACTTAAGAACGCTTTAAGCTAAAGACTTTGGATAAGAGGTATGCTACCAAAAGTTCTCGCTCGAGATTTTATGGGTTATGGGATCGAAAATCAATATTCAGATTTTTCCTGGGGTCGTGAAATGCGTATTTTTTAAAGCAAAACTGGCACCTTAAGACGACGACCTCTGGAACCCAAATTTTGCATACTATATTTTTGTCTCTAAATACAACTTTTCGCCCCTACCCGTTTAACGTTATCGAAAAAAACTTATTTTACTCCACCCTAACACTGATGCAAATGGGCTAAATTAGTATATTTTTTTTGTTTCAGCTCTGTTTCGAAAATATTCAACTCCGACATGGAATGTTATTTGTCACATCTATTCTCCCCTGCACCGATGCGAAAAAATTTTCATGAAAATGACAAACTTATGCAATTTGGCTACGCAGGTAATTTTTAAATAAATATTTGTACACGAACTTCCGTTTGTTATGTCAGTCGGGGCCTCCCCCCACCTATCTTGAAATCAAAAAAGTTGAATATTTCATGGATTAAAAACATCCCGGACAACATCCATAAACTCATATAGGCCTCATGAGAGCATTATGATGAGCACATCTCATGATTTTGTGATCATGTTGTGAGTTAACGTTAAATCATTAAATGATGTCATACCCAGACAGCACCTGATATCTTAAAGACGTCTTTTTTAGATCTTAATTATGTCTGGACGCCTAAAGACATGAAAAGGATATCTTATGGACTTCTTTTTAGGGATGTTTAAAAGATATCTGATTATAATGTCTATAAGATGTCTTTTATGTATCGGTACAAGACGACTTAACTTCGATACTCATCGCTAAAAATAAATTAACCACAATCAACTATTAAAAAAATTACCATTTTTTAAAGATCTTTTTTTGAAAAACAAAAAAAAAATAATTTTTTTTTAATTTTCTTTTTACGAAAAACGAAAAAATTAAAAAAAAATCAAAAAATAAATTTTCAAAAAAAAAGAAAATCAAAAAAATCACATTTTTTTAAGATATTTTTTTTTTTTGACAAACAAATTACCTCTTATTCTAGTTCTTATTACGATTTTTATATCAATACGACAGTACCTAGCAACGTAAATGGGAGGGGGTATAAAGCTGTAAAGTCGCCTGTGCAAGGCGTTAGTAAGGCGTCTTAAAAAAGATGTCTTAAAGACGTTACCTTTTGTAACATAAAACGTTGTTAAGACGTCTTTAAGATGCATATACGGCGAAACCCGACGTTCTTAAGACGTCTTGAATGACGAGCTACGACATCTTTAAGATCTCTTTAAGTCATCTTTGTGCTGTCTGGGTAATGATTTCCACGTGAAATAGCAAATGTTGCCCGGGACCCGATTGAGAACGATTGCCGAATAGTACAGGCTCCTGTAATGTTTCAATTTCAGCGCACTTGTCAGCGTTATGCTATAGGTGGCGCCACATGTTATTTTCTACCACTAACTAAACTTTTTAAACGAATAAAGGAATACTAGTATTAAAAGGCAGCTGTCTTTATAAGGATATACTACTAGTAATAACTAGTAATTAACTCACTGGTCAGCTAATTCGATACACATTATCGGATTGGTATGGTGAGCCGTAGATATCTGGAGACTTTAGCCTAGAACTAGTTCCTCCAGATATCTTGCGGAACATTCCCACTGGGAAGTTCCCAGCGGGAACATCCCGGTGTTCTCAAGTTGTTGAAAATGGACTTGGGTGGGGTCCTAGGGGGGTCGATTTTTTCGTTATTTTTTTGGTATCTCTTCGCGTTTTCAAGATATGAGCAAAAAGGTGTGTGTGTTTCTTTTTTTTTAATTTCGCGGTCAATTTCAATTTCGCGGTTAATTTAAAGTTTACGCATTCCGTAGACCGCCGCTAGATCTTCATGACATGATCTCGTAATGACTTCACAATGAGGAGTCATCTGTATGCGTCATGAACTCAGAGAAAATCATTAAATGATGTCATAATGACTTCCACGTGAAATAGTATATGTTGTCCGGGATAAAAGTTGCATAATATGCAACTTTTTTAAATATTATTTCATGGGTTAAAAAAAAAATAATAAATTTTTAATTTTGTGAAAAAAAGTTTTAAGTTTTATGGCTTAAAAATATAAAAGTTGGGATTTTTAAACCTTAGAATAAAAAAAATTGCATATTTCATGGATTAAAAATATAAAAGTTGCATATTTTTTCATGGGAAAAACATAATAAAATAATACATTTTTAATTTTGGGAAAAAAGTGGTAAATTTCATATATTAAAAATTTAAAAGTTGAGATTTTCAAAAAACTTGCATATTTCGTGGATTCAAAATATAAAACTTGCATATTTCATGGGTTAAAATAAAATTATAAATATTAAATCTTGTGAAAAAAGTTGTAAACTTCATAGAAAGGATTCTCAAACTTTGAAAAAATATAAATACCTTAACCAGAAGGTGTAATTTTTTTTTAAGAAAGGGTGTGACCTTTTTTTTTTAGTCATGAACTTTTTTTTTTTAGTCATGAACTTTTTTGTCGAATAGAGAAAAAAGTTGTGGTTTTAGGCTAAAAAAAGTTGTAATTTTTGTGCCCGTGGGTACTAAAACTTGGTGTAACGGGTCTTCCAACAAGAGTTTTCATTTTAAATTAAGAGAAATGCAGTTTTTACATTGGCACTTAGTCCTACTAAGAGTGCCGATGTATTGAAATCTTCGCCGAAAAGTCAAAATCTGTGACCACATTTTTTTCACATTTCTCGACGTTTTAGACCATTCTGAGTAAAAAAAAAATTGCGTCCGTCTGTCTGTCTGTCTATCTGTCTCTCTGGATGTAAACTCTCTAACTCCATTTCTACATGAGATATCGACTTGCGGTTTTTTGCATATTGTTTCTTATCGTATTCCGGAGAGCTGATTAGATTTTGGGGGTAAACGATTGGGGGTAAGGGGGTAAAAATAGGGTAAAACTCCTATTTTTAGCGTTTTTTGTTTATTTTTAAGGCAATTATTATTGTATTTGGTTAATTTAGCCCTCATATAAAAGATAATTTTAAATTGGTCAAAAAATGTTATAAACAACGTTTTCCTAAAACTCATTGTTTTCGAGATATTGGCGTTTAAAGCAGTAAAAGGTTTTTTTAGCATATCTCACATATTTATAACCCGATTTCAAAAAAATATATTTTAAATAAAAGCTCTTTTTAAGCCCTATAAAAAATGTTATATACAGTTTTTTGCTAGAATATAATGTTTTAAAGATACAGAATTTAAAATCAAACAAAACACCTAGTTTGAATTTGCAAACTAGATGGCTCTAGTGTACAATAGTACCGATGTTTTGACAGGGTGCTTGCAACGTTTCATCTAGTTTATACAAACATTTCTATTTCAGTTGGTGTTCTTCATGATGTGCGACCGTGTCCTCCTCTGTGGAACAAATTGCGGACAGAAGAAAATCACGGGTCTCTACACGTTAATGTTTTACAACGTTATCACCTACTGTCTTAGCTACATCAAAGAACTAATAGAAAAAGAAGACTGGAGCGTAACCGTTAACATGACCAATCATAGCAACATCAAACATGTTGCAATGTCTGCAACAAAGATAGTTCTAGAATGGACAAAAGCCATAACGTTTATCATAACGGTTACATTTATGTTACTTGTTTTTGGTTTGGAACAAGGCTTGGAACATTACCAACCTACCGCGGTTTATACTATTTTAACCTGGTTATATTACATGTGCACCGAGAAGTTTTTCGTGGAGATGTTTCTGCCTTTACTGCTTATGCTAAAACTTAATTCTTTGGAGGCTTTAGAAGCATTTTATGCTCCCGTTATCTTAAGATATTGTATAATTTCTCTTGCTACAATTCTTGTAACAATTCTTTCTTTTTACGGCGAAATGCGTTTTACATTTTTAGCATTTTATCTTACGGTTTATTTAAAAATTAAAGATATGGTTATAAATAGTCTGCATAAATTAAAAACAGAACAAGCTGTTCTGGGCCAATTCAGACATGCAACTGAAGATGAAATGGAAAATTGTGATGATGTTTGTGCTATTTGTCTAAGTCCAATGAAAAGAGCTAGAGTTACGCCTTGTCATCATTTCTTTCATGCTAATTGCCTCAGACAGTGTCTGAATAATTCGCACATCTGCCCAATTTGTAAAAGAGAGTATACTTTTGTTTATTAATATTTTATTTTTTACTTTCCTCTTTGTTAAACCAAAATCCATTATATCCAAATATTTGAATCAAAAACTTTTAGGGGAAGTCGGGGTTAACTGGGCCGCTTTTTTTCATATCGAGTTTTTGAAAAAACTGTAAACAATTTTCAAATATTTTCTATAGCAAAAGGTAGATTAATACTATAGTTAGAACATATTAATACTTCAGACAAATATTATTTATATAAAAAAAGTTATTAACGATAAACCAGTTAACCCCATAAGGAAGGGTTAACTGGACCACTACTGAGGGTTAACTGGTCCACTAACAAAAATGTATTGTATTGTAATTATTGTGAATAAAAACGATTTGAAATCAAATAAAATTTAATTCTAACATAAAAATAGACAACATAATATGTTAAATATTAGATATGTCTGAGGGTTAACTGGTTCGGGGTTAACTGGACCACATAAGTGGTCGAGTTAACCCCGAACCAGTTAACCCTGAGTGACACCACTGAATAAAATCATAAAATTTTACTACTTGATAAGATATTAGAAGGCGGAAATTATGCAGAATAATTATTAAAATACTCAGTATATTAGGTAAAATATTAGTCTAGATCCTCCTATTAATAAAAAAGTAGTAATTAAAAAATAAAATTTAAGGTAAACCGACTTTTCATCAAAAAAAATTAACTTTATTTACTACAACCCAGTCAACACAAATACATGGCAGGAACATAGCAGGTACATAACCACTGTTCTATGTGATGTTGCAGACATGTAATTTTTATAGTCCATGTATAGTCCTTGGACTTTAACAATTCCGCCTCAAGTTATGTATCAGCTACATAACATGCTACATATCAGATACATACTAGGTACATAACAATAAAAGTAGGCGTTTCCGAATTTTACTTGTTATGGAGTGCATCATAGATTTAGACATGGTGAACATTTTTACGTCTTTTTGATAAACCTAATAATTAATGTATATAAATATCTTTATATGTAGCATCAGGCAAAATTCTTATACGATGTGCATTTTTACTGTGAAAGCAAACTTTCTACCAGGCTTAAAAATCATGGGCCACATAAAAAGCCAATTTTTAGAGAAAAAATAGCAAATAATCATTTTAAAAAAATATATATATTTTAATTTTTTGTCTAAAATTATCTAAAATCGGTTTAGTTGTCTAAAAATACATGCGTTTCTACTACTTAGGGGTAAAACTTTTATTATTAACAACAATTTTAAGAATATTAGTGATTCTAACCTATAAAAATTAAAATAATATCGACGCCATATTTAGTATTGAATTCATAACATTTTATGTATCGTGTATGTTCTCGTACCATATATATGATACATAACATGCAATATTGCATGTTATGTATCATACATATGTATGTTACATCTTATGTAATATGGCACATGTAACGTAAAAAATCTTTCTGTTATAGGGCATGTTATGTAGCATACATATGTATGTTATGTCTCATGTAATATGGCACATGTTACCTAAAAAATCTTTCTTTACCATGTTGCATCCATATATGTGCGGACTGGGAACTTACACGTGGACAACACGGTCCGTCATAATACTTTAAACAATACTAAATATCACTAGAATTTGCCCTAAGGCGCCAATACTAATAAAAAAAGTTGATAAAATCCAGGTGGACCAGTTAACCCTGTGGCCCAGTTAACCCTGACTTCCCCTATTTGTCTTTAAAGAATCGGATTTACTTTAATTTAATTTTTGTCTAGGCTATATAACGATTCAGGAATTCTTTATACAAAACTAATTAAAAACTCTCTTGCCTTTAAGCACAAGCTTAAAGAACAATTCCCAGGTAGCGAAATAACATGACATTCACGTGAAAGTCACGTTAATATGTGACATGTGATGTTAAGATTGTAGTCTCATTTAACAACAATGTAGCATGGTGGGGATGTCCTAAGTCCGCCCCTAATAACATCACACAATGACATCCCGAAAATACCGTGTTTGTGACATCATAAATCCACATTCCTGTTATATCTAATATCTTATGGATGCCGTTACTGGTACTTTAATATTAAAATAATATTCTAGGATATTAGCTTTTTCTAAATTAAAAAAAATTCTTAATGGTTTTACATTAAAAACGCTATAACCCTATAAAAAATCGGATTTAAAATCAATCAGTAATTGAAACAATCACAGATTGAAACAGATAGATTCTAAATACGAAATTGTAGATTAAGCGGAGAAAATATTCCTTTAATCCGTGTCCGTGGTCTTGAGAAGCCCGGCAGAGCCCCCTATCCATTGGAAATCGTATAATGTGTATACAATTTCCTTATAATAATTTACTCTATCAACATCATCTTATATCGATTTTTTTGCTTCGAACGTCGGTGAGAAGCAAAATAACATGACATTCACGTGAAAGCCACGTTAATATGTGACATGCGATATATTCACAGCGTTGCTAAATATTTGTTATTAAATAACATGGTTGTCAAGTCACACGTGTTACGTTGTGTGATGTTATGATTTAGACACCCAAATGTGATGTTAATTTCTTGTAATATAACATCCCTTGCTACCTGGGTTGCCACAAAAGAATGTTTGATTAAGTGAAAATGTACGAAATTAGCTGTAGATCAAAAAGAGTAGAAATTGAATTAACTGGGGCATGTAGGAACGAAATGTAATAAGTTCAACTTTTTGAAAACTGCAAAAAACAGTAATTTGTAAGAGACTTATAAATTTGAAAACTGTGACATTTCATTTAGCTTAATCAAAAAAGTTAGAGACAAAAAAAAATTTTTCGTACGACCTAGTGTACATGAAATAAAGAAAATTTCATGTTCACTGTATATGCTCGTTAGGATATTTTTCTATCGCACGAGTACATAGTGCATATTTGAATGAAATGACAACTATGCACACTCATTTATCCAAACGATTACATATAGCTTTCATTTTGACAAAAGTCATTTGATGTTTATAAAATATTGAAATGTAAAAATTAAACACAGGTAATTCTTTAAAATATACATTTTTAAAGAGTTTGGACTGTAGATCGAACGAAAAATGTCGTTCGCAACTCGTTTGCGACAAGTCCTTAGTGCCCTCGAATGATTTTTTGACTTCGCTTCGCGTCGTCAAAAAAACTTCATTCTCGTGCACTAAGGACTAAAGTCGCTTACTCGTTACGAAAACTACTATTAACTCCTTTTTGTTCCCTAAGATGGACTTAGTACCTTTTGATCCAAACATAGATTATTATCTTTAAGAAACAATGATTAAAAAAATACTTTGACGCATGTTACATGTAGATTTAATGGTAAATAAGTTTCCCTTAATTTATGTTAGCTAGATAAACATTGTCTGTTACATAAAATGTATATTAATTATGAAAATCAAGCCAAAAAAATGAAATTATTTTGGCATAAATGCTTCGGGTAAAAAATAAACAGTATACTCGAATATTTTTAAAATAGATTAACTTATAATATTGACGATTAGGTTAGATAAAAGAAATAGTTTTAATATGTATCACAGGAAGGGACATTACATTTTCAACACATAAGGGCTGAGAATACAAACAGCCCTAACAACACTGTTAATATTTCTCAAAATATTATCAGAAATGGGCTACACAGTTTTGAGTTTCCTATAAATCGTATGTATACATACGTGTAAGTTGATAGATAACATATATGTAATGTATCAACCTACATATATTATTGTTTTCGAGTTCGATAGCTACATCGTCTAGTTGTATTGTGATAAAGCTCGTCAAGCTGAATTCAACGATATAAGTAACTCAAACCAAACTCTTTACAACTAGAATTATGAAACAAAAGACGTCTACCCTATCTCTATCTCAGTCGTGCTACACTTTCCAGCCAACCAAATAAATAATGTATTTGTTTTTCATACAGTATTTATTTGGTTGGCCGGAAAGTGTAGCACTGAGCGGCACGAACATAGCTAATATGAATCTGTAGAATAAGATAATATTACTAAAATTTAGATGGCGCCAGTAATTTCTTTAATAAAAATAATATAGTTACACTTTTCGCCCGGCCAAGTAAATATTGTATTTGTTCAACAAAGAACAAATACAGAATTTGTTTGGTTGGGTGGAAGTGAGAGTGTATGTATGTCTTCTATCCTTTTTGGTTTGGACTGTCTAATCTAACGGGAGAAATCGCCATTGGAATTGGTCTGTTCGTATTCTCAGCCCTTCATATATAATAAGGAAAAGATACTTTACTTTAGAAATACATACCTATACATCAGTTTTTTCTGTGACCTTAATAGGAAGTTATTAAGAATATTTCCTTCATTTGTCTTAAAATTAAAATACATTACAATACACTATCCTAGAAGTCTTTGCATGGGACTTCTTCTCAAATAGACGCTTCCTATAAAGGTGGCAAAAGTATATTTCTGTAGCCATGAGAATGATATGACTGCATTTTTTTTTAGTACCGCGTAATTTATAATGAGTGGAATTATCAAAGTTAATAAAATCGTTAACTCTAAAAATATTGTTTAGAAAAATTTCTCGGACAGGTCGATTTTTATTTTGATAGGAATTTTAGTCAAGTGAGTGACGTCATAAGATTCCTGCTGCAAAAGTCGCCATCCTTAAAAGTTTAAACAGGGACATATGGCAAATAATCCGTAATTTGAAAGGTTTTTTTAACCCTGGTTTCAGCAGTGAATTTGAAAATCTGACAAGCATTTCTCGAGTTAACTATTCGACATTTATTTCTTTATATTTATATTATTTATTTATTTATTTATATTTTTGATAAACTGCAGCTTCCTTTGGAGACAATACTTGACCCATGTCCATATAAAGTTTTTGTATTAATTTTTCTGTATTTTTTTAATACGAAAATCAAAGGAAACATGAAAAGCAATAAAACGTTAAAAAATATAAAAATTTTACATGGACATGGGTCAAATATCCTCTCCCAATAGAGCTGTAGTTCATACTGTCCTATTTTAATTTTTAAAGATGGCACTCCTTGGCGGAAGAAGGCAGCATCGTCCGGTGGGGTGAGGCAACCTGAGGACGCAAGCTAACGGGGCATTTCTCTGTCTTTTAAGTTAAATTTTAAACGGGGTCATAAATTAGGGCATGCTAGTTGACTTTTTTTCGAGGCCCCCTTGAAGCAAACTTACCAAGGGAGCAAAATTTTAATTTTTGCCTCATATAAAAATAGTTACGACACAAAACTGGCAGAAGGTTACTATGTTACTCATGACATCTAGGCGATTTTCTAAAAAATATTATTTATCCAATACATACAGATAATAAGACAATTACCAGCTTTATTTTAAATAGATAAACTCAATAATAACCCCAGCGTGGCTTTTACTTTATTGAGTGGATAATTAATTATTTTGCCCACTCAACTGTCACTTGTCAAATTATTTTCTTGTAAATGTCATTAAAATTTTTATTAAAAATATGAATTCCTAAGCTATTTATTGGATAAAACCTTGTATGGCATTCATGGGTAAACCGATATTGCCCTCTCGAAAGTTAACCTGCTTGGCTGACGCCTCGCAGGTTAATTTTCTCATGGGAAATATCTTACTTTACCCACTAGTACCATAAATAACTATTTCAGCGTTATCGAATTTGTTCATTTTAAAAATTCCACACTGTATTTTTATTCTAGTTATAATATTTCTATTTCTATAGGGTTAGTTAGTCTAAACTAAGTTTATTATTATATTAAGCCAAGACTTGGCACTTAGTGTTAATTTGTACTTGTACTTTTATAATAAAACTATTCTCAAAATAGCAGGTGTAGTAATTATTTCAACATGTGATTGTCAACAGTCAGAAAAGCAAAATCATAAAATGTAACTTTTGGATGTCAATTTTTTTCTAAATTCTAGTGTTAAAATGTCGGATATACTCTCAAACCATGGATGTAAGTCGAGTTATATACTTATTAAAATATGACGCATTTATTTGGAAGCCAAAAAATATAGTTTAGATGTAAACAGATTTTTTGGTAAACATTGAAAAATGGATCATAAATTTACTGAAAAACCTCGTGAAAAACAGATATGTAAATAAATATATGAGTCATACATATTTATTATAGCCCTGGTCCAAGGCCCTGAAGTGGTACACTTACCATTATAGTATAATAAAGTCGTATTAACGGTGCGGGTCGCTTTCAAAACAACCTTACACTCAATATTTCAAGAACGATTCGACATATAGACCTGAAATTTTGGGCCAAAGTTTTTTGCCACATTGAAAATCTTTGGTCCAAAATTTAGGTCTTTGTGTCAAAGCGTTCTTGAAATATCGTAGTGTAAAGTTGTTTTGCAAGCGACCTGCACAATTAATACGACTATACATGTATGTATAAGTCACATCCATTATAGCTATAATATAGTAGTATTTCTGCGACAAAAAGTGAACTTTAATCGGAAATAGGCCATTTATTTTAGTCTCGACTATTGTATCATGGACCAGCTTCATTGGGCAAATATTTGTAGGTGTCATACTTGAAACAATGGATGAACTGCATCTTATGGAACAATTTTTTATAAAACTTCAAAATATTTATTCAATAATATGCCAGGTAAATTTAATGACCCAGTCCGCAGAGGCACGTCAAAATGACGTCAAAATCTGGTGATTACTGGTCAATAGACGTCAGTCGACCAATGATCGACGACATTTTGACGTCAGTTAATTGACGATTTTCTGACGTCATTTAATCACGTCATATTGCCGACTTTTCTTGGTGATATAATATATTATACTTTTATTATTTTTATTAAAAAACTATAACACCAACGTGGTGTATAGTCTGCAATAGGTAGTACTCAGAAAGCATTTTTTTAGTTATTATGGTATGGTAAGTAAAAAAAATCATCAAAAATAAAATATCGTTTATTGTTTAAGTAACTCCCTTTATTAAAACGCATATGGTACTTACACTTTTTTTTATATTTTACGTAGCTACCTAAACTACAATTTATGTATGCATTTTTTTTTCTTATGTGTCAAAATTAATTAATTTCGACTATGTATAATTTAAATTTCGCGCTCTTATTTTTGGCTGCGCGCTCAGTACACGTCCATCTTGAATCTTGTCAGAACACGGACGCTAGCTCTACGTGATTGTTTTGAGTTTTTCCTTTGTTTGTTTTTGGTTTTTCCGAGGATTTTCCTTATATTTTCGTGGGTAAGTACCTAGAATAACTATGACTATGATAGTTGCGAACTGGGGACACCCTAAATATTGAAATAATTTATAACATTATTGTTTATTGTAATTGTAATGGTTTATTGTCGTTCTAGGGCCTATTTTTATGGGTATTTTACACTATATTAATTTAATTGGACAGTTATAACATAATATTTTTTTTATTATTTTAGGTTTAGAGGATATCTATAAAGAAGTGCGAAAATTAAGCGAAGAGGTAAAAGAAGTAAAAGCCATTTTACAATAGTCAAGAAGTTTGGTTACTGCTTCCATACCAAGTGATATCTCTGTAGAATTTATATTTTGTTTACATCTATATTAGATCATGTAACATTATCATAGTGTGGTCAATATATACACTTACACAATAATATTCAGTGGTTTTCTGGGTAAATAAAAAATATTTTAAGACGTGAAATTCACGTCGTAATAATGACGTAAAAATGACGTCAGATATGTCACGTCATCGGTCTGTGACATTAGGAGGTCATTTTCACGTCATATTGTCGTTATATAGTCACGTCATATCTGGAGAAAAGTCACCAGATTATGACGTCATTTTGACGAGGTTCTGCGGACTGGGGAACTAATAACTCTTCTCTCTAGAATAGGCATTTCATTTGTAAAAACTGAAAAAAACGTAGCCAACATATATATTTGTCTGTCTTACTCGCAAGCTTTGTTCTAACAGAGACAACAATAACAGTTACTGGTAATTGTTATTGTTCAGGCCTGAATATACCTACTATTTGTTTACAAATAAACCGAGATGTTGGCGATACTTTATATTAACGGTATTCTAGAGAGAAGAGTCTTTAGTTCGTTGGGTAAATCGCAATTTTGAATTGCCTAAAGTTTTCCTTTTTGCTTTATGATATTTAGCTTATAAGTTTAGCTTTCTTGTAATTGAGTGAGCTTTGGAATATATAGACTTCGGTAAAAGCAGCACCTGACCACAGTTTAATTAGGGACACCAGATAAAGTTCTTTTAATAACTTTAAATTTACAAGAATCAATTAACCCCAGTAACAATTTTAGTCAAGTCTTGAACAAGTCAGGCTCAAGATTCTTGATCAAATAACTGTATCTAGATTTTGACAATTCTGGCGCAAGATACTGTCGACAGATTCTTGTTCAAGAATTGTCAAAGAATTTCTACAGATACTTCGTCAAGATTCTTGAACAAGTCTTGAGCAAGAATCAGGTCTATTCACGTGCGTAAACAATATTGCTATTTTGGCAATATGGGCAAAAATCGCATGCGATTATGACCCATATTGTTTGCTTGTCAAATTGCTTGCTACAGACTTGACGAACAGACTTGACAGAGTATTGCTAAACGATCTGCTTCCAGAATCTTGCTAAAGTCTTGTTCAAGTCTGGATACAGAATCTTGATTAATTCTATTGCTCAAGAATTGTCCAATTCTCTACAAAGAACTTTGTAAAGTACTCTGGTCAAGACACTTGTCCAAGTTCAATGTTACTAGGGAACTAGCTAACTTAATTAGGTTAGCAACTTAACACTAGTGTCCTTAAGTGTGATAGCTAAAATTAATGTTTCTAATGTTTGTTTTATTTTTAAACTAGCTAAACAATTAAAACTAAACTAAATATCTTTTCCTGAGAAGCCCGGGCATGACATGACCATGGAATATCTGTTTTTCGAAAATACAGAACTTTACAGGCTTTCTTTAAAATTAATCCTAAACGGATTTTACAAAAAAAAATATAGTTTAAAAATAATATATTCTCAGCCGAGGTGCAGTTACCAGCTGCAATTTTACAGGTCTGTTAAATAATTTTAAGATTTTTGACAGGCTAATTTTTCGTATTTTTAAAGTCCCCCTTATTTCTTTTATTATTTGAAAAAAGAAAAAATAAAAAATTCCAAAGTTACGTCAACTGACGTGACTATGTTTGCTGGGTATAGCTCCCAACGTAATATGGCCATTTTCCCGGAAAAGGAACAACCCTATTAGGGTGTTTCTACGTTTTTCTTGTGGAGTATACCTGAGTTTTTAATTTATCGAAATCAAAAGTAGGTCGTTTGGACATTTTAAAATTTAGCAAAATGGCGTTAAAGTTGATGATTAAAAAAAAAACTTTAAAATAACGCCAACAGAAAATCAGTTTCACATAAACAGTAAATTCTTAGCCTACTACTAAAAGATTTGAAAAGTCAAGTCATCAAAAATTGAAAATTTAGCACCTACAAAAAATGAAAATTATAATGCTCAAAAGAGTTTAATAGGCTTTAAAATGATCAATGATCACTCGCGCAAGTATGTTAAAATACTTATTGTGCCCATATGGTGACAATGGGTTAAGAGACCAAAGATTTCGAGTAAAAAATTTATAATTTTTCTCGTAATTTTTAGATCGTTTTCTTCATTTTATGCGATTTCGCTGTAGGAAACTCAGACTTGGAACCTTCCCAAAAGAAGAACGATAAAAGTGTTGTAATAGCATTAACCACGTCCCTTTTCTACACAGTTTTCTCCTACTTTGCAAGTCGGATTCGAGATGTCTGCTCTGCGGGTGGAACAAGAACTCAAACCAGAGCCACCTACACATGTTATATAAAATGGATCACCAAAATAATTATGGAATGGGTTAAAGCTGTAGTAATAGTGATCTGTCTAAGAGAACAAGGCATAAACTACGACCCAAAACTCATATATTCCATAATTACAGCAGCTTATTTTATTTGCACAGAAAAAATATTCCTAGAGTCATTTCCTTCACTTATTGAGGCTCTCAAAATAGAGAAGCTACAAGAACTAGAGTACTTGTACGTACCCCTAATAATGAACATAGCGGCTATCTCCTTAGGCTTATCTGTTTGCCTATACTTAATATGTTCAGAAAACTACGCTTTTGTGATCTTCAGTGCGTTTTTTATTGTATATCTTCGGTGTAAGGATGCATATTACAATTATTACGTAGTTTTGGCTAGAGAAAGAGAAACGTACTCCAGCTTTAAAACAGCAACTGAGCAAGATATTGAGGAGTGGGACGATATCTGTGCTGTTTGTCTGAGTCAAATGAGCAAAGCACGGATCACACCTTGCAATCATCTGTTTCACCCTTATTGTTTGAAACAGTGTTTGAAAAGCTCCTTCAACTGTCCACTTTGTAAAAGTAACTTTACAAATTGAATACAAATACATTTTTTTCCTGGTATCTAATGATTAGTTTTATTAAATTACATCCCACACAGCACAGAATATTCTATGAACATTCTGAAAAGGTGTCAATATACTTCTTGTAGAATATTCTTCGAGAATATTTATAAAACATAAAAATAACATTCTCTTAAAAATGATAACATGCATAGAATGTTCTCTCTAAATAAAAAAATATATTATATTAAAATTAAAATATATCCGACATAAAATACATCCCTATTAAAAATTACTGATTTTTTTTTTTTGAAAAACTTGTTTTTACCCCACCTCGATTTTTACCAAAAACGATCCCAGCCTATAAGGATAATTAACAGTATAGTACTTTTGTGCAACATTAGATGGCGCCAGCATCTGTACGCTTTCACTACATTAACTTTTTAATTTAATATATTATTATAAGGATCAATTCCCTTCAACGATCAATGCTAAGGTCATTTTGGTAGGGATTTTCTCATTATGGAAAATTCTGTCCTAGAGCAATCTATAGATTGCAGGTTGCAACATCCGATCTTAAAATGGTCGGTAAATGGTTGGATGTTTATTGCTTACGTTATATAGTCTAAGTAAAACAACACAAACAAACCTATTATATTCACAAAAATATTTTTTAAATATACCAAAATATTCTAAGAATATTCTATAAATGTTTCATCAAATGTTCTCAGAACGTTCCTAGAATTTTCAAAATAGTGAACATTTGAATGTGCATAGAACGTTCTATGGTGAGATTAGCACATTGTAGGAATGTTCTTATAATGTTTCAATATTCCCGGAGAATATTCTATGTATATAATAGGAACGTGTTTGTGCTGTGTGGGAGTGTAGAAACACCCACATGTATACAGGAGATACATAAAAACAAAATTAGAACTTTGTCAAGAATTTTATTTACCGTCTTAATATCTTACTAATAAAATAAATATTATAAATAAACAATTAGTTATTTTGATAGGAATTAACAATAGTATTAACATTAACAATACAAATATAGTAGAAAGGATATAAGTAAAATAGAATAGAATAATAGTACAAGGATATTATTTTATTATTAAACTAAGAGCAGAATAGTATTTTTCTACGACTGCTTTAGAATGTAAGCAAATACAAAAACTTTTCAAATACAGAATGAATCCATTCTAGCTCTAGATACGGTATGAATATTCCGTATCAAGTGTTAGAATGAGCACATGTAGTGCCATCTCTTGTTTATAAAAGTAAAGAAAACTGTAGCCAAATTAGCAAAAATATATATATATTTTACCACGAAATATTGAATAATTTAATGCAAGTTTTGCGTTAAAATTACATAAAGTTTATTAGCTTTTCTTAATATTTGACCAGTTTTTTATCAATTTAGTTCAAAAAATTAAAACTTCTCCATCTATTGTTATATATTTAAACCTGATATATGTCACAACAATCTGGCATAACCTTCAATTTTTGCATTATAATTTGTAAATATGTGCTAAAATTAAATAAAAATCTTTTTTAACTAGTGATTTGATAAAATTATTAAATAACATTAATTGCTTTATTGAAAAATATGTGTTTTGTTGAATTTGCAATGTCGAGTCACAAAAAACATTGTTTTTAACCTTGTCCGCAGTTTAAAGCCATACAGTGTTTCATATTTGCAGTCGAAGAAAAAGTATAGTCTACAACACATATGGAATAGTCATTCCGCACCTGCAGGACCGTCATACTCGCCTGCCGGCTCGTATGACAAACTTTCCGCACTCGCGGAATATTGTCTATTCCATACTAGTTATAGAATATACTAGTTAAATTACATCAATGAAATAAACTATCACTAACCTGGCTCAAATCTGAAATATGTTTTCTGATCAAAAGCATATTAAAATTTTGTTAATTTAGGAACCTGATCTGAGCAAAAAAATATATAGATTAAATCCTTGTGCTCCACTTAAGAAATTCTCGTCCTAATCAACCCTTGATTAAAGTCAAAAAGAGTTTAACATATGGCTCTTCATACCACGTTGAATCTTGAATTCTTTTATCTACGCCTGTGAGTTAAGAAGCTTTTAACTCACACAAAATCCGTGAGATAAGAGCTTCAACTTACGGACGTAGAAAAAATATTATACAATACACGTGAGTTAACCCCATTAATATACTTGTATCGTTACACAACTCGTGCTTTATACAATTTTTTATAATTTGCTCTAAAATTTAAGAAACTTACGTTTAAATTGATGACTGATTTAGGGATTTTTGTTTTGGGTTGGTATTACAGTTTACACTATGTTTAAAATTCTAAGAACAAATGATATTTTGATATATTTTACAGTCATCTCTTCTTTTTTCACTGCAATTAACCAATCCACAATTTTAACACGGTAAAAAATAACCCAAACACAAAATTTTGTAAAAAATTAAACTTTAAATCGACATTGACATTTGCACGCAAAACGTCAAGAGATAGACTTTTGTATGTTGCCAACCCAACAGAAAAAAAGTAGAGACCTCTTATGGGCCTATAAGAACACGCAAAATGCGTGTAATTATGAGCTTATAAGAGTCGCAAAATAGAAAAATATCTATTGTAGGTGAGTTTGGGAATAACGTTCTTTCTTTTTTCTCTTTTACCTGCTTTACAGCAACTGTCAATCTGAATAATCTCTGATAACCGTTGACATCACAGAAATATTTTCCATAAGGAAATACTAGGCAATTGACAATATTCACTGGGTGCGAATTGTGTTACCAACCGTAGAAAAATAAAGCACCCTAAAGGTATAAACCAATGAATCAATTGGTGTAAACTAGCAAAAACACAACAATAACAAAAAAAGAATAAACACCAGGCCTAAAACTTTATAAGCAATTGCAAACCGCTTCGCAAATCCACCATTTATGTCAAAACAGATGCCAGTACATTAGAACTACTGGTTAGTTGGTAAAACTTTGCACCCAGAGAATAATGTCAATTACCTATGACAGCAAATTGTTAATATATGACTTTTTTGTCGTCAAGTATGTACCAACGAACTAATAACTCTTCTCTCTAGAATAGGCATTTCATTCGTAAAAACTGACAAAAACATAGCCAACATACACATTCCTCTGTCTTACTCGCACAGCTTTGTTCTAACAGAGACAACAATAACAGTTACTGGTTATTGTTATTGTTCAGGCCTGAATATACCTACTATTTGTTTACAAACAAACCGAGATGTTGGCGATACTTTATATTAACGGTATGCGTATTCTAGAGGGAAGAGTTGTTAGCAACGAACTAATAACTCTTATCTCTAGAATAGGCATTTCATTCGTAAAAACTGACTAAAACATAGCCAACATACACATTCCTCTGTCTTACTCGCACAGCTTTGTTCTAACAGAGACAACAATAACAGTTACTGGTTATTGTTATTGTTCAGGCCTGAATATACCTACTATTTGTTTACAAACAAACCGAGATGTTGGCGATAATTTATATTAACGGTACGCGTATTCTAAAAGATCGTTAATCTCGAACCTATCTTATTTAACCTTTAATTTGCTTTAATTCGCAAGGAGTATTATAAAAGGTTAGATAAAGGCCAGATTATACAGGGTGATCCATAACTGGCATGCCAAAATTTAAGAGGTGATTCTAGATCCAAAAATATAAAAAAAGTTCCTATAAAGGTTGGTCCGGAAATGAGCCCTAAGGGATCTAGGGCCCTTTAAAATTGTAATAAAAATAAAGTTTTTAATTAATAACTCGGGTACCGTTTAAGCTAGAGCGGCGAGCTTTTGCATGTATACTAGTATTAATAAGGGCAATAAGTTTATGTTAATTTATTTTTTTAATTTATCCAGAGGCGTGCCCAGACGGACAAAATATATGAGGCTTAAAACATTTTTGCCCCAAACTTTTCTATGTGTATGTTTTTTGGATTTGTTGTAAAAAATATAGATTTCTAGAATAAAAATACATATAAAATATCATATAGTGTAACACTGTAGGAGCAACCGTTATCAAAAAAAAATGCAATTAAGAGGAAGTAACATTTTGTGCCACCAAAAACGTTACTTTTTAAAAGGCTATTACTCCTTTAATATTAAATTTAGGTGTTTTGGTGTATAATACTTTTTTGCTCAGTTTTAAATGAAGAATCACCCTGCAGCATTAAAATTTTATTGGTGCTTTTTTTTGTTCCCCATTCAATACGTCATCTTCGAAGGGCCGTAGCTCCCTTAGGGCTCATTTCCGGACCAACCTTTATAGAAACTTTTTTTCATATTTTTGGATGTAGAATCACCTCTTAAATTTCGGTACGCGAGTTCTGGAACAGGCTGTATTTTAGGGTGTATGTTTGACAATTGGATCTGTCTTTGGAAAACTATTTCGACTCTCCATGACTTTATCTACATTAAATAAATTAAATAATTTCAAAAGTCACGTTAATTCTGCTCCAAGTGTGCTATTAGATAAAGCTTATTTTATTACATAAAATGTTACATTCAAGATGACTTTACAAAAGCATCATGGTAATATCACAGGCAACACACACAAAAATGAGTGTACTGCATACACTCAACTGCCCAACGATATGGCACAGGATTATGGCCTCTAAATTTGGTTTTGACGTTTTCTATCCTCTAAGAAGCTAGGAGACGCTAAAACAAATTTCAGGGACGTAAGGGGTACCGCCAACTTAAGGTTTCTGACAGATAATTTAGTCTTTTCGTACGTTGGCAGTATTAAACTTGGGTATTAGATCTGTTGCTTAAGGCCTATTTACAAATACGACGTAAAAACGTAAAATAACCATAAAATAACTACGCAACTAAATGGTACAATATACAATTGACAATTGTATATTGTACCATATATTTGCAACCATTGGTTATTTTACGTTTATACTTCGTATTTGTAAATAAGGCTTTAGGGACAATCACTTGTTTTTACAACCTGACATCACTGTGTCTAGAAAAGGTCACATAACCTCAAATAATTAAACGGGCTTTTAAGTGCTCTCTTAGCGCTGAAAGAGAAGCTACCGAAAAGTCAAGATAACCTAAAATTTTTCATTTTGACATAGCCTTGAGTACAATCAATTGTTTTTTCGCGCTGACAACATCGGAAACTTAAAAACTGCCAAACTATGAAAATAACTGTCATAAATCTTGGTATTTCGGTTACCTAAAGTTGAAAATTTTATTGTCCAAACACTGAAGGTCCATTTTTTAAGTAACTACATTATTAATTGAAGAAATTTAAGTAATCGTTCAAAAAGCGAGTAGATTATAATCTAACTTTTTTATAATTCTACAAAGTTACCTAAAAGTGACAAGAGGTTTTCTAAGAAAGTGTCCAGTTAGTCAACTTTATTAAATATAAAAATTTCAACCAGTTTTAATTTTCTTACGCCGTTACTTTTTTATATTTTCATCGCTTATCAACATTTTTTTTAGGACATTTTCACTAAAAATAGCCTCCAAAAATGACATTGTAATTTTTATAAAATTTTGGAACGGTTTTTCTCAAAAATGGAAACAGGTATATACTTGATCTAAACAAGATCGAAATCAGCAACAAACTAGATGAAACGTTGCAAGCACCCTGTCAAAACATCGGCACTATTGTACACTAGAGCCATCTGCATCTCTAAAACATTATATTCTAGCAAAAAACTGTATATAACATTTTCTATAGGGCTTAAAAAGGGCTTTTATTTAAAATATAGTTTTTTGAAATCGGGTTATAAATATGTGAGATATGCTAAAAAAACCTTTTACTGCTTTAAACGCCAATATCTCGAAAACAATGCGTTTTAGAAAAACGTTTATAACATTTTTTGATCAATTTAAAATTATCTTTTATATAAGTGCTAAATTAACCAAATACATTAATAATTGCCTTAATTATAAACAAAAAACGCTAAAAATAGGAGTTTTACCCTATTTTTACCCCCTCACCCCCAATCGTTTACCCCCAAAATCTAATCAGCTCTACGGAATACGATAAGAAACAATATGCAAAAAACCGCAAGTCGATTTCTCATGTAGAAATGGAGTTAGAGAGTTTACACCCAGACAGACAGACAGACAGACAGACAGACAGACAGACAGACGGACGCAAATTTTTTTTTTAATGATTTTGACTCTTAAATGGTTTAAAACGTCGAGAAATGTGAAAAAGAAAACGTGGTCAAAGATTTTGACTTTTCGGCGAAGATTTCAATACATCGGCACTCTTAGTAGCACTAAGTGCCGATGTAAAATATGAATTATGCAAAAGAATTTTCAGTTTGTTACTGTTGTTACTGCGGAAGAACTTTTACCACTATTTAAGAACTGGCGCTCATTAGGATTTTGTTGTCACAAGTTTTGAATTTGAAGTTTTTAATTTTGAAACGTTATTTTTCCCGAAAAATCAAGTTTTTTTAATATAAATATCAAAGTTGTTGCTTTTTTTGAGCAGTTTTTTAAAATGGATTTAAATTCCGTAGGTATGTACCTATTTATTTTTTACAAAAAAGTATTGCTTTTGATTATTGAGTTTAAAAGGGGAAGTCATAAGTTTTAGTCTGTAAATTTGGTTGCTTTTTTTAAAACTTGTATTACGACTTGGCAAAAAGTTTCAGATTAATCAGCATTAAGCAACTTTTTACACTTGGTTGAGAAGATTAATGTGTTTGCTAATTATTAAAACAAGAATTTGCTGCTAATATCCCCCGCCCCTCCCTCCCCAAACCTAAAATATATCTAGGACAGGCAGATCTGGTTTTAGGTATTTTTGCAGTAAAAAAATACTATTTTTTTTTTCGAAAAAAAATTCTTTTTTTGAGAAACGAAAAAAAAAATAAAATAAATATATTTTTATCACATTTTACCCCCTTACCCCACCTCGATATTCACCATCTTCAAATTTTGATATAGGCGGCAGCCATATTGAATCCGCCATTTTGTAAAAATTTAAATAAGTATTACATTCGTAATCAGCGACCTTAAAAACCCCTGTACAATGGTTTTTAGTAAAAAATCTGCAAATTTTGATATAATCGGCAGCCATATTGGATCCGCCATTTTGTAAAAATTAAATTGAATGTTAAATTTGTATTCAGCAGCCCCAAAAACCTCTAAATACAAATTTTGGTATAAATTGAAGCTTATTAAGGGTTTTGGCCATGAATTTAGAAAATTCCGCCTGTGCGGGACGCTGTCAAAATCAAAAACAAGTATATCTTACTCCTCAGAACGGCACTTATCCATTTTAGTCCTTCATCGAAAGCACAGACCATCCCAAAACCCTCCTATCGAATCCGCAACTGAACAGATTCACTCCAGACGTGGCCTCCTCGATCCAACAACAACTTGCCACCATGCGATTGTGGCCCAAACGGCTCGTTCTAGGAAGTCTAGCCAATCGCATGCCGCTTAAATCGAACAGTCGGATATTGCGGTTATCGTGCGGAATGGCTATAACGCCACTGGCTGATACGCCTATGCGATTGACGGCTGAGTCGAGACGAATTGTGGCTACTGGAGATCGGATGTTGCGCATGTCCCACACCTTGACTGTACGGTCGTCCGAACTTGATACTACTTTGTCTTCTAGAGTGAATACTGTGGAGTTGACACTCCTAAAAAAAAAAACACTGCTGCCAACAAAACTAGTTATAATACAGGGTTCCCACCAAAAGTCGAAAATTAATTTCCCCGACTTTTCCTCGACTCTTGATAGTTTTCCCTGAGCCAGAATTTAAAAATTCCCTTTTCATACAAAAAAAAAACATTTTTTGCACGACCAAGACTAAAACCTAATTTTACGCTTTCATTTTCGGGACTAAACTTGCCCTTTTTCTCCCTAGGGAATAAAAATCACGGCAACCTTGATAATATTAAAATATTATACTTACTATGTGCTTTGCTGGTTCAAAAATTAGGTTTGGTGATGTTTTGTAATAAATTAGCGATTCAAACCAATTTATTTGATTTTAACAAAGAAAACCTTTAAAAATAACATTGTTATAACAATTTATACATAACTTAAAATTTATTATCTTCATCCATTTTTTTGACCTTTGTGTCAACCATATTAAAAAACAATTGAAATCGCGATAGCCATGAAACTGACTTTTCGCAATTTACAGGCATCTTGATTAAATTACGAAAATAAAACAACCGATTTTAGACGCGTGGTTTTTAATTTTATCTACCTACCTAAATTATGTTTGGTCCTGCAAAAAATAGTGTATATACCTCAGGACTAAACTTGGCTGTTTTAGTCCCTTGCATTTCTGTTTCTCTCGCTCGCTGCGCTCGCTCAGGAAACACTAATACAGCGGGACTAAAACAGCCAGTTTAGTCCCTTGGTATATAAATAACTATTTTGCAAATATTCTTAAAAAATATTTAAAAAAATGCAAATATCGTGACGCAGGTTTGGACAATTAATATTAAAAATTATTTAGTAGATAACAAAGGACCAGAATTTTTTGGGGTCTGTACATATGCCATTTTCAATTTCCGTCATATAGTTATTATAAGCAGCAGCTATATCCCTTTTAATTAGGGTTCTTAACTCTTTGAACTCATTAAGAAGACCATCAGTCTTAAATTTTTTAAATCTTTTCCAAGCTGAAAATTTTAGTTTAATATTTTTTATAATAGAGTAACTAAACCATGGGGGATAGTTCCTCCTCGACTTAGACTTGTGCTTGGGAACAATTCGATCTATAACCTCATTTAATAGGGAATAAAATTTATCACATGCGGCATCAGCGGTTGTAAAGCTCTCAAGTATAGTCCAGTCTATTTTTTCGAGTTCTTGATTCAGTAAATTAAAATCCGCTTTTCTAAAATTATAGGAATAAATACCAGTAGCAGTATTTAAGTTGGGTTTTTTTACGTTAGGTACTTCTATAGCTAAAGCAGGGTGATATAGGTCCTCAGTCAGTAAAACATCTTCGGCTTTATTTACAGTACAATTGATATTAGTTAACGCTAGATCTAGTAACCTATTGCTATTATTAAGGTTATTATTTAACTGTAAAAAAATCGAAAAATTGGAGAAAATTATTCAGTGCTTTTGTACGACCACTGATACTGCTGTCTGAGTGCAATGAGTCATAATACTCGGGAATATTAAAATCACCCAGAATCAAGACCTTTGAATCATATAAATCATTTAGTGAAGCCACATAATTAAAAAAATCTTCATACACCTTAAGGGGTTGTTTATTTGGTATGTAAACAGCTAGCAATATAATATACTGCGACGGGAATTTAATTTTTATTCCAAGCGCATCCACCATACTATCATACATAGTTTGGTCTAAAGTAAGCCTGGAAGCATTGTAAGTATTTTTTAAAGCAATTAAAACTCCACCGCCTCGGTTGGGGTCCACAATGTCATATTTACGATCAGTTCTAAAAAGATTATATTCATCCGTGCATACTTCACTATCTAAAACCGAATCCCCAATCCATGTTTCAGTAAAAACTATACATGGAAAATTGCATGCGAGTATGGCTTGATATAACAACGTTAACTTAGTGTTTAGCCCTCGTACGTTCTGATAGTACACTGTGAATGTATTACCAGAGCGCAAGACGGCGCTGTATTGCACGTGAGTAGACTGTGGAGTAGAGGGGATTATTATTAGTTGCTACTCGTTCGAAATAAAATCGACCCGCATTTTGTCGCACAGATTTGCATATACTGGGCACTTTGCATGCCATACTGCGTGATCAACGTTGTAGGTGGTACTATTTATGTTATTATTTGACAAACAGTTACTGCATTTAAGATTAACTTCGTTGCAATCTTTTAAGGCATGATTTAAACCGCAGCGTGGACACGACAGCTGTTTAGTACATTTACTGGAATGATGATTAAATTCATTACATTGATAACAACGACGTATTTCAAATGCATCGTAGACAATACAATGGTCATAACCTATGAAGAGGTATCCTGCTTTTAAAATTTTACCGTATGACGTTCTATCTACCTCGACAACAGTTTGAAATACGTCCTTATTTTTTTTTGTAGGTTCAACTTTTAAAATTTTAACATAATGATCTGCATTGAATAAATCCGAATTCATTCTGACCATATAAGAACGAATATCTTCTTCCGCAAGTTTTTCCGACATACCAACTATTCTAATTCTAGGATTTAGGCCCTTGACTTCTCTTATTTCATAGTTACCCGAAAGTTTTTCGACAGCAAGTTTTTTAAAATCAGCATTATTTTCGCATTCAATAAGGACACCGCCTTCTTGAATATTCCGAACTCTACATACTTTAACGTTTTGACTTAAAGGGTCAATTTTTCCTAGGATATCGAATTTGGTTTCAGAACTGGTTTTAGAATCGTCCTTAGGTTTGATAATAACTGCAGGCTTTGTTTTATTCTTGACGATACTCGAGTAACTGACAGTCGGTTTCAAACGGCCGGCTCCAACTTCGGACAGTTTCTTGGACGCTGAATTCAGGAAATCAGTTTTCATAACTTCAAACTTCTTATTTATTTCCTTAAGAATTTCTTGAATCTTACTATTATCAAAATAGGCACAACTTAGTGTGCAGTCTGGACATACCCAATGTAAACAGTGGGTTAGGCTAAATGTGACACCCAGGGTAATTGTGACATGTCCTGTTATAATTCTTCTAAACAAGTTTAAATCAAATCGAAATTTTACGCGAAATATTTAATACTGTCAAAAACCTAATGCTAGGGTTGGATTGGATATAAACTAATTTAGAAGAATTATAACAGGACATGTCACAATTACCCTGGGTGTCAAATTTAGCCTAACCCACTGTACTATAAATGTCAGTGTCGCTTACAATGTTTTACAAAAACAGTGTTGATATAGGATTAAATATTACTTACTCTGTGTGTCCCTGGAACACCGACACAGAAAACGAGGGCTCCCTGAAGTCCCACAACCTAAACGTGGTGTCTCTCGACGAGATAACAGCCAGTTTTTGCGACGGATGGACCTCAATGTTCGTCAGTTCTTGATAACCAGGCAACGTGATTAATTTACTGCCCGTCTCGACGTCGTGTAGGAATGAGACTCGGTCCCAGGAGGCAGTGATTACTTGGTCTCCGCCGGAGAGCCACTCCGCTGCAGCTACCGCGCCCTTGTGGCCTTTTAGTTCCACTATTGGAGTGCGGAGATTTGGGACCCTGTTTATGTCCGATTTGTCGTCAATTTCTTCGCTACCTTCAAGCTCTTCTTCTGACGAGTGACCTTTCTAAAATAATTAAATATATTACTTACTGACTTTTTGTTTATAATGTGGCGTTATGACTTCTCTAAAAAGTAAAAAATAAAAAATAAATTGGTGCCAATTGCACAGCAAACAATTTAACAACAAAAATAATTTTTATCCAATACATACAGATAATAAAACAATTACCAGCTTTATTTTAAATAGATAAACTCAATAATAACCCCCGCGTGGCTTTTACTTTATTGAGTGGATAATTATTTATTTTACCCACTCAACTGTCACTTGTCAAATTATTTTCTTGTAAATGTCATTAAAATTTTTAATAAAAATATGAATTTCTAAGCTATTTATTGGATAAAACCTTGTATGGCACTCATGGGTAAACCGATATTGCCCTCTCGAAAATTAACCTGCTTGGCTGACGCCTCGCAACTTAATTTTCTCATGGACAATATCTTACTTTATCCACTAGTACCATAAATTACTATTACTATTTAGGGAATGGTGAAATTGGTATCAACTTATTTTTTATTTTTTACTTTTTTTGTTAAAAGTTTTTGTTGTTTTTAAAAATCGGTTTATATAGTGGTTTTCGAGATATACGACATTATACTTTTTCTAATGACATATGCCATACATGTTAAATGAGCTCCAGCGCCCTAAGCAGTCGATATTGGGCTTACTTATATCCATCCAATAACTCATATTTCTCTCATTTTTAGAGGTTTTATTGATTTTAATCCTTTTTTTTTTCGGTATTTTGTTTAACACAATTGGACTTTACCTACATGTAGGAACATCAAAAAAAAATTAAAAAAGTTAATGCTTGTGGTATATCTGTGAAAGGAGCTTTAGCTATAGCCTATTAAAGATACTATTTTAAAAAAAATTAAGATTAAGTTGCGCCCTGCTTCCAAAATTCAAAAACAAAAAATTTGGAATATTCTTAACAAATGACGTAATAAGAAGAAAGAATTCCGAGTAAGTCCCGTCAAAAATGGAAGATTTTTTTTGCGGCCACCTTACTATAAATACATGTATGTATGTGTGTACATTCATGTATCTAATAAAATATAGGGTGGTTATCCCCCGTGTTTTGCATATTCTAACTGTTGCATGTCCGTAAAATATGTCCTTGAATTTGTTACATAATTTTGAATTATATGAATGATTAATTTATAAATAATAGATGAAACGTTGCAAGCACCCTGTCAAAACATCGGCACTATTGTATACTAGAGCCATCTAGTTTGCAAATTTCAAACTAGGTGTTTTGTTTGATTTTAAATTCTGTATCTTTAAAACATTATATTCTAGCAAAAAACTGTATATAAAATTTTTTATAGGGCTTAAAAAGAGCTTTTATTTAAAATATAATTTTTTGAAATCGGGTTATAAATATGTGAGATATGCTAAAAAAACCTTTTACTGCTTTAAACGCCAATATCTCGAAAACAATGCGTTTTAGGAAAACGTTGTTTATAACATTTTTTGACCAGTTTAAAATTATCTTTTATATAAGGGCTAAATTAACTAAATACAATAATAATTGCCTTAATTCTAAACAAAAAACGCTAAAAATAAGAGTTTTACCCTATTTTTACCCCCTTACCCCCAATCGTTTACCTCCAAAATCCAATCAGCTCTTCGGAATACGATAAGAAACAATATGCAAAAAACCGCAAGTCGATATCTCATGTAGAAATGGAGTTAGAGAGTTTACACCCAGACAGACAGACAGACGGGCGCAAAAATCTTTTTTACTGATTTCGACTAGTCTAAAACGTCGAGAAATGTGAAAAAAAAAAAACGTGGTCAAAGATTTTGACTTTACGGCGAAGATTTCAATACATCGGCACTCTTAGTAGCACTAAGTGCCGATGTGATAGATGGTTAGAGAAAAATAAATATATATATATTTCATGTTACGGTCAAGGTAAATGGAATCGATTTCTTTAGTAATAAATAATGAATATTATACATGAAAACGTCTTAATACGAAGTTTGGATTTCGAACCAATAAACAATCAAAATATTGCTTAACATTTCGATAATAACTAAGCTTCACAAAAAAAAAATTAGTAACAGGAACAGGTTAAAGAAATCTTGTACAGAAATTTGAGAGTATATTAATAAAAACCCTCTGGAAAATATGAAAAAAATGTCAAAAAAAAATCCATCTTCGTTAAATTTAAAAATAAGAACACTTTAAGTGGACCAATACTGTTGCTGGCGTTAAATTACCTTTAAAAAATGATCAAAATTTGCGTTACGTAATACTTGAACGTTCCCTTACCGGCAGATCCCAATTAAGAGCCGCTTGCCAAATATGAGCGGTTCCATCTCCGCTACCAGTGAGGACTAGATCTTTGCTGGGGTGAAACCGGATAGAATTAACAGAGCCTGTATGACCCTGGTACTGTAGAAGACACCTGGTGCTGTCTATGCTCCAAATGCAGGCGGTTTGATCTGAAAAAATGGTACAAATTCAATTTTAATTTTATGGTTGTCAACTAAATATTTCGACGTATATTTCTCAAAATTAATGGAGAGCCCCTGGCACAAGTTTTGCAACTTATTTGGGGCTCTCCATGATTCTGTGTATTTATCCTACAATAAATAAATAAATAAATAAATAAAACGTTTGAAAATTAACAATTTCCGGACTGTGACGAACAAAGTACTTTTACCTCAAGAAGTAATTTCAGACCAATGTTTATGAAGGTATCATCTTTTTGTTTGTTTATTTACTAACAGAAACGCGATACAGCTTTGTGGTGTAAAATGTAGATGTCACTAGTCGACTTTCAGGCTACCTAGTAGCGATGTTGCGTAGTTTCCACCTTATCATGAATTCAAATCATTATACTTAAATTAAAAATGTAAAAAACTTGATTGTGTATACTATAATTATGTTTAATAATATAGTATATTTAAATCTATTAAAATTAAACTACTAGTTCATATAAAACTCATACAGAACTAATGTTTCTTAAAATTTACAATAAAATATCCAAAGTATATGTTTCCAATCGGCAACACTGTACCCCTGTCAGTCATTTTACTATATCAGACTGTGAGTTTACACATTCTTTCTCTCTCTTTAAGCGTACTAAGTGTAAACAATAGTCACTCCCCACAAGCCCCTCACCATAGTTGGTTCACGCTTCAAACAAAGCATACGGTAGATTTCATCATGCTCCTTCTTGAGGTAAAAGTTCTTTGGTGACAAATCATCAGTTTCAATATCAATCAGCCAATAAACGTCGACTATTTTACTTTTCGCATTGGTGCGAGAAATCAAACATTATATGTCAAGTTTGTCATATTTATTTGAAGGATGACAGTTTTCAAATTTTAATTTTGTCTTTTTTGATTGACGTTGACATTCTGTCATATTTTTTTTTTTATTTTTTAATGTAAATTTAATTTATTATTATTTTCACCATTTACCTAGTTTATATTTAATTATTATATTGTTTTAATAAAGGAGGGTGGCGCATTTTGGGCTAAATCGCCTGCAACGATAAGACTTTACAAGCTTATAGATAGATATAAATTAAATACTTAGCCAAAATTTCAGCCCTTTTTACATCCCGGAACATACTTTAATTAATTATTTTAATTAAGAATTTTGACATATGTCAATGTACGATTTGGCAACATTGCACTAAACTTTAAGTGACAAATGTCATCTCGTCAAAATAAAAATAACTTTGAACGTTAACTACTACAGTGGGGCCAAAGGAAAGGGTCTGCACTGCTCTGGACTATAATATTTAAATATTTTGTTGTGTTTTATTAGTTTTTACGGATTCAATATACTGTAATTCAATGTGTAATTAGGCTGGACTTATGTGACTAGTTTCCTAAGTTTCAGTACGATTATGGAGTTACTTTTGAGGTATTTATACTATAATAACATTGTAAGCAAACCCAGCAGTTTCTACGATAACCCAAAGCATGTAGTTCCTTGGGACAGTGTTACCCAAGACAAGTAATTTAATGTGGCTTTCAACATGTTAAATTACTTTATTTCCATGATATGATTCAAAACTTTTAATATTAATTAAATATACTTATTTAAAAATAGATATATTTAATTAATATTGTGTTGTGTTTTTATTATACATTCTACCTAAATGTATTTATGTTGGTTTTTAGATTAACAAAAAATATTGCTTTTTTCAATATGATATCTCATTTAGAGCAAGAATAACGCGATGTTGTCGGGTTTACGATAACAACTAATTCCTGAGTTTTTAATTTGTTTTTTCATTTTGTTCTTTATTAACAAACAACACGGTTTTTTATCATTTCTTTTCATCATTTTGCAATTTTTGGAACAAAAGCATATTTTTCTTATTTAGCCCAAAACTCCTATTTAAAACGATACCCTTCTTTGTCCTGAAGAAGCCCCAACAATAAGGGGCGAAACGTTGGCTTTATAATTTTGAGTTTTTTCACTGTGTTCTCAAAAGCAAGATTAAAACCAATGTATTATATAAAAAAATAATAATAATATTATTCATGTAATTTATATATAATTATAAAGCTAACTTCAGAATCCATGGTGCGTTTTTTTCTCAAACTTTTCATTCCGATTGAAGAGAATTCTTGATTTAATTGGGTGTATCTCTGCCGTCCTAAGCTGAAAGGTCCTATCTATATGGGTTTAACATACATAGATAGGAGCTTTCAGCTCAGTAAGGCAGATCTTACCACGTGACAAATTTAAACCGACGGGATTGGTGATTATTTTCATTCGCTTTGAAAACTTTGAGCAACAAAACGCATCAATATTGAGGCAATGTTGAAATTTTAAGGAATATCCCGTTTGTCTTATTTTACTCACAGGAACTTACTATACCGGGTGTTTTTATTAAAAAAAAAATATCGGACAAAATGTGTTTATTTTAATGGTGGAAACAAAATGGCGTATTTATTTTTTACGGATATTTACGTTTTCAAGGTCATTTCAAGGTCAACTTTGTTTTTTTAAGTACAAACATATATTTTTTTTACTGTTATTTAATTCCCCTCAAAAAAATAAAAATGTTTTGTAAAAAACCTTTTTTGATCGGACTTTTAGTTGCAGAGATAACACAGTCACACAAAATTAAAAAAGTTGCATCTCAGACGAACTTGACTAGTCAATCCCTCTGTAATTTGAGCCGCTGAATCCAAATCTGAGGTTAGAATTTGAAAGTTAGCTCCCATATTCAACAGAACCTGAAAAAACATACTTTTCGCAATGATGAGTTTTTAAGGCACTCCATTTTCAATTTTTTTTTAATTTTTCGTCAATTTTGGACCACTCATGACTTTTTAAGGTCTCGTACAAAAACAATGAAAGTTTTTTGTAGTTTTCTAAAAGTTAGCTAAGTTGGACTTTTTGTTGGACCTTTTAATCCTACATGCTTCAGTTTCAATTACGCAACACAAAGTTTAATAAAATTGCATTTAATTCTGAAGTTCTAAAATAATAAGATAATGCGTAAGAATAAATCAATAAGGGGCAAAAAGCTTATAGGGAGTGCTCCAGAGGCTTAGCTTGGGTATTAGTGTAGTCCTTAATTGATACTTTTTTTAATGACCCATATTTTTTTCATAAAGAAAAAACGTGTAAAAGTAAGTAATTTTAACTCCATAATTTACTTAAAAAATACTTTAATTTTTAATCGATAGTTAGCCTTAGTATGGACATAATACCTTGTATATGTGTATGTACCTTATAAAACCCATTATCAATCATTTTACGATGATGATAGAATATCACGCTAATAAATATAAATAAAAGAAGCAACAATCATAACACGCAAAAAAGCTGTTTGGACTAAAACGCTACATAATATGATTTATTTTTTGTAGTCTTAAGCTTCATCGAACTTATTATCAAATAAAATTACATTTAACACGTTCGCGACGACGTGCGCCACCGGTGGTACACGGTTTAATTCAGTTTCTATATGCCTTTAAGGGCCACTTGCACCAAATTTTGGTACGGGATTAACTCAGCTAAACCGAGTTTAAGTTAAAAATGCTGCGTTCTGATTGGTCAGCTGTCAATTTAATCCAAGTTTAAAGTTAAAACAGCATTGGTGCAAGTGGCCCTTAATCCACTGCTTATCAGTTATAGTTACGATATTAGATTTAAGACTATACATATAATGTATATACATCGGTGTACCAGGGTTTTCGCATTCGGCCGAAAATATAGGTTATATACGATGTTTATTTTTTACGGATATTTACGTTTTCAAGGTCATTTCAAGGTCAACTTTGTTTTTTTAAAAAGTACAAACATATATTTTTTTTACTGTTATTTAATTCCACTCAAAAAAATAAAAATCTTTTGTAAAAAACTATTTTTGATCGGACGTTTAGTTGCAGAGATAACACAGCCACACAAAATTAAAAAAGTTGCATCTCCGACGGACTTGACTAGTCAATTCCTATGTATTTTGAGCCGCTGAATCCGAATCTGAGGTCGAAATTTAAAAGTTGGCTCTCATTTTTACCATAACCTCAAAAAACATATCATAGCCAGGTAACAAGGGATGTTATATTACAAGAAATTAACATCACTTTTGGGTGTATTTTTAAACTAAATCATAACATCACATAATATTGAAAAATAACATGTATTTAACATCACATTTGCAACGTAACACGTGTAACGTGACAACCATGTTATTTAATAACAAATATTTAGCAACGCTGTGAATATATCGCATGTCACATATTAACGTGGCTTTCACGTGAATGTCATGTTATTTTGCTTCTCACCGACGTTCGAAGCAAAAAAATCGATATAAGATGATGTTGATAGAGTAAATTATTATAAGGAAATTGTATACACATTATATGATTTCCAATGGATAGGGGGCTCTGCCGGGCTTCTCAAGACCACGGACACGGATTAAAGGAATATATTCTCCGCTTAATCTGCAATTTCGTATTTAGAATCTATCTGTTTCATCTGTGATTGTTTTAATTACTGATTGATTTTAAATCCGATTTTTTTTTATAGGGTTATGGCGTTTTTAATGGTTTTATTTAAAAAAAGCTAATATCCTAGGATATTATTTAAATATTAAAGTACCAGTAACGACATCCATAAGATATTAGATATAACAGGAATGTGGATTTATGATGTCACAAACACGTTATTTTTGGGATGTCATTGTGTGATGTTATTAGGGGCGGACTTAGGACATCCCCACCATGCTACATTCTTGTTAAATGAGACTACAATCTTAACATCACATGTCACATATTAACGTGACTTTCACGTGAATGTCATGTTATTTTGCTACCTGGGTATAATTGCGAAAAGTATGTTTTTTGAGGTTCTGTTGAAAATGGGAGCTAACTTTCAAATTCCGACCTCAGATTCGGATTCAGCGGCTCAAAATACATAGGAATTGACTAGTCAAGTTCGTCGGAGATGCAACTTTTTTAATTTTGTGTGGCTGTGTTATCTCTGCAACTAAAAGTCCGATCAAAAAAGTTTTTTACAAAAGATTTTTATTTTTTTGAGTGGAATTAAATAACAGTAAAAAAAATATATGTTTGTACTTTTTAAAAAAACAAAGTTGACCTTGAAATGACCTTGAAAACGTAAATATCCGTAAAAAATAAATACGCCATTTTGTTTCCACCATTAAAATAAACAAATTTTGTCCGATATTTTTTTTTCTAAAATGCATAGTATTCGAGATATTTGAAAGTTTCAGGTTAAAAAAAACACCCGGTATGTAACCCTTGCGACTTTACAATCACGCTGAAAAAACTCTGGAAACATTCTAATAACATTTTGTAATCATGCTGTTACCAGAGTATTTCCAGAGTGTATTTGTGCCCTTTATCCATAACGTTCCCAGAGTAAAATCAGAGATTTTGAAAAAAAAAAAAAAAAAGTCCAAACGAAAACACTCTGAAAACGCTCTGATTAAAAAAAAAAAGTCCAAACCCACTTTGGATCTACTGTGAATCAAGCCTGGAACCACTCTGATTCAACTCTGACAAAATGGCACAAAACCACTGTGGAAACACGTTAGCAGCAGAATGTTTTCACTCTCTCTGTTTCCAGAGTGTTTCCAGAGTAAGTTGAAGGTCGCAAGGGAAGTGTAAAAAAATGCACTTACACAAACTAAAGATGTCGAATATCAATCTTTAACCAATTATATTATTTTCAACCAAACTAAGTTTTCTATGACGCATCATGACGTCACGACAATCCTATTACAAGTTAGTATTTTCGTCGGCACGACGTCAATACAAAGTGAATTTTACGTCAAAATGGCGTATCAAATAATACATGAAATATGAACCAAACTAGGTTTACAATATAAACTATATGACCTCCGAACGCGAAAAACACGAACAAATACACAATACCAATAAAACTCATTTAGAACTTTTTTTTTAACGCTTAAAATAATAAATCTATTTTTTTGTCTTTATTTTATAGTCAAACCGAGTCTAAAAACATGAAAGTTTAGTTTTATTAAAAAACAAATTAATATACAGAGCGGTTCAAAAGTCACCCCCCCCCCCCCTCTTAACTTTTGAACCAGTTGAGATATCGACTTCAAATTTGGAACTTTTAAATAAGACAACTTAAACTATCTTTTAGCATATATTTAATACTTACAGCTCTTAAAATGTGGGCAGGGGGGCATGGGGGCACATTTTTTTAAATGGAAAGGGGGGGTCGTGTAATACATCATTTTAAATCTTATAAAATTCTCCATTTAACTTCACATTTTTAAATTAAAAAAAAAATGGTTTAAAATAGGGTTGAAAATGGGTATTAATGTCAAAATTCCTCTAAAAAAACAAATAATTTTTTAAAAATGCCTAATTTCATCATAAAAAAATGTTAATTATACTTTTAAACTAATTTTAGTTTACATAAATAAAAATTTATTAAAAAAAAACTTAAAAAATCGAATGTTTCAGCACAAAAAATTGAAGAATCAAAACTTTAAAAAACATTTTTAAAAAAATTAAAAATGTTAGTTTAAATAGAGAATTTTATAAGATTTAAAGTGATGTATCACACGGCCCCCCTTTCCATTTAAAAAAAATGTCCCCCCATGCCCCCCTGCTCACATTTTAAGAGCTGAAAATATCAAATATATGCTAAAAGATAGTTTAAGTTGTCTTATTTAAGAGTTCTAAATTTGAAGTCGATATCTCAACTCGTTCAAAAATTAACTTTTGGACCGCACTGATAAAAAAAAGCCAAGCTTAAAAAGCAAAAACAAACGTCCAAGAACGAAAGAACAAAGTAAAACTAGATGAAATGACCCTAACAGAAATAAAAACAAATAAAGACTATTAATAAAGATTTGGGCTTTTAAAAAAACAAATTTTACTGCTTATCTTAAAAAAAAATACTAACTGAAATATTGTATGTCTTATTAATGCTAGTATACTGCCGGTAGATTATTATAATCTACATTTCTTTAATTACCTCTGATAAATATATAATAAATGGGTATTGATTTGATTAAAGTAAATAAATCAATATTACACTGCGTATTTTAGCAGAAGAACTTCAATTTCAAATCTTTTAACATAAAATATCGTCGGCTTAAAATGTTAACCTGCTAACTCCACTTTTGGAACAATTATAGTTTTTGATATCGTTCAAAAGAGGGCGCTTAGTTACACCATCTGCGAAAATAGGTAACCCTAACCTTTAACCCAAATATAACTTTTTTCATGATGCGTTTACCTGCTTACTCCACGCGCTTTAACTGCTAGTTCGAAAAGCTGCTAACTCCACCACTTCCCAACATTTTGTGTGGAGAAACGTCAACAAAAAGTGCTTTTGTAGTAAAAATAAAGTTTTAAGGCTGTTTAATGGTGGTTATTTTACTACTACATGTTTTTATTATTTAAAAGTAAGTATATTTTTACATTTTGTGTTGTAAAAATATAAAGGTAAAGGTAAAAAGCCAATGGAAACAGCAAAACTTATCGAAAGCTGTCAAATCACTACTGAACGCCATGATCAGTTTCGATTGACAGATGTGGCTAAATCATTCCTCATCAACGTTTTGAGATGATTAGTTGTAATTGATTTTATAAAAGCGCGGGAATGTACTTTTTGTCAGTATTTCTAACCTCAAATGGTAATTGTGTTAAGTGACAGACATATTGTTCAGCAGTTTGCTAGCAAAACTTATCTTTAATGACTTTTGATTAGTTTTGCTGTTTTCAATGAACCTGCCAACTCCTTGATGGAGATTTTTCTCAAAGATAGAAAACCTGCCAACTCCTTTTTAATTCAATAAAAATTATTTTTTTATAGTGGATAGTTGTTAAAAAGTCCAAAACACGCTAATAAAGAAACGGGATTTTTCATTTTGTTATACAATAATTACAGAAATAATTATAAGGTTTTTTTCGTTTCCTGTAAAGTTTGATCAAAAGGAGTTAGCGGGTTAACACTTTAAGCCGACGATATGTTTTATGGAGGGACTCCTAGTAGAAAAAGTGATAATTTAATTAGTTTGTTTGGCTGGTCTATCTGGTCTGTGTGGTCTGTCTGTGTAGTCTGTCTGATCTGTATGTGTGGTCTGTCTGGGCTGTTTGGTATGTCTGGTCCGTCTGGTATGTCTCATATGTCTGGTCTGTCTGGTTTGTCTGATCTGTTGCCCTGGTCTGTCTGCCACATCTGACTGCCTGGTTTTTCTGTCTAGTCTGTCTGCCTGATCTGACTACCTGGCTTTCCTGCCTGATCTGTCTGTCATGTATTACCCACAAAACATATTATATGCATGATGGATGCCTTAATTCTTTTTAGTTCAAATTTTATTTATTTTAAGTAGACATTTTTGTGTAATTCCCATTACATATAATGTATTTTTTATGTAAAATTATTACATTTACATGACGTTTTATTTTATGTTTTGATTTGTTTATTGATCCTAAGTTCTAAACTGTTTTATCTCGAAACGAGGTCATTTCAACAAGCAGACAACGCATGCCTACCTCAATCACTCAACGCTGGCTCGCGGTAACTTGATGCGTTAGTGAAATGACCTAGTTTAAAGATACAACAATTTTTAACTGAGGTAAAGATATTTAAATATTTTATAAATTCTTCTTGGTAAGAAATTATTACAGTTTAATTAAATAAGATTGAATAACTAACCTGCAGAAGCTGTTCCTATGACAGGCACTCCGGGTCTAGCCACTCTGACCTCCCAAACTCCATCTTTGTGTCCTATATACTCCTTAATTAGAGCACAATTTAATTGGGGCGCCTTGAAACTGGATACTATTTTACTTGTTTGCGCTTTCAATTTGTGAGCTGTTTTAGATTTTTGTGAAGATGAACTTACTAAAAAAAGTTATATCACTGTTATTTTATTATGGATTTATGTATAACATTGATCGAGGGGTTAATCTGCCGCGTAATCTATGTAAAAGCTCCGTGTAGTCGTGGGGACTGTCCATATATTACGTAACGCGCCTAGGGGGGGGGTCAGAGAAATTGTTACAGTTTGGGGGGGAGGGGGGGGGTCTAGGTAAACGTTACGTAACGGAATTTAATAAATTTAATGTTTATTTCCCAAGCTTGGCAGATGTATTTTTATTTCAACATAAATTACTATTTAGTGGCCCATAATTCCCTCTTTCACACAAAAATTGACGAAACTATGCATATTTAAATAATATTGTAATCAGTAAAAAAACTGTTGACATTGATATTAAAAAAAAAATCTTACGGCCCTGTTCTTGCGTGATCTTGCCGATGAATCATCGGCGATGATACATTCTCGCGCGGAATGTGTTCTCACAAAACACAAATGTGTGTACTATTTTGTGTACCTGTGCATAAACAATATACGTATTATATGTGACACTCAGTGTAAAAAGAGGTACCTAGTATTTTTTCCCTGTGTGATATTGATTATGAATATTTTTTTAAAGTTTGAGTGATTTTTTCGTGTAATTTTTTTTTAAGGTTATGTTATACTATATTTTAGGTTCATGTTTGTCGAGAAAAACGAATCAATAGTGAGAATACAGTTAAATTTATTGCGAAACAAAATTTTTATATTGTTACGCGTTACACAGGGGGGGGGGGGTGTTGGTAAATGTGACAGTTTGTTACACAGGGGGGGGGGACTTGCATAAATTTGCTTAATCATGTCTCTTTTGTATTACGTAATCTCTCGCGTCCATTAATAAACCATTATTTTATATACTAATATTTAAATTTTATATGATCATGTCTGAATTTTGACCATTACGAATTTTGACCGGGTATGATCATACATAATTATGCATGATTATGCATAATTCTAGGTAAAAGTATGCATAATTATACTTAGTTTACTTAACTAGCATCTTAAACGCTTTGGTGTGTGTGACGGCTCGCGTATGGAAGGCATCCAAAGCTCTGGGGCAGGATTCTTCGTGGCGGACCTGGACTTGCAAAAGAGTTTTCCACTTGGCCGCTTTTCCACTGTCTTCCAAGCTGAGGTCTATGCCATACAGGAAGCGGCAAATTGCAGGGAAATAAGGCAGCACCGGGGGCACGATATATACATCTGCTCGGACAGTCAAGCCGCTCTAAAGGCATTGTGAAATCCCAGCACTAGGTCATTCCTAGTCAGGGAGTGTGCAGAAGCCTTGGAAGAGGTAGCAAGGAGCAAAAACGTTCAAATGGTATGGGTACCGGGTCATAGTGGAATTCCCGGAAACGAGAAGGCAGATGAACTTGCAAGACTCGGATCAGGGATGGCCTGCACGGGGCCGGAACCTATATTAGGTGTTACAAGGAAGCAAGTAAAGACCACTCTCGATGAGTGGGCTTATACCAAGCTAAAGGAGCAATGGAGGGCGGTTGACGGTTGTCGGCAAGCTAGGGACTTCCTGGCTGGCCCAAGCAAATCAAAGACCGACTGGTTGCTGGAAAAAGGAAGAAGTGCACTCACACAACTTGTAGGGGTCCTCACGGGCCACTGCAAGCTAAGGAAGCCCCTGGCAAAATTGCGGATTCTAGAGAGTCCGCTATGCCCAAAGTGCGGAGAGGATGAAACATCCTCTCATTACTTAGCAGAGTGTGTCAGATACGACAGGATCAGGTTGCAAGTCTTTAAAACTCAAAGACTAAACCAAGAGGAACTAAGAGATCTCCCCTGGGCCAATATCCTGCCCTTTATTGAAAGGACGGGTAGGTTCAAGGAGGACAAATTAGTAAATGGCTGGGATTGCCTGGGGTGACAAAAAGGGCCAGAAATGGCCTAGTTGTCCGGCTTTGGCCAACCCAAAAATTTACTACTACAACTACTACTAACTAGCATCTTCATACAAAAACTTTTTCATGAATGGCCAGATATGGTGCGCCTTCACCAAAATTTAAAATTTTATGACACCCGGTTTACCCATAAATAATTATGCATATACCCATACATAATTATGCATAATTTTGTATGATCATACATGGTCATTGTTAGTAAGGACAGAAATTTTTAAACAAATTTTTAAACAAAATTATAAAAATATTAATTTATTATTCCATCAATCTATTTTCTAATCATCGTACAGAGTGATATTCGTAGACTGACAGTTTCGGGCTGCTGGCCCTCTTCAGTACCAAGAGTCATGAAGTAGATGGCGCACAAGTCTACATCAATCAATGGCTATATTCCTTTTGCGAATAAAGTCTAAAAACGTTTTCTTAATCAGCGTGCAGAGTTGACTCTTGGTACTGAAGAGGGCCAGCAGCCCGAAACTGTCAGTCTACCAATATCACTCTGTACGATGATTAGAAAATAGATTGATGGAATAATAAATGGTCATTGTTATTAAATACCAATTTTTTCTAAGAATTAATATCTGAGAATGACATTGTAAGAGAATCTTCACTACAGTACAGTACATAAGATACAATACATAAGTGTACAGTACATAAGAGTACAGTACAGTTTGTTTGTTTGTTTTGTTTGTTTGTTTAACCTCATACTATTCTACTTAATTAAGCATCCCCTAAGTCCAGGACTTGTGTGGGCTAGTAGTAGAGGGAACCACCGGCTTATACTGACTTTCGAACCAGTTTCTAGGGAGTGTCCGTTTCACTTATCGCCTTCGCCAAATTTCAATTATTAATTAACTGAAAAAGGCAAATCGGCGCCAGTGAGAATCGAACTCACGATAGTAGACTTGCTATACACACGCCCTAGCCACTACGCTATGCCTCCTATAACAGTAACATATTAGCCACAGAGCTATTCCTCCATTTCACAAATTAAATTTTATGCCGAAAAAATACTTACATTTTTTACTCAATGCCTTTGATAAGTTATTCTCAAAATCCACACAATCTGGTTTATCATAGCTTACTCCTCCATCAATTTTTTCTTTTAAAATATCTATTTTGTCATGTACTAAAAATAACATTTAATCAGATTAAGATAAGAGAAAATAATAAAACAATGCAAGAAGTGACCATTGCTCTATGAAATATATCAAAGCCCATTTAAACTCCCATAATAATAATAATAATAATAATAATAATAATAATAATAATAATAATAATAATAATCTTTATTAGTTCCAAGAGATCACATAAATGATATAGGACAAGTCAAGATTAAATGTATAAAATAAAATAGACAGTATTATAACTAAAACTAAATATTAAAATTATATGCCAAAAATTCCTCAACCGAATAAAAAGCATTTGAAATTAATAACTTTTTTATAGCTTTTGTATACAATGTATACCTTAAGTTTTTAATGCTAAGTGGCAACATATTATAGAGAATAGCGCCAAAATAGTAAGGATTATTCTTGAAAAGTTCGGTTCTATGACTTTGGTAGGCAATATTATTAGCGTGACGTGTATTGTAGTTATGAACTTCATGAAACAAGTTAAAATTAGCTAGATTTAATTTAACGAATTTTAGCATTTCTAAAATATAAATACAAGGAAATGTTAATAAACTATCAGCAATAAAATTATTTTTGCAACTATCTCTAAATTTTAACCCATACATACTACGAATTGCCCTTTTTTGCATGACAAATACTCTGTTTGCTGAAGTTGAATTACCCCATAATATTACGGCATACCGGATCATAGACACGAAATTTGACAAGTAAAAAGTACGAACAGTTTCTTTGCTGCATATTTGGTTGAGCCTTTTTAATGCAAAACAATTGCTTGAACACCTTTTACAAACAAAGTTCACATGTTCCTTCCAATTTAAGGATAAGTCTACATAAACACCTAATAACTTAGTTGTCGTAACCTGCTGTATACTTTTGTTTTTTAATTTTATGAGATTACTTTGTTTGTAAAAAGCGCTGTATGGATGAAATTGCATCAACACTGTTTTATCTTGATTAAAAACCAAATTATTGACTTCGAAATAATTTGCAACATTTTCTAGGTGTTCCTGAACTTTTTTAACGACTGTTTCTAATAAAGGACTAGCTGAAACCAACGTAAAGTCATCGGCAAAAGCAATCCAAAAAATACTCAAAAATAAATCAATGTCATTGCAATACAATAAAAATAGAAGAGGCCCTAACACACTCCCCTGAGGGACACCTATATCGCTATCTAACTCCTCTGAGTAAACACCGAAAAAATCAACAATTTGTTTTCTGTTTTTAAGATATGACCTTAACATGTCCAGGCATTTACCACGTAGACCATACGACTCAAGCTTTCGCAATAATATCTCATGGTCAACGCAGTCAAAAGCCTTAGACAGGTCTATAAAAAGAGCAATAATTTTATTTTTATCGTCAATATTTTTATAAATGTAATCAAAGATTTCACATAATGCAGTTATTGTTGACTTTTTTTGTCGAAAACCGTGCTGATTAGCATTGAGTATATTATTAATATTTAAAAATTTAACAATTCTTTTAAAAATTACTTTTTCTAAAATCTTGGAGAAAACGGATAACAAAGAGATGGGTCTATAATTACTCAGCATTTTAGGGTCTCCTTTTTTGTATAAACAAACTACCCTAGAAGTTTTTAACAGAGTTGGAAAATATCCATCAATAAGACATAAGTTAATAAGATAGGCTAGCGGTTTAACTATTTGTTTTGCGGATTTTTTAATTATGTTAACAGGAAAATTGTCTATGCCACAAGAATTTGAATTCTTTAAAGATTTTATTATGTCTAAGATTTCCAGTTCATTGACTGCATCTAAAAAAATGGAATTAGGTATAGGATTTTGATAACATTTGGCAGGACCATTGTTGCAGCAGGGCTTAGTTATTAACCTCTCAAATTAAAAAAAATATATATATAATTTAGTTTTTTTTTGAGTCATAATTAAAAAAAAATGTTTACCCCTTTGACCACCTTACCTCACCGCAATTTTTACCAAGAAAATTCCCAGATGAAAACTTTGGATAAGAAACAGAAAATATGTTTGGAAAATGTGTGTGCAAGTGTTGTAGGCATGCACGCCTTATAACGCTCTTGACAGAAAGAAGAGAGCGCGAATGATTCCTCCCCCTTTCGTCGGAGACTTTTTTTTTCATGCAGAGAAATATACTAAATGTTTCAGTTATATGACAATGGGGGAAGGGGTCCAAAATAACAATAATTAAGTGACATAATTGTTAAACAGCCCCTTAGGGGCTGTCCATATATTACGTAACGCGCCTAGGGGGGGGTCAGATAAAATGTTACAGTTTGTGACAGAGGGGAGGGGGGGGGGTCTAGGTAAAAGTTACGTAACGGAATTTAATAAATTTAATGTTTATTTCCTAAGCTTGGCAGATGTATTTTTATTTCAACATAAATTACTATTTAGTGGACCATAATTCCCTTTTTCACACAAAAATTGACGAAACTATGCATATTTAAATAATATTGTAATCAGTAAAAAAACTGTTGACATTTGTTGACATTGTTGACATTGATATTAAAAAAAATGTTACGGCCCTGTTCTTGTGTGATCTTGCTGATGAATCATCGGTGATGATACATTTTTGTGCCGAATGTGTACTCACAGAACACCAATGTGTGTACTATTTTGTGTACCTGTGCATAAATAATATACGTATAAAAAGAGGGACCTAGTATTTTTCCCCTGTGTGATATTGATTATGAATATTTTTTTAAAAGTTGAGTGATTTTTTTGTCTAAATTTTTTTTAAGGTTATGTTATACTATGTTTTAGGTTCATGTTTGTTTTGTCGAGAAAAACGAATCAATAGTGAGAATACAGTTAAATTTATTGCGAAACAAAAATTTTATATTGTTACGCGTTACACAGGGGGGGGGGGGTTGCTAAATGTGATAGTTTGTTACACAGGGGGGAGTCAATTTTTTTGAATAATTGCGTTACGTAATATATGGACAGCCCCTTTTAACAAAAACCGAAATTCACAGTTACTCACGGTTTTGGTTTTCTTGATAAAGTAAATCAAACTCCTTTTCAATTTGCCTAAATAAATTATATAGTTTTGCTTTATAAGCTGGACTAATTGGATCATTTTCTGCATCTGATCGAAATCCAGCATAAAAATCATCAATTCCACTGTGCGGTCGAATCATTGAGCCCCTTTTCTTTTCTTTATTTTGAATCTTTCCGCTCGGTGTACACTGGTTAACTGACATCGTAAATAGGCGATTATCCTTAAATTGAACAAAATATATTAATTATTCATTAGAGAAGTATTTAAGTATTGTTTACATTATAAGTTTTGTACTTTGACAATTAATTGATATAGGTAGCTATAATTATATTACATATTTACGTACCTATTAAAAACTTAATGATCTATGATTTCATTAACGTAAAATTAAAATTGCATGTTTATAAACAACTAAATACTAAATTATTTGACTTATTACTGAATTTTGACAGTACCTAGCTGTAAGACTCGGACAACCAATAGATGACGCTAGTGGCACTAATCGAAACAGACAGGGATGGATTTAAATATTTTTTAAGCACAGGACCGTGGTTTAAATTTTTCAATTACAAAGGCCTGTATCAAATTTGCTTTTTGAGAGTTTATACTTATTTCTTGCTTCTCCTTGCACGCTTAAAACTCTTCTCTTTTTTCAAATTGATACTTATCTTAAAAGTAATTTTTCCTGAAAAATTACGGCCCAGACAGCACAAAGATGAGTTAAAGAGATCTTAAAGATGTCGTAGCTCGTCATCCAAGACGTCTTAAGAACATAGTTTTCGCCGTATATGCATCTTAAAGACGTCTTAACGACGTCGTATGTTACAAAAGGTAACGTCTTTAAGACATCTTTTTTAAGACGCGACTTTACAACATAATAGCGCCACCCATTTACGTTGCTAGGTACGGTCGTATTGATATAAAAAGCGTGATAAGAATTAGAATAAGAGGTAATTTGTTTGTCAAAAAAAGATCTTAAAAAATGTGATTTTTTATAAAAAATGGTAATTTTTTTTAATAGTTGATTGTGGTTAATTTATTATTAGCGATGAGTATCGAAGTTAAGACGTCTTGTACCGATACTTTAAGACATCTTATAGATATCTTAATCAAATATCTTTTAAACATCCCTAAAAAGAAGTCCATAAGATATCCTTTTTATGTCTTTAGGCGTCCAGACATAATTAAGATCTAAAAAATACGTCTTTAAGATATCATGTGCTGTCTGGGGGTAATCGGAATTTTCTTTCAGATTCTTTCTATTTTTTTTAAGTTTAACCCTCATAACTTTTTCGTTTTTGGGGGATTACTTTTAAAATTAGTACAATTTATCCTTATAATAAAAGTAATTTTTTTCTGAAAATTTACGTTAATCAGAATTTTCTTTCAGCTTTTGTCGATTTTTTTAAAGTTTAACCCCCCATAGCTTTTTTCTTTTTTGGGGGATTACTTATAAAAACAACGGGGATCTTTCCCTCGTTGAACTTAATTTTTCTTGAAATTTTCAAGTCAATCGGAAATTTTAATTACTAAAAAAAAGTTCTTTTGTCGAAAAAGCTTTACCCTTGGCGCCTGCAAATTTTAATCTACCCAACTTTGTAGGGTATCCCACCCCACATGCATGGGGACGAATGGGCGGATTTAGGTGGGGGGGCATGGGGGCCATGCCCCCCCCAGCGAGATATATTAGAATAGAAATACCTTCAAAATTATATTTTTGGTGAAAGCGCAATTTTTTTCCTTATGCATCCATGGATGCCCCCCCTTAAAAGAAAATAAATCCGCCCCTGTGGGGACTTGATCACTGAGCTGATTAACTCCATAATTTTCGTTTGGAATTTTCCTGGAGAGTAGATTTTCCCCGGTGTGCCCAGTCAACACAAATACATGGCAGGAACATAGCAGGTACATAACCACTGTTCTATGTGACGTTGCAGACATGTAATTTTTATAGTCCATGTATAGTCCTTGGACTTTAACAATTCCGCCTCAAGTTATGTATCAGCTACATAACATGCTACATATCAGATACATACTAGGTACATAACAATAAAAGTAGGCGTTTCCGAATTTTACTTGTTATGGAGTGCATCATAGATTTAGACATGGTGAACATTTTTACGTCTTTTTGATAAACCTAATAATTAAAGTATATAAATATCTTTATATGTAGCATTCATCAGGCAAAATTATTATACGATGTGCATTTTTACTGTGAAAGCAAACTTTCTACCAGGCTTAAAAATCATGGGCCACATAAAAAGCCAATTTTTAGAGAAAAAATAGCAAATAATCATTTTAAAAAAATATATATATTTTAATTTTTTGTCTAAAATTATCTAAAATCGGTTTAGTTGTCTAAAAATACATGCGTTTCTACTACTTAAGAGTAAAACTTTTATTATTAACAACAATTTTAAGAATATTAGTGATTCTAACCTATAAAAATTAAAATAATATAGACGCCATATTTAGTATTGAATTCATAACATTTTATGTATCGTGTATGTTCTCGTACCATATATATGATACATAACATGCAATATTGCATGTTATGTATCATACATATGTATGTTACATCTTATGTAATATGGCACATGTAACGTAAAAAATCTTTCTGTTATAGGGCATGTTATGTAGCATACATATGTATGTTATGTCTCATGTAATATGGCACATGTTACCTAAAAAATCTTTTTTTACCATGGTGCATCCATATATGTGCGGACTGGGTGGTTGTGGGGTGAAAAAATTAGTGTGATTAAGTGAGTTTTATTTGAAGGACAAACCGCTGAAAAAAATTATACACTTAAATTCCTTCTAAGAGGTAATCCCTTAAGATTTCCTAGAGATTTCCTTCAAGATAATCTGGATTTTTTCAAGATTACCTAGCTCAAAAAATCTTGAAAATTACCTGAAAAAAGTCCCACGTATGGTAAATATCCCTGGTAGAAAAGTACATAAATCTAACTTAACATAACACTAGATTAGTGACATTTTTAGGTTTAGTCTCAAACGTTATACAAAAACGTTATAAAATATATAAATCTAAACTTAAAAACCAACGTTTGCAAAAACGTTATAAAATACCTAAATCTAACCTTAGTTTCCTAACTAAATTCTAACCTTTTTCTAACCTTATTCTAACTTTAAATATTTTTTAAATTTCCATTATTAATACGTAAGCTATAGTAGAAAATACTCATTTAAGACGGCTTTGTGCCTAGGTATTATCAAACCTATATATTATTTCTATAATAAGTTTAAAAAAATATCCCCCAAAAGTTAAAATTATAGTGAGTCCGGCAACGCTGTACTAGAATTGAAAAAATATTTTAAGATTCTGAATTTATAAAAAAATATTAACTAACTAAATATAAAGTTTTCCTGAGAGGTAAACGTATTTATCGAAGTATAACAGCATATTACACGAAAAATATTTAGGGCCACCTAAAAAGATGGCTATTTTATAAATAAATGTAACGAAATTATGTTTAAAAATATTATGATGGCTATTAAGATTTATTTATATGTTTAAATTTGTCTCCAGCTGCCATTTTATGATGCAGGTAGAAATTTCCTAGTTAGACACGCCCCCTCCGAAAGTTATAAATTAAACGTACTTATAACGTATTTCTAACTTAAAAATCTAACGTTAGATTAACGTTTGTAACTAACGTTACCCAGACAGCACATGATATCTTAAAGACGTCTTTTTTAGATCTTAATTATGCCTGGACGCCTAAAGACATAAAAAGGATATCTTATGGACTTCTTTTTAGGGATGTTTAAAAGATATCTGATTATGATGTCTATAAGATGTCTTTTAAGTATCGGTACAAGACTTTTTAACTTTGATACTCATCGCTAAAAATAAATTAACCACAATCAACTACTAAAAAAAATAGCATTTTTTTTTGGAAAAAGAAAAAAATTAATTTTTTTTTTTCATTTTTTTTTGTAGTTTTCTTTTTACGAAAAACGAAAAAATAAAAAAAAAATCAAGAAGAAAAAAACTGAAGAAAAAAATTAAAAAATCACATTTTTTTAAGATCTTTTTTTGACAAAAAAATTACCTCTCATTCTAATTCGCTTTTTATATCAATACGACCGTACCTAGCAACGTAAATGGGAGGGATATTATGTTGTAAAGTCGCCTGTGCACGGCGTCTGTAAGGCGTCTTAAAAAAGATGTCTTAAAGACGTTACCTTTTGTAACATACGACGTCGTTAAGACGTCTTTAATATGCATATACGGCGAAAACCGACGTTCTTAAGACGTCTTAAATGACGAGCTACGACATCTTTAAGATCTCTTTAAGTCATCTTTGTGCTGTCTGGGTAGAGTCTAACGTTAAAAAGCGGGACATTTGTACATATTTTATAACGTACTTTTATACAGTTTTCTAACATTAGAAAAACGTTATTCTAACGTTAAATTTTTACTAGGGATAAGATTTTCTCTCCAAGATTTCCTCCAATTTGTACACCCGAATTCCTTAGCGGTTTACCTCTCGGTTTTTCTGTACATTTTTATTAGGGTACTGTACTTAAACCCACACTGTGTTAATAACCTATATAAACATTACCAATCTAAAAATTTAAGAAAAAAGTTAATAAAAGATTTGATAGAATTATCGCTATATCAAGAATTTATAAATTGTTTACACAATTGAATATTGTATTGAATTATTTTTATTTTTTAATATCAACATAAACCGGTAAAATATTTCTGATAACCCACTTTTCAATAATATACGAATTCAAATTGATTGTTATAATACTGGGTGTTTTTTTTTAAGAAACGCGATTGCTCAAAACATTCTTTTTGGCAAATTCACCAAAACGTAAAATTACACCATACATAAATATTAAAAAAAAACTGTTTTTTTATTTACTTTTTTTCTGGTTGGTGAAGGGAAGTGCCTAAATTTACTAACTAATAGATATAGATTTCCAACTGTCGTCTGAAAAAAGCTTTACCCCCTGGCGGAAATATAGGTCTATACCTTCCAGACAGCACGTGATATCTTAAAGACGTCTTTTTTAGATCTTAATTATGTCTGGACGCCTAAAGACATAAAAAGGATGTCTTATGAACTTCTTTTAAGGGATGTTTAAAAGATATCTGATTATGATGTCTATAAGATGTCTTTTAAGTATCGGTACAAGACGTCGTAACTTCGATACTCATCACTAAATAATAAATTAACCACAAGTAACTATTAAAAAAAATACCATTACCAAATACCAAAAAAATAAAAAAAAATTCATATTTTTTTACGAAAAAAATTTAAAAAAAATTAAAAATTTTTCTTAAAAAAATCAAAAAAGAAATTTTCAAAAAAAAACTGAAAAAAATAATTTAATTTTTTTAAGATCTCTTTTTGACAAACAAATTAGCTCTCATTCTAATTCTTATTACGCTTTTTATATCAATACGACCGTACCTAGCAACGTAAATGGGAGGGGGTATTATGTTGTAAAGTCGCCTGTGCAAGGCGTCTTAAAAAAGATGTCTTAAAGACGTTACCTTTTGTAACATACGACGTCGTTAAGACGTCTTTAAGATTCATATACGGCGAAAACCGATGTTTTTAAGACGTCTTGAATGACGAGCTACGACATCTTTAAGATCTCTTTAAGTCATCTTTGTGCTGTCTGGGCTATAGGTCTTGCCTCTGAAAAAAAACTTTACTCTCCTTTATAAAATACTTTAACATACAGTTCGTTGCTGTTGAAGGTGGCCCATTGTCCAAAGGACAATATTTTATTATATTAATATTTTAAAAGTTGGTAAATTTTTTGTCTAAAGCTGGAAAACTGCCGTGTATAACTATAGTTGGTAAATAAAAGTTGCTGCGAATTTAATTCTCCGAGAAACTTTAAAAAATCTAATCCACCATATTGGATCCGCAATTTTGAATTTTGGAAAACTAGCATCAGATTCGTAATCAGCGACCCCAAAAAGCAACGAGTACCAAGTTTCAAGCAAATCCAAGCAACTTTAAAAAATCTAATCCGCCATATTGGATCCGCCATTTTAGATTTTGGAAAACTAGCATCAGATTCGTAATCAGCGACCCCAAAAACCTCTTGCTGTTACAAAATCATAGAAAATAAACCCTTGCGACTTTACAATCACGCTGAAAAAACTCTGGAAACATTCTAATAACATTTTGTAATCATGCTGTTACCAGAGTATTTCCAGAGTGTATTTGTGCCCTTTATCCATAACGTTCCCAGAGTAAAATCAGAGCGTTTTCAGAGTGTTTTCGTTTGGATTCAACTCTGACAAAATGGCACAAAACCACTCTGGAAACACGTTGGCAGCAGAATGTTTTCACTCTGACTCTGTTTCCAGAGTGTTTCCAGAGTAAGTTGAAGGTCGCAAGGGAACTAATGGTAAACTGGTAATTTTAGATCCTGCTATAGCGGTCATACACATTTTTTTCAATCAATCGCTGTGAAGGGGTTAAGGGGTGGATTTTATTTTTAGCGATTTGTTATACTGCCCTTCTTAGTTAAAACGTCCTAACTAACATTTTTGTCTGGTTCGGCTTATCTGTATATAGCGGTTGTTCTATGCCATATTTTTCCAGGGTTCTCACCAGTCAAGGAAATCAGCAGTAATCGGAATAAACTCAGTTATGACTCATCAACGTTGAAAATAAACACAGAAACATAGGCTTACGGAATACTTTTGCCGAATTATGAGGGAAATTTTTATAAATCGAAACATTTGACGACTAATTTGTTACACACAAAAATATTGACTATACATATTAACTCTATATATATATATATCGGTGTTTTTCGAAGAAAATAAAAATGTAAATATTTAAAACCTCGTATCAACGGTAGAATCGACGCGGCGCCTATGCGAGCACTGGAAATTCGCCGATGACTGGAAATCAGGGAAGTCAGGTAAATGTCAGGGAAATTTAAATTGAAACCTGGAAGTCAGAGAATTTGGCCATTTATTCGAAACATTTAGGAAAAATAGCAATGTTAGGACGTTTTAATAAAATAAATAAAATTTCTCCAGATTTCCTCCAATTTGTACACCTGAATTCCTCAGCGGTTTACCCCTCGGAGGGCAGTATAGTAGCTGTTATCTCATTTAAGGTGGTTTTTGCAGAACTTGATTCTCTCTTTGCACAATATGGTATACCCTATTGAAAATGACGGGTCTGCGCGGGTATAAATGTTGCATAGACCGGACTTGAGCGGGTGAATTTCATCCGCTCAAGTCCGGTTTATGCACCATTTATACCCGCCCAGACCCGTCATTTTCAGCAGGGACCAGATATCGAAACAAATTTAAATCAAGCAGGATCCAGACTGTAATCGGGCTATATGTATACGAGTCTGTCTTATTCCTGGTAAAGAATGGGCACCTTTTTCGAGGCCTGGAATCGGACTATAGTTTTCCAAAACATCGACTAGCCACATATGAGAAAGGATCATATTATAAGTCAATACAGTTTTTCAACAAACTGCCTCTGAGTTTAAAAAGTTTAAAAAACAATAGGACTAAGTTTAAAAATAGTCTATACAACTACATTTGCGACTTAGAACCATATAGCCTGGAAGAGTTTCACTTATCTGTTTAAACAACTTTTTATATTAAGTATATTATTTATTTATTTTCTGTTACTTTTAAATATGTATTTTTTTTTAAAATGTGTTTTAAATTGTCCGTATTTTTATATTTATACATGCATTTTTTTCTGCAAGGCAGGTTTTAGTAAGCCAGCACCACTCTTTTTGACAAACTTTCAATAAATATTTTTAGTTACTTTTGTATCAGAAGTGTTTATGCGAAATAAAGATTATTATTATTATTATATTTGATTAAGGGCGACTTGCACCAACTTTTTGTCTGGGATTAAACTAGCTAAACCGAGTTTAAGTTAAAAATGCTGCGTTCTGATTGGTCAGCCGTCAATTTAATCCAAGTTTAAAGTTAAACCATCATTGGTGCAAGTGGCCCTAAAAAAATCCTGCCTTATAAAAAAACATATTTTATAATGTTTTTCTGATTTTCAAATGAAGATCGTATTTAATTTTTTTAAGCTACAATATTGTTTAAGACATGGGGTGGCTTAAAACATTCAAAAAATTGTATTTTACCATACACGTATTAGTTAAAAGTGACACACTGTCATCCGATCTCCCCTATCAGTACAACAATATCAAAATGATTTGTACGAAATTTTATAAAAGGTACGTCTTTAATTGACAAAGCAAATTACAGAGATTAGATAATATATCATTATCATTAACGGTTCAATGAACTGCAATTGTTTCAGAAATCGAAATCAAAGGCCTTTATTTCGAATTTATTTTAATGATTTCGTTTGGACTTTTTGGATTACTTAGGGGCTGTCCAAATATTACGTAACGCAATTTTTCAAAAAAATTGACCCCCTCCCCCACCCCTGTGTAACAAACTTTTACCAACAACCCCCCTCCTGTGTAACGCGTAACAATATAAATTTTTTGTTTCGCAATAAATTTAACTGTATTCTCACTATTGATTCGTTTTTCTCGACAAAACAAACATGAACCTAAAATATAGTATAACATAACCTTAAAAAAAAATACACGAAAAAATCACTCAAACTTTAAACAAATATTCATAATTAATATCACACAGGGAAAAAATACTAGGTACCTCTTTTTACACTGTCACATATAACACGTATATTGTTTATGCACAGGTACACAAAATAGTACACACATTGGTGTTCTGTGAGTACACATTCCGCGGGAAAATGTATCATCGCCGATGATTCATCGGCAAGATCATGCAAGAACAGGGCCGTAAGATTTTTTTTTTAAATATCAATGTCAACAGTTTTTTTACTGATTACAATATTATTTAAATATGCATAGTTTCGTCAATTTTTGTGTAAAAAAGGGAATTATGGGCCACTAAATAGTAATTTATGTTGAAATAAAAATACATCTGCCAAGCTTAGGAAATAAACATTAAATTTATTAAATTCCGTTACGTAACGTTTACCTAGACCCCCCCTCCCCCCTGTCACAAACTGTAACAATTTCTCTGACGAACCCACCCTCCTCCCCCCTAGGCGCGTTACGTAATATATGGACAGCCCCTTTCTGGATATCTAGTATATCCAGTATATCCAGTGGATGTCCTGGATTGACAGTAGATATCCCATGTATATCCAAATTTTCGCCTATATCCAGTATATCCAGTGGATATCCACATAGATGTGGATTTTTATTTTAGCATCCCTAAAGTATATCCACTGAATATCCATTAGAGATCCATCATGGACTGCACGTTCAGTGGATATGGGGCTGTCTAATGGATATCTAATAGTTATTATGTTCTGTATGGGTACTTATTAATAACATAAGGCAACAACCCAGTCCGCACATATATGGATGCAACATGGTAAAGAAAGATTTTTTAGGTAACATGTGCCATATTACATGAGACATAATATACATATGTATGCTACATAACATGCCCTATAACAGAAAGATTTTTTACGTTACATGTGCCATATTACATAAGATGTAACATACCTATGTATGATACATAACATGCAATATTGCATGTTATGTATCATATACATGGTACGAGAACATACACGATACATAAAATGTTATGAATTCAATACTAAATATGGCGTCTATATTATTTTAATTTTTATAGGTTAGAATCACTAATATTCTTAAAATTGTTGTTAATAATAAAAGTTTTACCCTTAAGTAGTAGAAACGCATGTATTTTTAGACAACTAAACTGATTTTAGATAATTTTAGACAAAAAATTAAAATATATATATATATTTTTTTAAATGATTATTTGCTATTTTTTCTCTAAAAATTGGCTTTTTATGTGGCCCATGATTTTTAATCCTGGTAGAAAGTTTGCTTTCACAGTAAAAATGCACATCGTATAAGAATTTTGCCTGATGGATGCTACATATAAAGATATTTATATACTTTAATTATTAGGTTTATCAAAAAGACGTAAAAATGTTCACCATGTCTAAATCTATGATGCACTCCATAACAAGCAAAATTCGGAAACGCCTACTTTTATTGTTATGTACCTAGTATGTATCTGATATGTAGCATGTTGTGTAGCTGATACATAACTTGAGGCGGAATTGTTAAAGTCCAAGGACTATACATGGGCTATAAAAATTACATGTCTGCAACATCACATAGAACAGTGGTTATGTACCTGCTATGTTCCTGCCATGTATTTGTGTTGACTGGGAAATAGCAAGTTTTTTTTGTCCAGATCTGAAAGTAAATTTATCTTAATAACTTAAGACCGTAGAATCCGAATCTGACCTTAGAAAAAATCCAGCAACTTAGATTATTTTATTCCAGAAAATAATTTTCACAATCTAAAAAGAACAATATAATTTTGAAATTTTTAGGGTGGGTATGCTAACCTGAATATACAGAGCGGTCTAAAAGTCACCCCCCCCCCCTCTTAACTTTTGAAGGAGTTGAGATATCGACTTCAAATTTGGAAGTTTTAAATAAGACAACTTAAACTATCTTTAAGCATATATTTGATACTTTCATCTCTTAAAATGTGGCAGGGGGGCATGAGGAGACATTTTTTTAAATGGAAAGGAGAGTCGCGTGATACATCATTTTAAAGCAAATAAAATTCTCTGTTGGACTGTATGTTTTTTATTTTTTTTTTTAAACATTTTATCAATTTTTTTGTGCTAAAAAATGCGATATTTAAAGTTTTTTTTTGTAAATTTATATTTATGTCAATTAAGATTAGTTTAAAAGTATAATTTACGTTTTTTCATCATAAAATTAGTCATTTTTAAAAAATTGTTTGAGAAATTTTCACAAAAATAGCCATTTTCAACCCTACTCAAAAAAAAAAAAAATGTATAAAAATACTAAAAAATATATAATTAAATTCAGAATTTCATATCAATTTAAAATGATGTATCACACGACCCCGTTTATCATTTAAAAAAATGTCCCCCAGGCCCCCTTGCCCACATTTTAAGAGCTGAAGGTATCAAATATATGCTAAAAGATAAAGATAAAAAGTTATTTTATTTTAGATTTCTAAATTTGAAGTCGATATCTCAACTCGTTCAAAAGTTAAGAGGGGGGGGGGGTGACTTTTGGACCTTTTATGTTAGTAAAATCAAATTTCAAAAAAACTCAGGGCTGTTCGTTAAAACTGGTCAAAATCAAAATAAAAAAAAAATGTGTTTTTTTTTATTTGAATGATATTTTTGAAGTAAGTTCACTTGAATAAAAAAAATAATAAAAATAAAAATACCGGTGTCGTTCGTTAAAAGGGACAAATTTTAAAAATGTTGGGAAGGTTCGTATTAAAAAAAAAATAAATTGAAAATTTAATCAAGTTTCTTGACCAGAGTACTTGACAAAGTTCTTTGTAAAGAATTGGACAATTCTTGAGCAAGAGAATTAATCAAGATTCTGTATCCAGACTTGGACAAGACGTTAGCAAGATTCTGGAAGCAGAGCGTTTAGCAATACTTTGTCAAGTATGTTAGTCAAGTCTGTAGCAAGCATTTTGACAAGCAATTTTACAAGATTCTTGATCAAGAATCTTGACCTACTCTAACAAGTACGATTTGATCATGATAGAGATCGCTTTTCGATTTCTTGTCAATTTTTCTTGCTACATTCTTGCTCAAGACTTGTGCAAGAATCTTGACAAAGTATCTGTAGCTATTCTTTGACAATTCTTGACAATGGACAGTATCTTGCGCCAGAATTGTCAAAATCTGGATGCAGTTACTTGATTAAGAATCTTAAGCCAGACTTGCTCAAGACTTGACAAAAATTGTTACTAGGGTTATATGTTATATTTCCTGAAAACTTCATATTTATCGGATATCGTGCTTACAAAAACGTGACACACAGACAGACGGACAGAAAAAGAGAAGGATGTTTTGATATAATTTGATAAAAAACCTTAGTATAAACATTTTTAATACTTTTCTAGCAGTAAGTTCTATGAAGAGTGAAACAAGATTATCGTATGCATTTAGAATTTAGTATTTACCTTCGTGGATAGGTTAGTTACCTTTATTTAGTGTTTATCTTGTAATTAAATTTTTTATAGTTCATAATATTTACTTTAAAAGCTAGATCTGTATTTGAAACAGTCTTTGCATAAATGTGCAAAATGTGCAATCAAATGTGCAATATGACGCAACGTGTGAAGATATCGATTTGATTTTTTTTTTGAAAAAGTTAACCCCCCCCCCCCCCCTGGGTCACAACCTGTCACATTTATTAAACTCTCCCCCCTCCCCCCGGGTATCACGTAACAATACCCAAATTAGTATTAGTTTTTCTAATATACTTTATGATATTCGATTATACATGTTATTTAGGTACATTTTAGGTAGGATACATTTTTAAGGCGTCACTTATTAATTAATTTTTCAATTTTTTGTGCTAAAACTTTCGATTTTTTAAGTTTTTTTTATAAATTTTTATTTATGTCAACTAAAATTATTTTAAAAGTATAATTAACATTTTTTCATGATGAAATTAGGCATTTTTAAAACATTATTTGTTTTTTTTTTAGAGGAATTTTGACATTAATACCCATTTTCAACCCCATTTTAAACCCAATTTTTTTTTTAATTAAAAAATATGGAGTTAAAGAGAGAATTTTATAAGATTTAAAATGATGTATTACACGACCCCCCTTTCCATTTAAAAAAATATGCCCCCCATTAAATATATGCTAAAAGATAGTTTAAGTTGTCTTGTTTAAAAGTTCCAAATTTGAAGTCGATATCTCAACTGGTTCAAAAGTTAAGAGAGGGGGGGGGGTGACTTTTTAACCGCTCTGTATATATATATATATATATATATATATATATATATATATATATATATATATATATATATATATATATTTAATAATTCTGGCCTAACCGTCTTTTCAAAACAAGAAGTTTTTCATATGCGGACACTACTTAAAGTGTATTAGGTTTCCTCTATATTATACTATTTTACTATCTCTTCTATTTACTAAAAAAATTGCAAGTACCTATTATTTAAAGTTAAATAATGTTATATCTATATGACTACCCGACAAAAACACAAAAAAATACTTTAACATGTTTACTTAAAAATGTAATTTCCTTGAAATGTAGTACGTACAAATGTAGATACAAGAGTATATTTATTGCACATTAGAGGAAGCCTTACAGTATCTTAATATTTACATACACCATAGACGACCAAGCCTATTTTTGGGCTTATTAAGAAAGATATAAAATTAAAAAAAACATGATATCTTAAAAACGTCTTTTTTAGATCTTAATTATGTCTGGGCGCCTTAAGACATAAAAAGGATTATGGACTTCTTTTTAGGGATGTTTAAAAGATATCTGATTATGATGTCTATAAGATGTATTTTAAGTATCGGTACAAGATGTCTTAACTTCGATACTCATCGCTTAAAATAAATTAACCACAATCAACTATTAAAAAAATTACCATTTTTTAAAAGATCTTTTTTTGAAAAACAAAAAAAATATTTTTTTTTTAATTTTTTTTTAATTAAAAAATTAAAAAAAGAAATTTTCAAAAAAAAACTGAAAAACAAATAAAAATAAATAAAAAAAATCACATTTTTTTAAGAACCTTTTTTCACAAACAAATTACCTCTCATTCTAATTCTTATTACGCTTTTTATATCAATACGACGTACCTAGCAACGTAAATGGGAGGGTGTATTATGTTGTAAAGTCGCCTGTGCAAGCCGTCAGTAAGGCGTCTTAAAAAAGATGTCTTAAAGACGTTACCTTTTGTAACCTATGACGTCGTTAAGACGTCTTTAAGATGCATATACGGCGAAAACGGACGTTCTTAAGACGTCTTGAATGACGAGCTACGACATCTTTAAGATCTCTTTAAGTCATCTTTGTGCTGTCTGGGTTACCCTATCCAAAATATACAAAAAAATCTTTAGATAGGTATAAAATATATGTTTTAAAAGAATTAATAATTCTTATAAAAATGTGCAGGAAAGAATTAAATATAAACGTATAAACTCTAAGAGAAAACAAAATACACTGCCCAGTAAAATCGCTTTTCCATTTTACACATCCGCGCGTTAAATGAATTTTTTATTATCAGATTCACTTTTAGCAACCTCAAAAACCCCAATATACAAATTTTCACTAAAACTACCCCCACCCTCCAGGGGGTTGAGTTAGAATTTATTAGTTATCAAATTCACTTTTAGCTTCCTCAAAAACCCCTTTATACCAATTTTCACGAAAACTACCCCCTACCCCTCAGGGGGTGAAGTTGGTTTTTTTTATTATGAGATTTACTTTCACCAACCTCAAAACCCCCTATTTACCAAGTTTCACAAAAACTACCCCCACCCCTTAGGGGGTGGAATTGGAAAAATGTTATTATCAAATTCAGTTTCGTTGTCCTCATAAACCCCTAGTCCAAACCAATTTTGACCCCTTGGGGGTGGAGTTAGAATTTTTTTATTATCATATTCGATTTCAGCATGAGGTCATAAACCCCTATATAGAAATTTTCAAATTTTTGTGAAAAATTATTGTATTTGTACTCCCACCCCCCTAGGAGCGTTACGTAATACTTGAACGTTCCCTTTTATAAAAAAAACTCGAAAAAAAATCTCTAAAATCTACGTCTCTTTTTTTCTTTTTATTAACATGTTGGAAAGAAAAATAAAATAAAAATAAAGAAAAAAACACTAGCTGTAGCGTTTAGTACAAATGAACGCATTTTAAGCATATTAATGACACTGTTCGACAAAAAAAACATATCTTTCCATTTTGTCTCATATATAATTTTCGATGTACTTTTTGATGCTGAATATGTTGATATTTTCCAGACATTTTTCGCAATTATTTTATAGAACATAAATGTAACTTTAATTTAAACTAGAAAAAACTTTTATCCAATACATACAGATAATAAGACAATGGCGATTTCTCCCGTTAGATTAGACAGGGACAAAAGTTCTACCCAAAAAGGATGGAAGACATACATACACTCCCACTTCCACCCAACCAAACAAATTCTGTATTTGTTCTTTGTTGAACAAATACAATATTTACTTGGCCGGGCGAAAAGTGTAACTATTATTTTTATTTAAGAAATTACTGGCACCCTCTAAATTTTAGTAGAATTATCTTATTCTACAGATTCACATTAGCTATGTTCGTTCGTGCCGCTCAGTGCTGCACTTTCCTGCCAACCAAATAAATACTGTATTTGTTGTATGAAAAACAAATACAGTATTTGGTTGGCTGGAAAGTGTAGCACAAATGAGATAGAGATAGGGTAGACGTCTTTTGTTTCATAATTCTAGTTGTAGAGAGCTCCATTACCAGCTTTATTTTAAATAGATAAACTCAATAATAACCCCAGCGTGGCTTTTACTTTATTGAGTGGATAATTATTTATTTTACCCACTCAACTGTCACGTGTCAAATTATTTTCTTGTAAATGTCATTAAAATTTTTAATAAAAATATGAATTCCTAATCTATTTATTGGATAAAACTTTGTATGGCACTCATGGGTAAACCGATATTGCCCTCTCGAAAATTAACCTGCTTGGCTGACGCCTCGCAGGTTAATTTTCTCATGGGCAATATCTTACTTTACCCACTAGTACCATAAATAACTATTGTAGCTGCTATAATAATTTAAATAGGAGCCTCCAAAAATTACATATTTTAATCTTTATAAAATTTTTAAACGGCTTCAAAAGTGAAAACATATAGAGATTTGATCTAAACAAAATCGAAATCAGCAACAAAAACACTATTAGAATTGTTAAAAAAAAATTGCAGTTTGTTACTGTTGTTTAGCATGCAGTCTGCGGAAGAACTTTTACCACTATTTAAGAACTAGTGCTTATTAGGATTTCGTTCTCAGAGGTTTTGAAGTTTACAGACCATTGGCTAACATAATTAATAGTCATCTAATCTTGCTATTTTTTTAAACCTATCTCCATTTGGGGGGACGTGTGGGTACTATCGAATGGTAAAGGAATTTCAGGGTTTCGAAAAAAAAAAAACAAAATATACTGCCCAGTAAAAGAGCTTTCCCATTTTTCACCTCCGCTCGTAAAATGGTGTGATGCAGGGTTTTTATCCCGTGGGACATATAACTTAAATTAAAATAGACTTACATTATAATATTATCTTCTTTACAGTAAAAATTGCTTAAACACTTGGCTTTACACTTGGCTATGGCTTCTGAACATATTGAACTTTTAATTATTTGACATTTCCATACATATTAACCATTTTCTGTTAACTTTAACTAACCCCACCGAAAAGGCTAGTAAGAATACTTTACAATTTCTTAAACTATACCTTTGAATAATACTAGAATCGGAATGATAACGATAGAAGGATACTAGGATCAGAATGATCTCTGTTTAAAAATAAAAGCCTTTTATACCACCAAAAAAACATAAAAATGTGGCAAGACGCTATTGGTTAAAACACCTTTAGAGACGCGTCGTTTCAAAATCTGATAGGCAGTACTTAGGTTCCTAACTAAAAGCATTTTAGACTTTTATGACTAATAAATTATTGATACCAAAAACCAACATAAAATTGATTACTTAGGACCACTTGCACCAAATTTTGATCTGGGATTATCTCGACTAAACCGAGTTTAAGTTAAACATGCTGCGTTCCGATTGGTTGACCGTCCATTTAATCCAAGATTAAAGTTAAACCATCGTTGGTGCAAGTGGCCCTTAGTCATCTAATTTATTTGACAGTTATTAGTCTACTTTACAAAAGAATACAATAAAAAGTTTAACTTGTTGAGACCTGTAAATTTTGAATAATTCTTATATTTCTTAGTTTTCTATAGCATTGGCATATAATACAATATATTCTATATTCTTTATAATTATTAATTTTACGTCGTATTTTATTTTCTGAAATATAACCCAGTCCGCACATATATGGATGCAACATGGTAAAGAAAGATTTTTTAGGTAACATGTGCCATATTACATGAGACATAACATACATATGTATGCTACATAACATGCCCTATAACAGAAAGATTTTTTACGTTACATGTGCCATATTACTTAAGATGTAACATACATATGTATGATACATAACATGCAATATTGCATGTTATGTATCATATATATGGTACGAGAACATACACGATACATAAAATGTTATGAATTCAATACTAAATATGGCGTCTATATTATTTTAATTTTTATAGGTTAGAATCACTAATATTCTTAAAATTGTTGTTAATAATAAAAGTTTTACCCTTAAGTAGTAGAAACGCATGTATTTTTAGACAACTAAACCGATTTTAGATAATTTTAGACAAAAAATTAAAATATATATATTTTTTTAAATGATTATTTGCTATTTTTTCTCTAAAAATTGGCTTTTTATGTGGCCCATGATTTTTAAGCCTGGTAGAAAGTTTGCTTTCACAGTAAAAATGCACATCGTATAAGAATTTTGCCTGATTGATGCTACATATAAAGATATTTATATACTTTAATTATTAGGTTTATCAAAAAGACGTAAAAATGTTCACCATGTCTAAATCTATGATGCACTCCATAACAAGTAAAATTCGGAAACGCCTACTTTTATTGTTATGTACCTAGTATGTATCTGATATGTAGCATGTTATGTAGCTGATACATAACTTGAGGCGGAATTGTTAAAGTCCAAGGACTATACATGGACTATAAAAATTACATGTCTGCAACATCACATAGAACAGTGGTTATGTACCTGCTATGTTCCTGCCATGTATTTGTGTTGACTGGGAATATCTAAAAAATGAAGAACCGTTACAATGGATTTTTATATTATCAGATTCACTTTCAGCAACCATAAAAATCTTAGTATACCAATTTTCACGAAAACTACCCTCTGCCTCTTTGGGGGCGAAGTTAGGTTTTTATTATAATCAGATTCCCTTTCAACAACCTCAAAAACCCCAATATAGCAATTTTCACGAAAACTACCCCTCACCCCTCAGGGGGTGGATTTAGAATATTTTTATTATCAGATTCACTTTCAGCAACCTCAAAAACCCCAATACACCAGTTTTCACGAAAACTACCCAACACATCTTAGGGGTGAAATTAGGAAAAAAATATTATCAGTGGGGTGGAGTTAAAAAAAAATTATTATCAGATTCAATTTCAGCAACCTCAAAAACCCATATATAGCAATTTTCACGAAAACTACCCCTCACCCCTCAGGGGGTGGATTTAGAATATTTTTATTATCAGATTCACTTTCAGCAACCTCAAAAACCCCAATACACCAGTTTTCACGAAAACTACCCAACACATCTTAGGGGTGAAATTAGGAAAAAAATATTATCAGTGGGGTGGAGTTAAAAAAAAATTATTATCAGATTCAATTTCAGCAACCTCAAAAACCCATATATAGCAATTTTCAAATTTTTCTAAAAAAAATGTATTTTTCTAAAAAAAATGTATTTTTCCCCACCCCGCACCCCAATGTTTACCAAAAACCATCACGAGCGAGAACTTTTGGTAACATACCTGTATGCCAAAGTTCAAGTCTCTAGCTTAAAGCGTTCTTAAGTTATCGTGCCCACAAGATTTCTCGGACAGACCGATCGACCGACAATTTTTTTTTGCTCGAAATTGATTTATATTGAAATTTTTTGGACGAATACAAGGCTCTCCGAAATTTTGAAAATTTTCAAAATGGGAAAGCAAAATAACCCCAAAAAAGCACAGTGACTATGTAACTCTAAGTTAGCTAGTTAACTCTAGGTTAGAGTCTATAACCTAACGAAATTGTAAGAAATGTTAATTATTGTATAATAAAAAAATAGGATATTGTTAAAAAAAATTAAATTAATTTGATATTTATGGGATGGAAAAAATCAAACCATTTTAAACAAAAAAAAAATATAACAATAATAATATTATTAATATAATTTTTAAAATTAATATTAAGCTTTCTACACTGCCCTACTACGCTAGAAAGCAGTAACTCCATTTGTCGAATAGCAGAGTTTTCAAAATATTACATCAGAGTTGACGTGAAAAAGGCGACAAATGGAGTTACTGCTTTCTAGCGCAGTAGGGCAGTATAGCTCTGTACCTACTTCAAATGTAAATTTTTGAGATATTTATTCTAAATTCTTGATCCTTGAAAAAATGATAAAAAAATATTTTGTACTTTTATTAAATATTGAAAAACATTTTTATCTAAAATTCTTCAATTATATTCGATACACTAGATAACAACCTGTTTGCTTTGAATTTAAACAAATTAAAACTCCAATCGATGATCCAACTCTTAAAAGTCTTTATTTATTTATTTATTTATTTATTTATTCAAAAACTCACACAGATTTCTCCAATTACAGAGTTTGTTATGTTAAGTAAATTAATAACAATATCAGTGATCATTACCAGCAGGTGCAGCAAAAAAGTTTTTTATTTTTCAAATAGAAGTATTTAAAATGTCAACCCTAGAGCAAATACTATTATAGTAATTGCACATAAGAATCACAGGTGAAAACAGATAAACATTAGTTCTGGTCGTTCTAACATAAAAAAATAGAGAGATTCTAGCAGAAACTCTGGGCAAGTTTATTTGCAATAAGTTTAATAGCTCTATACAGTCAATTTTATTATTGATCAATTTATACAAAAATATAATTGATGCTTGTTGACGTCTTACAGATAATGATTGAAACGAGAAATCATTTAGCAAATTCACATTAGGTATTAGCTACAAGCATTCTCGAGTTTTCGTGGTTATAAGTTTTCCCGGATAGAGAGATAAATACATAGATAATAAGACAATTACCAGCTTTATTTTAAACAGATAAACTCAATAATAACCCCGCGTGGCTTTTACTTTGTTGAGTGGATAATTATTTATTTTACCCACTCAACTGTCACGTCAAATTATTTTCTTGTAAATGTCATTAAAATTTTTAATAAAAATATGAATTCCTAAGCTATTTATTGGATAAAACCTTGTATGGCACTCATGGGTAAACCGATATTGCCCTCTCGAAAATTAACCTGCTTGGCTGACGCCTCGCAGGTTAATTTTCTCATGGGCAATATCTTACTTTACCCACTAGTACCATAAATAACCATTATCAAGAATTCTCTTTATTTGAAAAATAAAAGAATCGATTTTTTTTCAGAAATGACGGACGGCCGGACGAACGTTTTAGAGATGGTTAGGGTTCTACCTTAATCCTGAAAAAAAAATTAAAAAACAAATGTTTTTTTTTACAAAGTTAAACAAACAGCTTTTTGTACACCAGTGTTATTATAGGTACATTTTTAAAAAATTATTTGTAATAATTGATGTCGATAGTAAAATATTTTTGCATTGAAAACTTCTTTCATTTTTTTGCTCCAGTTACGTTCAAACTAAGCAAAATAATTCTTCTAGAGTGCTTATCGTGAATAGATATAGGTTAAACCCATGAATCTAGCCACTCATTGCAGTGCGAATTGTCGAAGTTAATGTGAGGTGGTGGCTTTTTATTGTTTTAGGATATTTTTCGGGTGTGTCAAAAGGTAAGTTTCTTTTTATTAAAAAAATTATATAACTCAAAATTTTAAAAAAATAACTGCCAACAAAATAATACTTTCCCCTATGTTTTTATAATTTTTTTTGAAAACAATTTTATCCGAGAACTTTGGACAAAGAAGGTATGGTCCAAATTCAAAGCTATTTGGGGCTTAAAATTTATTTCGGCAGACCGAAGGACTTTTTTACTTATAAAATGCCGAGAAACATAAAAAAACCTAAAACGAATTTTTTGGTTTTAAATTATATCCAAAGCTAAGAAAGCTTTGTTTTTTTAAAAAAATATATTGGTAAAATTATTTACATTTTATAAATAAAAAAAATATCTGCTATAATAACAAAATAGTGTTTCCGTTAATACATATATATGTATTATTATAATAATAATGAAAAAAAAAAATATTAAATTTCTTTTTTTTAACTTAATACAAATAAAATGTTATTCGTTTAATCCGTTACGCCATCCATATTATTTAAAAATTTAAAAAAGAATCTTAGACCAGTAAAAAAAAATTGGAAAAAATAAGTTAAAATATGTGTTAGGGGCTTTCCATATATTACGTAGGGCAATTTTTCAAAAAAATTGACCCCCTCCCCCCCCGTGTAACAAACTGTCACATTTGCCAACACCCCCCCCCTGCGTTACGCGTAACAATATAAAAATTTTGTTTCGCAATAAATTTAACTGTATTCTCACTATTGATTCGTTTTTCTCGACAAAACAAACATGAACCTAAAATATAGTATAACATAACCTTAAAAAAAGTTTACACGAAAAAATCACTCAAACTTTAAAAAAATACCTCTTTTTACACTGAGTGTCACATATAACACGTACATTGTTTATGCACAGGTACACAAAATAGTACACACATTGGTGTTCTGTGAGTACACATTCCGGGCGAAAATCTATCATCGCCGATGATTCATCGGCAAGATCACGAAAGAACAGGGCCGTAAGATTTTTTTTAATATCAATGTCAACAGTTTTTTTACAATATTATTTAAATATGCATAGTTTTATCAATTTTTGTGTGAAAAAGGGAATTATGGGCCACTAAATAGTAATTTATGTTGAAATAAAAATACATCTTCCAAGCTTAGGAAATAAATATTAAATTTAATTCATTCCGTTACGTAACGTTTACCTAGACCCCCCCACCCCCCTGTCACAAACTGTAACAATTTCTCTGACCCCCCCCTAGGCGCGTTACGTAATATATGGACAGCCCCTTATAAGGCGGCCTAAGTCAGGCCTATGCCGGGTTGGTTTTGGTCCTTAAACGTCTTCTAAAAAAAGGTTTAAAACAATGTATTAAATGCATTAATTTAAGACTTAACTGTACATAAAACAAAAGAAAAATGAATAAAAAAGTACCAACGCCTACGAATTTTTCACACTTGGGAAATAGTATCCCAAAGGGTTAAAGATTTAATTTTCATACGATGATGCAGGTTGTAAATTAACTTGGTTTTGCATGCGGGCGGTTCCAACTCGATTAAATAATCAGAAGCATACCTGACACGCTGGCGTGAGTTTTTCAGTTAATTAATAATTGAAAGGCCATAGCAGGATAAGTATGCGAAAAGTGCCCCCAACCCGATTGACCTGAAATTTTGCAGTTACAATGTCCTCGGTATAAAAACATGCCATACCAAATTTTAACCCTAAATTCTTAGTGGCGTAGGAGTAATTAATTCCAAAAGATAAAATTAATTAAAATTATTTTCTTAAAAATAGGTTGTCGATTTTTTTTGAAAAAAAAAAAATATATATACGTAATACTTGTAAGTAGGGGAATTAAAAAAAGTATATTATATTTTTGTTTGCGCAAGAAATAAAGTTTTGTGTAATTTTTCGAGTTTCATTTTTTTTTTTCGTTATGTAAATATAAATTCACCAATTTTTTTTCTATAACATCACCTACTACTTATGTACATCATATTATATAATCAATTTTTTTTTGAGTGGGGCTTCATAGTTAAAAAAAAATAAAAACCAAATTTCCAAGCTAAAATGCAAAATAATGTGAAAAAATATTTATTAAAACTTAATTCAACAACTTCTACACATTTTTCAAAAAAGTATATATTTTTATAGACTGTCAATTCTTAACTTATTTAACTCTGGTTAACCTGCTCAAGGTTCATATAATGGTTTAGGTCCGTGGCATTTTGAATGCAAGTTACTGTACACCCTAAATTGTGGCGATTTGCCTTTTGGGAACAAGTGAACAGATAACAGTGACCACATCAATAGATGGCACCATGCTTTTATATCTATCTACGTTTTATTTGAATATTAGCAACATACAGGATACCCTAGTAGAAATTTAACGTTAGAATAACGTTTTTCTAACGTTAGAAAACTGTATAAAAGTACGTTAAAAATATGTGCAAATGTCCCGCTGTTTAACGTTAGAATCAAACGTTAGTTACAAACGTTAATCTAACGTTAGATTTTTAAGTTAGAAAAACGTTACAAGTACGTTTAATTTCTAACTTTCGGAGGGGGCGTGTCTAACTAGGAAATTTCTACCTGCATCATAAAATGGCAGCTGGACACAAATTTATTCATATAAATAAATCTTAATATATTTTAGTAATCATAATATTTTTAAACATAATTTCGTTACATTTATTTATAATATAGCCATCTTTTTAGGTGGCCCTAAATATTTATCGTGTAATATGCTGTTATACTTCGATAAATACGTTTACCTCTCAGAAAAACTTTATATTTAGTTAGTTAATATTTAATTATACATTCATAATCTTAAAATATTTTTTCAATTATAGTACAGCGTTGCCAGACTTACTATAATTTTGACTTTCGGGGGATATTTTTTTAAACTTATAGAAATAATAAATAATTATCAAACCTAGGCACATATCTGTCTGAAATGAGTATTTTGTACCATAGCTTACGTATTAATAATGGAAATTTAAAAAATATTTAAAGTTAGAATAAGGTTAGAAAAAGGTTAGAATTTAGTTGGGAAACTAACGTTAGATTTATGTATTTTATAACGTTTTTGTCAAGCGTTAGTTTTTAAGGTTAGATTTATATATTTTATAACGTTTTTGTATAACGTTTGAGACTAAACATAAAATGTCACTAATCTAATGTTATGTTATGTTAAGTTAGATTTGTGTACTTTTCTACCAGGGTACGCAGTGCTGATGATTCCCAAAAAAGATGAAATGGTACTATTCACTGTTTCCTGTCCATTTGATTTCAACGACAGATAGATAACTTTCTAATTGATTAAAAAGGTCACATCTTTAAGCACACAATTATGCTTTAAAATTTTCAGATGAGGATTTCCATAATCCTGCTATGTGTAGCCATACATATCGTAAAAGCAGCAAAAGAAAACTGCAAAGAAATCCCGCCAGTTGTAGAAATACAATGTAACACAACCAACTACGAGGAGTACGTAGAATGTAAACGAGCGACATTACAAAGAAGAAAACGCGATGTTAATTGCGATTGCGAAGACGACCAGTCCTGCGAAACCTCCTGCGATCAATGTGACTGCAACTCCTGCAGTTACAACACGTGTCAGGGTTCCTGCAACCAGTGTTGCAGTTCCTGCTGCGAATCCTTTCAACGCTGCGACACAAGGTAAGCTTCCCCTAGTAGAATTTTAACGTTAGAATAACTTTTTTCTACCCTGCTGAAAATGACGGGTCTGGGCGGGTATAAATGGTGCATAAACCGGACTTGAGCGGATGAAATTCACCCGCTCAAGTCCGGTCTATGCAACATTTATACCCGCACAGACCCGTCATTTTCAATAGGGTAATGTTATAAAATTGTATAAAAGTACGTTATAAAATATGTGTAAATGTCCCGCTTTTTAACGTTAGAATCAAACGTTAGTTACAAACGTCAATCTGACGTTAGATTTTTAAGTTAGAAATACGTTATAATTACGTTTTATTTCTAACTTTCGGAGGGGGCGTGGCCAACTAGGAAATTTCTACCTGCATCATAAAATGGCAGCTGGAGACAAATTTATTCATATAAATAAATCTTAATATATTTTAGGAATCATAATATTTTTAAACATAATTTCGTTAAAGTTATTTATAAAATAGCCATCTTTTTAGGTCTCCCTAAATATTTTTCGTGTAATATGCTGTTATACTTCAATAAATACGTTTACCTCTCAGAAAAACTTTATATTTATACATTCGGAATCTTAAAATCTTTTTTTAATTCTAGTACAGCGTTGCCAGACCTACTATAATTTTGAGTTTTGGGGATATTATAGAAATAATAAATAATTATCAAACCTAGGCACATAGCTGTCTGAAATGATTATTTTCTACTATAGCTAACGTATTAATTATGGAAATTTAAAAAATATTTAAAGTTAGTTAGTTAGTTAGGAAACTAACGTTAGCCCAGTCCGCACAAATTCATGGCAGGTACATAGCAGGTACATAACCACTGTTCTATGTGATGTTGCAGCCATGTAGTTTTTATAGTCCATGTACAGTCCTTGGACTTTAACAATTCCGCCTCAAATTATGTATCAGGTACATAACATGTAACATATCAGCTACATACCAGGTACATAAAATGTTATATAACTTTTGCAATATGGATGAGAGGTATCAGCCATGTCGTTTTTATACTCCTTGATATGTAGCAGAAACATACCAAATACATCACAAGTTATCCCTTGCCATATGGATGAGAGGTCTTTAATACATTAAAATTATATGGGTGATATGTAACATGGATGTTTAAATTCCCCCGTACCCCCGTTGAACGGCAAATATAAACTTCCAATTTCGAATAGGTAAATGATACACAAATATGAAATACATATTTGTGTGCCACTTACCTATTCAAAATCTAAAGTCGATATCTACAGGGTCCGGTCGAAGTCTTAATTTTGTTTATTTTGCAAAAATAAAAATATATCTTAAACTAACACTCGGTTGTCCTGCCAGGTATACATACAAAAAATTAAAACTACATATTACATATTCTGAATAATATATATTTTAAAAAAGGTGACTGTTTGTACATTTTTTTTAAAAAACGTATAATAAAATAAATATATTTTGAAAAAAAAAATATTTAAAATTAAAAAAAAAACGTAATAATGCAAAATATCGAGGGGTAAATCTCATACAAATACACCAAATTTTTCATTACCCAAGATTTGGCAAGATTTCGCGGGATTTGGCAAGATTTCGCGGGATTTGGCAAGATTTCGCGGGATTTTGCAATATTTAGCGGGATTTCGCAAGATTTCTCGCAAATTCTAAAAAAGAAACTAAATAATTCATTTTACATTTTCAACTATAATATACTTAGTATATATATTATACGTTTTTGCGTTAATTACATACAAAAAAATAATTAATTCAAAATCTCTAAGAATAAAATAAATACAGCGCTACACAAAAAAAAAATGGAACTCAAACGGACTCGACTAGTCGATTCCTATATATTTTGAGCCGCTGAATGCGAATCTGCAGTCGAAATTTAAAAATTTTTAAAAAGACCTCAAAAAACCTAGCGAAAAAGTACAAAAAGGATGTTTTTTTGAGTTTATTTTGAAAATGGGACCCAATTTTTAAACTCCGACTCGGATTCAGCGGCTCAGAATACATAGAATTTGACTAGTAGAGTCTGTCGGAGATCCAACTTTAGTTTGTGTAGCTGTGATATTAATAAAACATTTTTTACAACTTTTCCACCAATATTACTATGTCTCACTGAAATATGACATAAGTAGTACTTCTGGTGTACCACACCTATAATATGGATGCTTTTGTTTCGGCAGTTTAAGAGTTACAATATGATGTTAACCTATGCTACTGAGAGTAGCCGGTGAGGGAACATTCAAGTATTACATAACTCAATTGTACTAAAATTCATACACTTCATACCCCGGCTCTCGCGTTATTATAGATTATAGAGATTTCATATTTTGGCTACCCCCCTAATAGGGGGTGTGTTAGGAGAGTAGCCAAAATATGAACTCTCTACAGCCTTAAATAACGCGAGAACCGGGGTATGAAGTGTATTAATTTTGGTACAATTTGCGTTACATAATACTTGAACGTTCCCTAATACACGTGGTACCAATGTAAAAAAATACCGAGAGTTGCTGGTGACTCTCATGGTAGCCAACGTGTTAAATATTTAAGATTTCGGGGAATTTCGCAAGATTTCGCGAGGGTTGTACACAAGATTTCGCAGGAGATTTAGCTCGCAAAATACATTTAGAACAAGTTTTAGTTTTCTTCCAGTACACTCAGCCTTTTACAGTAGGGATCCCAACTCCTTGAGGATAAATAAAAAAAGTATATCTCTTTTTCATCAAAGCTGTCACATAGAACCTGATAATTCTCAGCAAACGGCTTACCCATGAATATAGATTAACATACCACAATGACTTCAAATGTTCTCCATTTATTTTATCTGTTCGTTTTTATAGGTTATAGGTACCTTTTTTTGCAATTAATTGGGAAACATTTTTGTGTTGGGATGCATCATCCGTTTTTATAGGTAATAGGTACCTTTTTTTGCAATTAATTGGGAAACATTTTTTGTGTGGGGATGCATTATCCATCCCATGGGATGTCACTGACGTCATCATTTCCAACAAACGACACAACTGCATATTCCATTTTACTAAAAAAGTATAATCCATTATAATTTGAAATCTTATTTTGAGGTTAATTTTAAAAAGAGTATTACGATTATGTAGATTATAAAACTTGTATAAACTAATAATTAGTTTTATTACTAACCTATCATAAAACACTCTTCAAAAAATAGCTTTTGCAAACACAAAAACACTATTCCCACAATTAATTGTGACGCCATACTCTACTACTATAATTTGACCAATAATTGGTCAAAGGATGTAGGCTAGATTGCTTGGCGGGAACTTCAAAATTCTAATTTCTATTTCCATTGAAATCACATCTCTGATTTCTGTATTTTACAAGATATTACATAATTAGTTATACCACGAATGCGAATACTCGTATTCAACGCTTATGGGAATTTGTCGATTTCCAAAATAACTTTAAAAAAGTTTGGTTAACTTATTTGTGAGTTTTATCCGAGTCGAACCAAACTGAAGTTTTAAACAAGCAAAATTAAAAAAAAAATCATAAAAAATTAAAAAAATATGTTTTTATTAAGATTTTTGAAAAACGAAAAATTATTGAAAAAAATATAAATTAAATTTTTCAAAAAAAGTTTTCAAAAAAACTTTTTTTTTTAAATTTTTAATTTTTTTTATTTGTTTTTGTAGAATTGATTTTTATAATAAAAGTAATTTTTCCTGAAAAAAATACGTTAATAGGAATATTCTTTCAGCTTTTTTCGATATTTTTTAAACTTTATCCCTCCATAACTTTTTTGTTTTTGGTGGGATTACTTTCAAAAATAATAGGGATCTTCACCTCGGACAACTTGATTATTCTTGAAAATTTCAAGTCGATCGGATTATTATTATTAACCTGTACCTGTATACAGGTATACATATATATATGGTGAATTCATAACATTTTATGTATCTGGTATGTTCTCATACCATATATATGATACATAACATGCAATATTGTATGTTATGTATCATACATATGTATGTTACATCTTATGTAATATGGCACATGTAACATAAAAAATCTTTCTATTATAGGGCATGTAATGTAGCATACATATATATGTTACGTCTCATGTAATATGGCAATTGTTACCTAAAAAATCTTTCTTTGTGATGTTGCATCCATGTATGTGCGGACTGGGAGATTTATGTATTTTATAACGTTTTTGTCAAAGGTTAGTTTTTAAGGTTAAATTTATATATTTTATAACGTTTTTGTATAACGTTTGAGACTAAACATAGAAATGTCACTAATCTAAGGTTATGTTAAGTTAGATTTATGTACTTTTCTACCAGGGTAGATATCTTCTGGCTTCAATAAGACAACCTAAACTATCTGTTGGCAGAGGTGAAATGGAAAAGGGGGTTGTGTGATCATTTTAAAGCACATTCTGTTTGACCATATAGGTATTTTTATAAAAAGAAATTTTTAAAACTAGATTTTCTTACATTCCCAGGTAGCAAAATAACATGACATTCACGTGAAAGTCACGTTAATATGTGACATGTGATGTTAAGATTGTAGTCTCATTTAACAAGAATGTAGCATGGTGGGGATGTCCTAAGTCCGCCCCTAATAACATCACACAATGACATCCCGAAAATAACGTGTTTGTGACATCATAAATCCACATTCCTGTTATATCTAATATCTTATGGATGCCGTTACTGGTACTTTAATATTTAAATATTTTAGGATATTAGCTTTTTCTAAATTAAAACCATTAAAAACGCTATAACCCTATAAAATAAATCGGATTTAAAAACAATCAGTAATTGAAACAATCACAGATTGAAACAGATAGATTCTAAATACGAAATTGCAGATTAAGCGGAGAATATATCCTTTAATCCGTGTCCGTGGTCTTGAGAAGCCCGGCAGAACCCCCTATCCATTGGAAATCGTATAATGTGTATACAATTTCCTTATAATAATTTACTCTATCAACATCATCTTATATCAATTTTTTTGCTTCGAACGTCGGTGAGAACCAAAATAACATGACATTCACGTGAAAGTCACGTTAATATGTGACATGCGATATATTCACATTTCGCTAGGTTTGGACATGTCTCGCGTGTTACGTTGCAAATGTGATGCTAAATACATGTTATTTTTCAATATTATGTGATGTTATGATTTAGTTTAAAAATACACCCAAAAGTGATGTTAATTTCTTGTAATATAACATCCCTTGCTACCTGGGTTTTATTTGAAAATTTTATTTATATCATTTAAAATTAGTTTAAAAGTATAATTAACGTTATAATTTATTATATCATGAAATTATGCATTTAAAAAAATATGCTTGATTTTTTTAAACAAATTTTGACACTAATGGGGTATATCAGCTTATGAAAAAATAAAAAATATTTGGTCGAATATTATTATTTTATTAATTAACCAAACCCTTTTTTGCATATTAAATATCATTTTTTATTCGTCGTGGGTCCTAAAGGAATAAAAAGCGTAAAAAATATGTGAAAGTCGTGTAATATTTTTTAAACATTTTTTTTTCGGAAACCTTGTATGTATGTATGCCCAGGTAGCAAAATAACATGACATTCACGTGAAAGCCACGTTAATATGTGACATGTGATGTTAAGATTGTAGTCACATTTAACAAGAATGTAGCATGGTGGGGATGTCCTAAGTCCGCCCCTAATAACATCACACAATGACATCCCGAAAATAACGTGTTTGTGACATCATAAATCCACATTCCTGTTATATCTAATATTTTATGGATGCCGTTACTGGTACTTTAATATTTAAATAATATTTTAGGATATTAGCTTTTTCTAAATTAAAACCAATAAAAACGCTATAACCTATAAAAAAATCGGATTTAAAATCAATCAGTAATTGAAACAATCACAGATTGAAACAGCTAGATTCTAAATACGAAATTGCAGATTAAGCGGAGAATATATCCTTTAATCCGTGTCCGTGGTCTTGAGAAGCCCGGCAGAGCCCACTATCGATATAGATCCATTGGAAATCGTATAATGTGTATACAATTTCCTTATAATAATTTACTCTATCAACATCATCTTATATCGATTTTTTTGCTTCGAACGTCGGTGAGAAGCAAAATAACATGACATTCACGTGAAAGCCACGTTAATATGTGACATGCGATATATTCACAGCGTTGCTAAATATTTGTTATTTAATAACATGGTTGTCACTTCACACGTGTTACGTTGCAAATGTGATGTTAAATACATGTTATTTTTCAATATTATGTGATGTTATGATTTAGTTTAAAAATACACCCAAAAGTGATGTTAATTTCTTGTAATATAACATCCCTTGCTACCTGGGTGATCAAATACTTATATATGGCTTTTAAGTCAGGACACATGTAAGTGTTACCAACAAATTTTTGACGGGGGTAAAAAAATTGAATCTGCTATTTCTGGCATCCTAAAGTTGGGGTAACAAAATTTTGACTTTTTAAGGTCACAACAAGGCCGTTTGGTGATGAAAAAAATTGAAAAAATCAGGGTTCTTCCCTGAATTATCTTTAAAAGCCCTAAATAAAATTAAATCTGGAGGAACGATTATTTTTGCAAAAAACGGCTTCGCGCCACCTCTAAATATTTTTTTAAAATTCTGAAAAAATAGGGTGGTAATCTATTCACCCCAATGAACAACTCGGGGGAGTAAGACCTTTAAAATTAAAAAAAAAAAAGTCAAAACTCGGGGCACCCTACTGCGGAGTCATGTTTATACTCTATTTTTTTTTAAATTAATTTACCAATAAATTACTAAAGATCTGTTTTGTTCTCTTTTAGGTCTTGCTGTCATTCCACCTGCAGGAGTAACTGCAGAACGTCAAGATGTAGAAGTTCATGCAAAAAATCCTGCTACGATGATATAGATAAACAGAAAGAGGCGGAAGAATCAAAAACTTCCGAAACGAGTTCAGGTTCAAGTTCACAGAAGGCCGACAATTTAAATAAAAACGACCATAACATTACAACTATTATACATCTAAATAATATTATCAATAATACGAATATTATTGATACACCGGTATTTGTGAATAATACTAATTTTCATAATATTACACTTACATCTGATGTATCTGGCCAAGGTGGAGGTAAATAAGTAATTTCAACATAATTACTAGAAAAAATAAAATAATAATAAAACAATTGCAAATTAATCAACCTTATACAACTGTCATGCAGTCAAAAAAAATATTCCCTGTTACTTTCACCAGATTTTTCACAAAATCAGTCCCAAGAGAAAACTTTGGATATAATTTAAATTTTAAGTCTAAGCTTTCTCGAGTTATCACAATTTTTTCGGGCAGTTTGACCGACAGATCATATTAAACATTAAGAAACGTATGTAAAGAGCATCAAAAGATTTTATTTACTGCTCAGGACTTTCCCAGTGGAAAGTAAAATCATGGATTTTACTAAATTAGTTATAACCAAGCTAAATGGTTAAAATTTTATAAGGATACCTATATCCTTAGCATATATTTAGCTTGGTAGAGATTCTACCCAATTCTACCGTGGATTCATCCCAAAATAAGAATAAAGTAAAACGATATACTTTTATCTCGTTCCCACGCAACCAACGTATACGCAATTATGCTTTATAAAACATATATGTTGCGTGGGAACGAGATAAAAGTAGTTCGTTTTACTTTATTCTTATTTTGGGATGAAACCACGGTAGAATTGGGTAGAATCTCTACCAAGCTATATAGTAGTGGTAGTAGTAGTAAATTTTTGGACATTTATGGCCCTTTTTGTCACCCCATCGTTAAAATAAACGTTAAAATAAACTTTAGAAGTTAACTTTTATTCAGTTTTTCGTTCTTTTTTAATTATTTTAACTATTTTATTAAAAATTCTTTATTTAAGCAAAATTTTTAAACTTTGGTAAGGTATTGACTAATAATATTTTTTAGGTAAAGAAGATATAGCAGATAAGTATTATTTGAAACACAATACCTTACCAGCGCATCTAAAAATAGGTGCGCCTGATAAGAACATTTTAATTTTATTTATTTCTTAGATTTTTTATCGATATAAATAATCTTTGAGGCGAAATGGCTCAAATTAATAATATTGTAAATTAAAATTATTATTAATTTTTAATGGTAACGCCTTCGCCATTATTGTAAAAAGTCACTGGAAACATTAAAATACATACAAATAAAAGTATTTTTTTTTCCGAAAATTCTTTTTTTTTGAAATTTTTTTGAAAAAAACAAAAAAAAATTCAAACGTGTTCCATTTTTTTTTAACGACAGCGTAGACATGACAGAGCGATTAGTCAAATATAGTTTATTTACTTTTTTTTTCTCCAATTTTTGCGAGTAAAGAGGTAAATAAATACCTCGATCCGACCTCTATTCATCACCATGATATTTACTTTTAAGGGAGCGGTACCGGAGGCCAAGGCGGTCCCGGAGGCCCTGGAGGTACAGGTGGATCTGGCGCAAATGTCAATGTGTATCCCACATTTCAATTCCCAAATGGCACAACAGTACAACAAAAGCAACCTACAACTGATCACTGCTGCAAAATTGTAGGACCAAGACAATGTGAACAAACGGGTCAGTATCCATATTTCCAGTGCTATCATTACAGAACGGAAGAATGTGGGCCCATTTGTAAGAATTCTGAGATCATTCATGCTCAACCCAGACAGGTAAAATTTAAATAAACTTTCTGTACACCGAGAAAAATAGTATATCGTTTTACTAAGAGGAAAAGTGAAGCTTTTTTTTACCAGTCTGTAGAATTTACGGACGACGCGAAGCGGAGTCCGGAAACTACAGACGAGTAAAAAAGCACTTTTCCTCTGAGTGAAACATACTATTTTTTCTTGAAGCATCCTATATATTTTTTTAAATATTAATTTTTGAATTTAATTGATTCAGTAATAAAGTATGTTTTTTTTTTATTAAAATAGGCCAATAAAACTCTTTCGAAATAAGCTTAAATCTTCCTTAGCTCATTTAAAATTTTTTTCGTAGGTTAAATCGTACACTTTTTGCGATTTCGATGGTAGCTTGTCTAATCTAGCATTTGCAATTTCAGAGAGATTTGTAGGTGTATAAACCATATATTCTTCTTCAATCATTTTTAATCAATTTCACACAAGGTTTTTGCACAGAATCTCGAGTCGAGTTTGAAGTATGGCTGTCATCAAAGTCAAAGAGTGCTGCAGCCAGTGGTGGTTTTGCTAACTAACTTTTTTTTACGGCGTACAACAATGAACTTATTTTTTTACTGTAAAAAAATAGATCACTTCTAACTAGTTCAGTTATAAAATATGAATATTTTAGTACGCTTGATATATTGTATAGTATATTGTTTTACTAAGAGGAAAAGTGAAGCATTTTTTTACTAGTCTGTAGAATTTACGGACGACGCGAAGCGGAGTCCGGAAACTACAGACGAGTAAAAAAAGCTCTTTTCCTCTGAGTGAAAAATACTATTTTTTCTTCAAGCATCCTATATATATTTTTTTAAATATTAATTTTTGAATTTAATTGATTCACCCAGTCCGCACATATATGGATGCAACATGGTAAAGAAAGATTTTTTAGGTAACATGTGCCATATTACATGAGACATAACATACATATCCCAGAGAGCACATAGATGACTTAAAGAGATCTTAATGATGTCGTAGCTCGTCATTCAAGACGTCTTAAGAAGGTCGGTTTTCGCCGTATATGTATCTTACAGACGTCTTAACGACGTCGTATGTTACAAAAGGTAACGTCTTTAAGACATCTTTTTTAAGACGCCTTACTGACGCCTTGCACAGGCGACTTTACAACATAATACCCCCTCCCATTTACGTTGCTAGGTACGGTCGTATTAATATAAAAAGCGTAATAAGAATTAGAATGAGAGGTCATTTGTTTTTTTGATTTTTTTTTTTTGATTTTTTTTTATTTTTTTTTTTGAATTTTCTTGTTTTTCAAAAAAAGATCTTTCGAAAAAATGTTTTTTTTTTAATAGTTGATTGTGGTTAATTTATTTTTAGCGATGAGTATCGAAGCTAAGACGTCTTGTACCGATACTTTAAAGACATCTTATAGACATCATAATCAGATATCTATTAAACATCCCTAAATAGAAGTCCATAAGATATCCTTTTTATGTCTTTAGGCGTCCAGACATAATTAGGATCTAAAAAAGACGTCTTTAAGATATCATGTGCTGTCTGGGATGTATGCTACATAACATGCCCTATAACAGAAAGATTTTTTACGTTACATGTGCCATATTACATAAGATGTAACATACATATGTATGATACATAACATGCAATATTGCATGTTATGTATCATATATATGGTACGAGAACATACACGATACATAAAATGTTATGAATTCAATACTAAATATGGCGTCTATATTATTTTAATTTTTATAGGTTAGAGTCACTAATATTCTTAAAATTGTTGTTAATAATAAAAGTTTTACCCTTAAGTAGTAGAAACGCATGTATTTTTAGACAACTAAACCGATTTTAGATAATTTTAGACAAAAAATTAAAATATATATATTTTTTAAAATGATTATTTGCTATTTTTTCTCTAAAAATTGGCTTTTTATGTGGCCCATGATTTTTAAGCCTGGTAGAAAGTTTGCTTTCACAGTAAAAATGCACATCGTATAAGAATTTTGCCTGATGGATGCTACATATAAAGATATTTATATACTTTAATTATTAGGTTTATCAAAAAGACGTAAAAATGTTCACCATGTCTAAATCTATGATGCACCATAACAAGTAAAATTCGGAAACGCCTACTTTTATTGTTATGTACCTAGTATGTATCTGATATGTAGCATGTTATGTAGCTGATACATAACTTGAGGCGGAATTGTTAAAGTCCAAGGACTATACATGGACTATAAAAATTACATGTCTGCAACATCACATAGAACAGTGGTTATGTACCTGCTATGTTCCTGCCATGTATTTGTGTTGACTGGGCAGTAATAAAGTATGTTTTTTTTTATTAAAATAGGCCAATAAAAATTTTTCGAAATAAGCTTAAATCTTCCTTAGCTCATTTAAAATTTTTTTCGTAGGGTAAATCGCACACTTTTTGCGATTTCGATGGTAACTTGTCTAATCTAGCATTTGCAATTTCAGAGAGATTTGTAGGTGTATAAACCATATATTCTTCTTCAATCATTTTTAATCAATTTCACACAAGGTTTTTGCACAGAATCTCGAGTCGAGTTTGAAGTATGGCTGTCATCAAAGTCAAAGAGTGCTGCAGCCAGTGGTGGTTTTGCTAACTAACTTTTTTTTACGGCGTACAACAATGAACTTATTTTTTTACTGTAAAAAAATAGATCACTTCTAACTAGTTCAGTTATAAAATATGAATATTTTAGTACGCTTGATATATTGTATAGTATATTGTTTTACTAAGAGGAAAAGTGAAGCATTTTTTTACTAGTCTGTAGAATTTACGGACGACGCGAAGCGGAGTCCGGAAACTACAGACGAGTAAAAAAGCACTTTTCCTCTGAGTGAAACATACTATTTTTTCTTGAAGCATCCTATATATTTTTTTAAATATTAATTTTTGAATTTAATTGATTCAGTAATAAAGTATGTTTTTTTTTTATTAAAATAGGCCAATAAAACTCTTTCGAAATAAGCTTAAATCTTCCTTAGCTCATTTAAAATTTTTTTCGTAGGTTAAATCGTACACTTTTTGCGATTTCGATGGTAGCTTGTCTAATCTAGCATTTGCAATTTCAGAGAGATTTGTAGGTGTATAAACCATATATTCTTCTTCAATAATTTTTAATCAATTTCACACAAGGTTTTTGCACAGAATCTCGAGTCGAGTTTGAAGTATGGCTGTCATCAAAGTCAAAGAGTGCTGCAGCCAGTGGTGGTTTTGCTAACTAACTTTTTTTTACGGCGTACAACAATGAACTTATTTTTTTACTGTAAAAAAATAGATCACTTCTAACTAGTTCAGTTATAAAATATGAATATTTTAGTACGCTTGATATATTGTATAGTATATTGTTTTACTAAGAGGAAAAGTGAAACATTTTTTTACTAGTCTGTAGAATTTACGGACGACGCGAAGCGGAGTCCGGAAACTACAGACGAGTAAAAAAGCACTTTTCCTCTGAGTGAAAAATACTATTCTTTCTTCAAGCATCCTATATATATTTTTTTAAATATTAATTTTTGAATTTAATTGATTCAGTAATAAAGTATGTTTTTTTTTTATTAAAATAGGCCAATAAAAATTTTTCGAAATAAGCTTAAATCTTCCTTAGCTCATTTAAAATTTTTTTTGTAGGGTAAATCGCACACTTTTTGCGATTTCGATGGTAACTTGTCTAATCTAGCATTTGCAATTTCAGAGAGATTTGTAGGTGTATAAACCATATATTCTTCTTCAATCATTTTTAATCAATTTCACACAAGGTTTTCGCACAGAATCTCGAGTCGAGTTTGAAGTATGGCTGTCATCAAAGTCAGAGTGTTGCCGCCAGTGGTGGTTTTGCCAACTAACTTTTTTTACGGCGTACAACAATGAACTTATTTTTTTACTGTAAAAAAATAGATCACTTCTAACTAGTGTGTTCAGTTATAAAATATGATCATTTTAGTACGCTTGAAGAAAAAGTATATTTGTGTAAAATATAATTTTATTCATCAAAATTAAAAAGTAGGTATACCAATATAGGGGACAAGAGTACAGCTTAATATCCAGAAATAAAATCATTTTTCTAAGTATACCGGGTGTCCCAACCCTATTTACCCAGCGATTTTCTCGAAAACTAAAAGAGATAATCAAGTTTTGCGAAAATCATCTTAAATTAGACAACTTAAACTATCTTTTAGCATATATTCGATATTTTCAGCTCTTAAAGTGTGGGCGGGGGGGCTTGGGGGGGATTTTTTTTTTAATGAAAAGGGGGTCGTGTGATACATCATTTTAAAGCAAATAAAATTCTCTATTGACTGTATTTTTTAATTTTCTAAACAATTTTTACAAGGTTTTGATTTTTTAATTTTTTGTGCTAAAAAATGCGATTTTTTAAGTTTTTTTTGTAAATTTTTATTTATGTCAATTAAAATTAGTTAAAAAGTATAATTTACGTTTTTTCATCATGAAATTGGTCATTTAAAAAAAATTGTTTCATCGACATCAAATTTGGGCAATATTTTAGGTGCGCTGCGCCACTTTTTTTGGAGTTCAGTGTACTTTGGAGATGATCATTTGTTCCAAATCCAGAGCGAAGTCTAGCTTGCTCCAGAACACTAACTGAGGGTTAATTATTTTTCAGATATGTTCATCAGTGCCGTATCAGCCTCCAACGTGTCGTCAGGACATAGTTTATATACCACAACCTCAACCTAAATGTTCTTATCAGTCAACCTGGCCATATGTTTCTTGTGGAATACAACAGCAACAACAAGAACAAGTAACTAAAACGGCAGACTAACATCTCTACTCTAAATTTCACTACTCCGTAACATCTCTACTCCATAACATCCCTACTCCATAACAACTCTACTCCATAACATCTCTACTCCAGACCATCTCTACTCCATAACATCCCTACTCCATAACATCCCTACTCCCCAACAACCCTACTCCGTAACATCTCTACTCTATAACATCTCTACTCCATAACATCTCTACTCCGTAACACCTCTACTCCGCACTATATGGACTTGATTAGCAACTTATTAATTAAGGAGTGACCTACGGACTTGGAGTCTTGGTGGTATATTTGTTCCCTGTATATGTACCTCCAAGTCCCGTCTCTTTGCCCGCGTACTCTTAACATGTTCTAATAAAAAAAACAAAATATTCTAATAAATAAGGCTTGAAAAAATTTAGAAGTCGCTAGCAGCCATTTTTTAAAAGGGTATGTTTCTTTAGCTTTTTTATTTATTTAACATCCCGAACGATTTTTTATTTAAATCTTTTTAACACGTCACGGTATAAAGGGGTAGTAAATGGATAACCTTAAAAAAGAATCAGAATGTTTTCTTTCAAGATGGCGGAGCTGTGCCCTTTTAAGTTCGAAAATGCACTACATTGCTTCTATGGGGGGGGCGTAATACCCAGGGCCGGCCTTTAGGCGCCCTGAAGCAAGCCTTAAATTTGGCACCCCCCTAGAAAAATGAAAAAACACCCTCAAAAAAAAAAGCTTTGTCCCTGACGGTTTCAAGCAAAACTTGGGCCCTGGAAAAGAAATGGCGCCCAGAAAAATGCCCTCAAGAAAACAAGCTTTGTCCCTGGCGGTTTCTTCCAAATTTGGCGTCCTTGCAGCAAAAAAAATTGGCGCCCAACCCTATGAGGGGGTAATTACCCCCATTACCCCCCTCATCTACGCCCTTGACCCCAATGAACAAATTTTTAATTTGAAATTTTGGTGGGTATTTAAATTGTCTATTCAAAGGTTTGTTTAATTTTTTATTTCAGCTTAAATTGGAATATTACTTATATTTATAAATAAAAGCTATAGCTTTTAAATTTTAAAAATTACATTTGAATGTGATGGTCCTCCCTTATCTCGGAAACCAGGCAAAATATTAAAATTCTACAAAATATTTAATTCATCATTAGACCAAATTAAATCTGTATATTTGAACATTATATGATAAATTTTACCCCATGAGGGTATACCCTCCACTACCCTAACTTAAAAATCTTGGATAGCAAGCCTCTTACTTTTATATTATAAACTTATTAAGGGCCCCTTAATTAATTAGGGGTATCATCATCATCAGAAGCGGTGTGGTTATTACCAAGTAATAGCCACGGCACTCAGACCTGAGATCCATTGTGCATGCCGCAGTCTAGATGGCACATCATTTGATTAGGATGATATTCCATGGGGGCAGGCATCTAAAAAGGCGATGATCTGCCCCAATGAAAGTTCGACTAACTCGCTAGGTTGCACTGATGGTGAACCTAAAAATCGCAGTCTTTTTTGTGAGAAGACAGGACATTGTCCCAAAATGTGGGATGCAGTTTCTTTAGTTCAGTTCAGAAAACTGGTAATAGTTCTGAGTTGTTTCTTATTTAATTGAATAAGTGTTTTTGTATTGGAAAATGAGGGCTCTTTGATAAGCAATTTTGCTTGAACCTGTTGGGAAGCCCAGTCCCAGGGGTATCAAATTTGCTTTATGTTGGTACTAAAAAAAAAATATCTCCTTAGGGAACGTTCAAGTATTACGTAACGCAAATTTTGATCATTTTGGACCCCCCCCCATGTAACGCTATTTTCCTATACCATTAACATGGGCGTAACACTCCAAAATGACCCCCCCATTGCACCTCTAGTGTTGTTTTATAATATAAAAATGCGCCATTTACGTAGAGGCACTGTACCATTTAAAAGAATAACCCCGTATCGTTTTGTTACTTTTTCAACCTCGTATCTCCAAACAATTAATATTTGGTTTCTTACACCTTAAGTTTATAATAATACATTTATTTATGATGATTTATAACTCATACAAACTCCAGTTTATTATTCAAATACGTTGTAATTTATAATTCATCAATGATGATGAATCATCATTATGTACAGAGTTGATTCGTGCAATTAACCAAAATTAACTTTTTGGAGATACGAGGTTGATAAAGTAACACGACAATATACCACGGTGCTCCGCTACATTTCGTAAAAATAGATTGTAGAAAATTGTTTATCCAATACATACAGATAATAAGACAATTACCAGCTTTATTTCAAATAGATAAACTCAATAATAACCCCCGCGTGTCTTTTACTTTATTGAGTGGATAATTATTTATTTTACCCACTCAACTGTCACTTGTCAAATTATTTTCTTGTAAATGTCATTAAAATTTTTAATAAAAATATGAATTCCCAAGCTATTTATTGGATAAAACCTTGTATGGCACTCATGGGTAAACCGATATTGCCCTCTCGAAAAGTAACCTGTTTGGCTGACGCCTTAATTTTCTCATGAGCAATATCTTACTTTACCCTTTGGTACCATAAATAACTATTTTAAAATTTGCTATTAACTACTCATATTTATGTTTTTAGGTTAACTGCGATGGTTGCTATAACCACTATTATGATCAGGGCTCCACTAGTCACAAATCATGTAATACACAATGTTATGATGATGGTTTTGGCCAGGGTTCTTATTTTAGACAAGGACCTGTATACAGACCAGGATACTCACATATGCCTTCATGTGTTCAAACCGGTAACTACTAACTAAAAAAAATATAAAATTCTTTTTTTCACCACCAGCCTAAAATCACATCTTTATTACTGTTCTTTTCATTGGTAGAAATATTATTTCTCTACCTATGACGTCAGAGGTTCTAAAAATAATGAAATGGCACCATGGTTAATAATGAATTTTTATTCAGCTATTTTGGCATCTAACGTTTCACTTAATTATTAATTCACATTGCTATTTACAAGTGTCTTAAGGCACCAAATTTATTTATTGCATGATAAATTAAAAAATATTAACTAAATTAGTACCTATAAAACATGTTTTACAAAAAACACTTCGAAAGGTGAAAATCATTGGTCCATCATATTCAACCATAGATTATACAACCCATATATTACCGTACGGATCATAGATTACTAGAGGTACAACCCCCATATATTGATTTTTGAGGCAATAGATTCTCCCTCACAGTTTTCGCCTGTCCCCTTATTTTTGGGGGAGTACCAGAATCATCACTTTGCATTTCACTTTTCATTTTTATATATTTTATTACACTTAACACGGAAACACTTTCTAACTTAATAATTTTAGCAGATCACCAGAAAATTTCTGCCAGAAATGTCAAGTTATTCATTTGTTTTTTTAATGGCCGTGAACGGCCAGCGTGATATATTAAATTTATAAGCTTTTTCATTAAATTTTAGTAAAATAAATAAATAAATAGCTAATTAATTGTACTGGTAGTGAAAAAAATACTATATTTCCCACGTGAGTGAAGATTTAACAATGTTAAAAAAATGTTAAACTTCTCTCACTTGGTAAATAATATACTATTATCAGGTCAAGAGTTAAAGCCGGTGCAACACCACTCGCCAAGTAGGGAATCCCGGGGCGGAAGGAAGTAAAGGAGAAATATTTACTATAGACTATTATGTATCAAATTAAAAATCTCACACTGTTGCTGTTGTTTCATATTTACAAGAAATCCTACTTACCGATGAAAAGTTCATTCATAAGAATTCCTATTAGATATGGCATTAATGTTGATTTGTTTTATGTAGGACATATACAAAGCCAGTTGTAAACAAACCACTATAGCGGTGGGTTGCGAGGAGGTGAAGTATAACAAATTTTTGTCAACAAACCACTATAGCGGTGGGTGGTGACCAGAAGCGGGAAGGTGAAATCTACCTGGATATAGCAATGAAAACATTTCGGTTTGACGGGGACTCAAGGCGCATCTATGTATATATGATCTAATGAATTCCTTAATGGTTCATTCTTAAATTTGTGAATTAGATCTAATGCGCATGCGCAAGCGGGAGGCAATTTTAATGCAAGCTTGCAAACACCTAGGTCTTGGTAAAATACAAGGAATAAACAATTTTTATTTATTTATAATTGAAATAACATAGCAAAATTTACATGACAACAAAGCCATAGATAAGCTAAACCAAGCGCAGGGCTGCCAAATTTGTATAGTTGGATAATGAGTGAAACAGAGTAGTATATTCTATAACTAGTATGGAATAGCCAATATTCCGCGCGAGCGGAAAGTTTGTCATACGAGCCGGCAGGCGAGTATGCCCAGGTAGCAAGGGATGTTATATTACAAGAAATTAACATCACTTTTGGGTGTATTTTTAAACTAAATCATAACATCACATAATATTGAAAAATAACATGTATTTAACATCACATTTGCAACGTTACACGTGTGACGTGACAACCATGTTATTTAATAACAAATATTTAGCAACGCTGTGAATATATAGCATCACATATTAACGTGGCTTTCACGTGAATGTCATGTTATTTTGCTTCTCACCGACGTTCGAAGCAAAAAAATCGATATAAGATGATGTTGATAGAGTTAATTATTATAAGGAAATTGTATACACATTATACGTTTTCCAATGGATAGGGGGCTCTGCCGGGCTTCTCAAGACCACGGACACGGATTATATTCTCCGCTTAATCTGTAATTTCGTATTTAGAATCTATCTGTTTCAATCTGTGATTGTTTCAATTACTGATTGATTTTAAATCCGATTTTTTTATAGGGTTATAGCGTTTTTAATGGTTTTAATTTAGAAAAAGCTATTGTCCTAAAATATTATTTAAATATTAATGTACCAGTAATGGCATCCATAAGATATTAGATATAACAGGAATGTGGATTTATGATGTCACAAACACGTTATTTTCGGGATGTCATTGTGTGATGTTATTAGGGGCGGACTTAGGACATCCCCACCATGCTACATTCTTGTTAAATGAGACTACAATCTTAACATCACATGTCACATATTAACGTGACTTTCACGTGAATGTCATGTTATTTTGCTACCTGGGTGACGGTCTCGCGAGCTCGGAATGACTATTCCATACGTGTTGTAGACTATACTTTTTCTTCGACTGCAAATATGAAACACTGTATGGCTTTAAACTACGGACAAGGTTAAAAACAATGTTTTTTGTGACTCGACATTGTAAATGTAACAAAAAAAATATTTTTAAATAAAGCAATTAATGTTATTTAATAATTTTATCAAATTAGTACTTAAAAAAGATTTTTATTTAATTTTAGCACATATATACAAATTATAATGCAAAAATTGAAGGTTATGTCAGATTGTTGTGACAGATATCAGGTTTAAATATTTAACAATAGATGGAGCAGTATTAATTTTTTGAACTAAATTGATAAAAAACTGGTCAAATATTAAGAAAAACTAATAAACTTTATGTAATTTTAATGCAAAACTTTAAATTGCATTAAATTATTCAATGTTTTATGGTAAAATATATATTTTTTTGCTAATTTTGCTACAGTTTTCTTCACTTTTATAAACAAGAAATGGCACTACACAAATTTATATTACCACTAAATTGTTTTTGTGACATTACATTGCTCTAGACACCCCTACCCTTGTCACAAAGTGTCACAAACTCCTGGACACCCACATCCCCTTAGGCGTGACACACTTTATGAGAAAGTATAGGATTGTATTCTGAATTAAACTAATTGATTTTTTCCAGGACAATGTGCAGAAAGTTATGGAGGTTTTGGGGGTTATGGAGGTTACGGAGCCTACGGGGGCTATGGAGGATATATGGGAGGTTATCAAATGTCACCACCTATGTATGCAGGGTATCCACCTAATACCTACAACAACAATATGGAATATGGACAAAATAATTTACTGTTTGGAGTAAATACCACGGACCCTTTAACAAAAGGTTGGTAAAATAAATTTACTAAAACTAAAGGTTTTTGTCTGATTTAATAAAGAAGGGTATCGTTTTAAATAGGAGTTTTGGGCTAAATAAGAAAAATACGTTTTTGTTTAAAAAAGTGCAAAATAATGAAAAGAAATGATAAAACACTGTGTTATTTGTTGATAAAGAACAAAATGAAAAAATAAAATAAAAACTATTATTTGATATCGTAAACCCGACAACATCGCATTATTCTTGCGCTAAATGTGACTATCATACTGAAAAAAAGCAATATTTTTTGTTTATTTACAAAACCAACATAAATACGTTTAGATAGAATGTATAATAAAAACACTGTTCAATATTAATTAAATATATTTATTTTTAAATAAATATATTTAATTAATATTATAAGTTAAAAGTCTATGTGTAACTTTTTCATAATCTAGTTTTAAATCATATCATGGAAATAAACTAATTTAACATGTTGAAAGCCAGATTAAATTACTTGTCTTGGGTAACACTGTCCCATGGAACTAGATGCTTTGGGTTATCGTTGAAGCCAATGGTTTGCTTACAATGTTATTATAGTATAAATACCTCAAAAATAACTCCATAATCGTACTGAAACTTAAGAAACTAGTCACATAAGTCCAGCCTAATTACCAGTCATCGGCGAATTTCCAGTGCTCGCATAGGCGCCGCGTCGATACTATCGTTGACGCGAGGTTTTAAATATTTACATTTTTATTTTCTTCGAAAAACACCGATATATTTACATATTTATAGTTAATATGTATATTGAATATTGTTGTGTGTAACAAATTAGTCTTCAAATGTTTCGATTTAGTGACCTTTATAAAAATTTCCCTCATAATTCTGCAAAATTATTCCGTAAGCCTATGTTTCTGTGTTTATTTTCAACGTTGATGAGTCATAACTGAATTTATTCCGATTAATGCTAATTACACATTGAATTACAGTATATTAAATCCGTGAAAACTAATAAAACAACCAAATATTTTAATATTATAGTCAAGAGCAGTGAACACAACACAGACCCACTTTGGCCCCACTGTAGTAGTTAGGGCCACTTGCACCAATGATGGTTTAACTTTAAACTTGGATTAAATTGACGGTCGACCAATCAGAACGCAGTATTTTTAACTTAAACTCGGTTTAGCTGAGATAATCCCGTACCAAAAGTTTGTGCAAGTGGCCCTTAATGTGCAAAGTTATTTTTATTTTGACGAGATGACATTTGACACTTGAAGTTTCGTGCAATGTTGCCAAATCGTACATTGACATATGTCAAAATTGTTAATTAAAATAATTAATTAAAGTATGTTCCGGGATGTAAAAAGGGTTGAAATTTTGGCTAAGTATTTATTTTTTATGTATCTATAAGCATGTAAAGTCTTATCGTTGCAGACGATTTAGTCCAAAATGCGATACCCTCCTTTGATAAAATCAGTACCTATCATTTAGATAAAATTGTCCATTAAAAGTAGATTTATTTTCAGGGGTAATATCATAAGTGATACTAGGTTAGGTATCGGTGTTTTTTTACAAAAATTTTAAGAACATTAATCCCAATGAAGAAAATGCAACGACTGCTTTAGCAGGAGTTGCATCTGTTATGTTTTTTTTTTTATTTTCCTCTACTTAAATAAAAACGTTAGGGGATTTTCATAATATTTATATACTTTTCTTTTTAAAACTAGTATTTTGATAGCTTATAAAACATTTTTATAAAATTATTAATTTGTTGTACCCGGCTATGGATTTTGACGTCACGACTCGCTAAAATCCGATCTCTACTTATAACTATAACTATTATTATAATAACTTATATAACTATTATTATAATTCAACTTAGAAGATGGACATGATCCTTCAAATAGTGGACCTTTGGTAGGATTAGATATACCTCAGGAGGAAATGGAAAATTTCAGGGGCAGTATGTAGACTATTTTTTTTACAGGTGGATGACAAAAACATAACACTACACAATTACAACCACAGAGCGGTAAAATGGTATTCATTTAAAAACAATATTGGTTTGGACTTTTATGTTTCTTTTTTATTTAAAAATTTCATTTAAATTGTGCTATGCATTGATGTGTTAACCCACAATTTGAGATTAATTAGTTAAACTTTTCCCCTAAGATGTTTTATCCAGGTACCTACTATTAATACTTAGTTTACCCTAGTAGAAATTTAACGTTAGAATAACGTTTTTCTGTATAAAAGTACGTTATAAAATATGTGCAAATGTCCCGCTTCTTAACGTTAGAATTAAACGTTAGTTACAAACGTTAATCTAACGTTAGATTTTTAAGTTAGAAATACGTTATAAGTACGTTTAATTTTGGGCCACCTAAATAGATGGCTATTTTATTAATAAATGTAACGAAATTATGTTTAAAAGTTTTATGATTGCTAAAATATATTAAGATTTATTTATATGAATAAATTTGTCTCCAGCTGCCATTTTATGATGCAGGTAAAAATTTCCTGGTTGGCCACGCCCCCTCCGAAAGTTAGAAATTAAACGTATCTATAACATATTTCTAACTTAAAAATCTAACGTTAGATTAACGTTTGTAACTAACGTTTGATTCTAACGTTAAAAAGCGGGACATTTGCACATATTTTATAACGTACTTTTATACAGTTTTCTAACGTTAGAAAAACGTTATTCTAACGTTAAATTTCTACTAGGGATTATTATTGCAATATGCAAAACAATGTCCATGCATGCATAAATACATTACAGACAACCAGTAAAACATTTATGTTTATGTTTGTTTTTAACCTCGTACTATTCTACTTAATTAAGCATCCCCTAAGTCCAGGACTTGTGTGGGATAGTAGTAGAGGGAACCACCGGCTTTAATTGACATTCGAACCAATATATCTAGGGAGTACGCCTTCGCCAAATTTCAATTATTAATTAACTAAAAAAGGCAATCGGCGCCAGTGAGGTTTGAACTCACGATCATTAGCTCAGTGTCAATGCTATATCGATGCCTTAGACCGCTGAGCTAATCTCCCATAATTTGATGAATACTTTTTCGCCGCTAAGTAATTTTGACACATTCGTATAAAATGTTGCATTAACCACAGAGCTGTTAAAATATCTCATTAACTTTTAACCCTGAGTTCACATTAAAATAACACTACCCTGTCGACAGCGTAGATGGGACAGCTAAAACCATTCTTTTTACCAAACATATATATACTATTAAAACCTGTTGTAAAAATATTTATCCAATACATACAGATAATAAGACAATTACCAGCTTTTTTTTTTAATAGATAAACTCAATAATAACCCCCGCGTGGCTTTTACTTTATTGAGTGGATAATTATTTATTTTACCCACTCAACTGTCACTTGTCAAATTATTTTCTTGTAAATGTCATTAAAATTTTTAATAAAAATATGAATTCCTAAGCTATTTATTGGATAAAACCTTGTATGGCACTCATGGGTAAACCGATATTGCCCTCTCAAAAATTAACCTGCTTGGCTGACTTCTCGCAGGTTAATTTTCTCATGGGCAAAATCTTACTTTACCCACTAGTACCATAAATAACTATTACTGTACGATTTTTAATTTACTATCTTGCTTGAAAAAACAGACCATAATTATTTTACTTTTAAATACTTTTCCTACAAACAAAAAATAAACAATAAAAATATTCAAAAAAACACGTTTTAATAAAAAAAAATGATTTAACGTATATTCTTTTACAGTTTTCAATAAAAAAAGATCCATTAAAATCGAGGAAAAAATGGAAAAAACCCCTATATATTCGGTGGGGCCAGTTCCATATGGAAGCCCATTCCAATTTAATCCGATGCCTCAGTTCGTGGCGCCCGATTTGGGACCCATTGAAAAAACTCAAAAAATCGAAATGGACAACAATGAAGAATTAGGGAAAAATGCTAAACGTCATCATCATAGGCATCATAAAATTCATGTGCACTCCAAAAATCATGAATACGAGAAACTCATCAAGACTAAAACTGAAACGTTTAAAAATGCCAACGAAATTGAGCATTCCAAATAAAAAATATATCAATTTATTTTATAATATTTTAAGGCTTTTACTTTTTGCATACACTGTAAAAAAAGGGTAAAATTAGAGTGTAATTAGAGTGGACATTGTAAAATCTGTCCGGTACGGATAACCTGAAATGTTATTACAGACAGACGTCTGTACCAGAATTTTAAAATAAAGAACCTGGCACACATATAGGGCCTCAGTCAAACTGCCTCAAATTTTGATATTTTGTTATTTCGAGGGTAAACATTAAATTAGGAAAATTGCAGCCAAATTAAATGACCAGTTTCGGAGAAAAACGCTTTTAAAAATCTAATTTTATGACAGATTTTTTGACGTATATTAAGGTTATTTTTTACTTACGTAAATATTAACTTAATTAGCCGTTTTAAGTTTATTATACTCTATTAATTAAAGAACAGGCAAGATAAATATTAGATAAAAGGCTTTATTATCATTAACTTACATGTGGTTCTATAAAAAATTTAAAACTTTGTGAAACTTCCACATGCTGGCATTTTCCACGTGTTTGCTAATTATCTGCATATTTTCTGTTAGTTTTTTGCTTGATTATGTTAAAACATGGTTTGGTACATTGACAAATATTTTATAATTATATATTTTGGATTTTCTTGATATATAGTTTTTCAAGACAATATCTGATGGTTGACAAATCTCTCATGACATTTTCATATGCAAAACATATTATTGAGATTGCCCAGCAAAAACTTAATTCATTAGTGAACCCTTTATAGTAATATTTATTAAAAGTTGTTGCTAGGCAATATATTTTACCTATGAAAATATGATGACAGATTTGTCAAGCCTCAGACGTATTTTTGGAAAAATATATCAAGAAAATCTAAAATATATAATTATAAAATATTTGTCGATGTACCAAACCATGTTTCAACATAATCAAGCAAAAATCTAACAGAAAATATGCAGATAATTAGCAAACACGTGGAAAATGCCAGCATGTGGAAGTTTCACAAAGTTTTAAAATTTTTATAGAACCACATGTAAGTTAATGATAATAAAGCCTTTTATCTAATATTTATCTTGCCCATTCTTTAATTAATAGAGTATAATAAACTTAAAACGGTCAATTAAGTTAATATTTACGTAAGTAAAAAATAACCTTAATATACGTCAAAAAATCTGTCATAAAATTAGAATTTTAAAAGCGTTTTTCTCCCAAACTGGTCATTTAATTTGGCTGCAATTTTCCTAATTTAATGTTTACCCCCGAAATTACAAAATATCAAAATCTGAGGCAGTTTGACTGAGGCCCAGGAATTCCCCTATATGTGTGCCAGGTTCTTTTAAAATTAAAATTTTAAAGTTATAGACAAGAAAAAGATGCAAGTCGTTTGTAAAACAAGTTTACACTACGATATTTCAAAAACCCGTTGACCCAGTGACTTGAAACTTGGAACAAAGATTTTCTAAGTAGTAAACAAAATTTGTTCCAAATTTCAAGTCTCTGTGTCAAAGATTTCTTGAAATATCGTAGTGTAAAGTCGTTTTGCAAGCGACTTGCATCTTTTTCTCTACTACAAATTGCATTTTTGCTTTAACATTGGACTTTAGAAATGCGATGCCATCGTAAATTATAAAGGAGTAAATTTGAAGATTCAGTTCATCTTAATATTAAACATTAATTTTGCCCCCATTTTTTAAAGTGTATAGTCAGATACTGATTGTAGGAAATGAAGGGTTCACTACAAAAAAGAACGAAGCCCATCCGAACTACTTTTATTAATAACGCTTGTTATACAAAATTATACGATTACCTAGAAAAAAAAATAGTTTTATTTGGTATGTCTGTTACTCTGAAAATTTACCTATCTTCCTATATGAATGAATAAATAAATAAATAAATACAAAAGTAGTGTCAATCATTACACGCAAAGGGCCTTTTTTACCCACCAAACTTGTTAGACCAACATCCAAACTTTTAAACAAGTTGAGATCTTTTGGACTTTTTGGAACACTTAAATAAACGTATTTTATCGAGGGGTGTCTCACTGGCCAAAATGTGTACATGTGGTCCACTGGTGGTACTTTTTTGCACTGGGAAAAAACTGCCTGTATGATTTTTGATAACTAAAAAAAATCTTTTTTTTAAGTTTAAGTTTATGTTTAACGAATATGACCTTAATACTATAGAAATAAAAAACACCCATCCCATGTCATGTTTCAGAACTAACCTCCCTTTCGCGTAGAAATTTTCACGCACGCAATGTCTACACGCAGGCGGAAATAGTAGATAATGTCTACGCACATGCGCACTAGGATATAATATCTGTAATGTCGAGTAATGTCAAGTAATGTCAAGTAATGTCCCGTACTGTCAAGTAATGTCGAGGTTATGTCAGCCAAAGCGTACATGTATTGTCAAAGGTGAGACACCCCTCGTATTTTATCTTTGGCATATATTTAATATTTTTAACTCTTAAATTGTGGTCAGGGAGTATAGGGGGATTTTTTTAATGGAAAAGGGGTCGTGTGTTACATAATTTTAAAGCCCATAAAATTCTCTATCTAAGATATATTTTTTGTTTTTGTTTTTTTTTTAATAAGGGAAAAAGAAAGGGGAAAATGGGAAATCAAACAAATTTTAATAAATGATCGTGATTAATTTCAGGATGCGACAACGTAAACGTTTAAACTAATTTTAAGTCATAAATAAAAAATTTTAAAAACAAACTCAAAAAATCACATTTTTTAGAAGAAATAATTAAAAAATTAACACCTTTAAAAAATATACAAAAAATTTAAAATTATGTCATTGAGTAGAGAATTTTATTTTTATAATGTGTCACACGACCCCACATTTTAAAAGCTAAAAATATTTGATATACGCCAAACGTAGTTTAAGTTGTCTTATTCACGTGTTCCAAATTTAAAGTATACAGGGTGATTTAGAAATAAGGTACAAAATTTTAAGGGGCGATTCTGGCTCCAAAAATATGAAAAAAGTTCCTATAAAGGTTGATTTGATAATTTTAAACAATGGCGTGCAAAATGGGGGGGGGGAGCTCACTTTTTTGCCCCAAACTTTTTTATCTGTAGATTTTCTGACATTTTCTCAATAACATATAAATATTTAATTAAAAATACATCAAATATGTACTCTTTGTTTAATACCGTAGGGTCAACCGTTTTCGAGAAAATTAATCTTTGAATAAAAATACATAAAAAAGGTACTCTTTATGTAACACCGTAGGGCCAACCGTTTTCGAGAAAATTGCAATTAAAGAGGCAAATCACATTTAGAGCATCAAAAAAAGGAACTAAAAAAATCTACAGATAAAAAAGTTTGGGGCAAAAAGGTGATATCGCCCCCCCCCCCATTTTGCACGTTCCTGGTTTAAATTACCAAATAAAAATTACATAAAATGATAACCTTTATCAATGTTAAGGCATGTGCAAAAATTCGTTACTGTGGTTTATAGGGTTCCAGAAATATTAAATAATAGTTATTTATGGTACTAGTGGGTAAAGTAAGATATTGCCCATGAGAGGGCAATATCGGTTTACCCATGAGTGCCATACAAGGTTTTATCCAATAAATAGCTTAGGAATTCATATTTTTATTAAAAATTTTAATGACATTTACAAGAAAATAATTTGACAAGTGACAGTTGAGTGGGTAAAATAAATAATTATCCACTCAATAAAGTAAAAGCCACGCGGGGGTTATTATTGAGTTTATCTATTTAAAATAAAGCTGGTAATTGTCTTATTATCTGTATGTATTGGATAAAAACTATTTTTCAGATGTACCTTTAGGAGGGTCGTAGCTACCTTAGGGCTCATTTCCGGACCAGCCTGTATGGGAACTTTTTTTCATATTTTTGGACCTAGAATCGCCCCTTAAAATTTTGTAACTTATTTCTGAATTACCCTGTATATCTCAATTCGTTCAAAAGTGACTTTTTGACCGCACTGTATTTTATAAAAAAACGTTTTGGAAAGTAATTCCCCCAAAAACAAAAAAGTTATAGGGGGTTAAACTTAAAAAAAAATAAAAAACTGTCATTTTAATTTTTTTTTGTTTTTTTTTATCGAAATAGGCAGGTATACTATATTTTTAAAAATTATTTTCCTAGGGTCAAAAAACCGATCCAGATACAAAGCAATTCATTATTTTCTTATCAATAGTTAGGAAAATCAAATATTTTTTCAGGATACTTAGTTATACAAATAAAAAAAAGAATTAGCTATCTATTTGCAAAAAATATGTAATAATATATATAATATATTATATTATATCTATAAAAAAGCATCTAAATTAAATACAATTTGCGAAATTTATTTGCATTTAAGTGTTTAATAGATAATGCCAATATTTGTAGGCATAAAGAATAGAAAAATCAACAAAAAAATATTTTATAAAAAAGAACATTTATATTTCGGAAAAATCAACATGATAATTGATAACAAAAAAAAGTTTAAAGGCAGACTTTTTACTTTTATTTTCAGTTAGTGACAATATTTAATAGGGTAAGTATAACCACTTGTATACCAGCTAAGACAGATCAATCGTGTTTTGTCGTTATTATTAAAGCTTCAAAATTAAATAATTATTAGTTAATATAAGTAGCCGAAAATAATAAAATAAAAAAAAAGTGTAAGGGGCCCCCTCTTCAGTCTCTAGCCGAGGGCCTCCAAAGGAGCCACCCAGAGAGCACATAATAACTATTAGATATCCAGGGAATATACTTTCTGGATATAGAGTATATCCACTGGATATCCTGGATAGCCATTAGATATCCCATGGACATCCAAATGTCAGCCTATATCCAGGATGTCCACTGGATATCCACGAGATATCCAGTGGAAATCTATTTTTTAAACCTCCCCAAAGTATATCCACTGGATATCCATTAGAGATCCATCATGGATATCCAGGATATCCATGGATATCCATGATGGATATCTAGTGGATATCTATTGTATATACTTTGGGGAGGTCAAAAAAATAGATGTCCAATGGATATCTCATGGATATCCAGTGGATATCCTGGATATAGGCGGACATTTGGATGTCCATGGGATATCTAATGGCTATCCAGGCTATCCAATGGATATATATATATATATATATATATATATATATATATATATATATACAGAAAGAACATCCCCTGAATATTTAATAGTTATTATGTGCTGTCTGGGCAGTCCGGCACCAGCGTTACGTAAATTTTAATAGTATAGGAAAATACGATCGACCCCTCGAGGGTAAACCGCTGAGGAATTTAATAAATTAAAGGACATCTTGGAGGTAATAATAATATATCGAGAAAATCCGAGGAAATCTTATTTTTACCAAACGTGGGACCTTTTTTAAAGTAATTTTTAAGGTTTTTCAAGGTAATGCTGAAGAAAATTTCAAGGAAATCTTAAGGGATTACCTCCTAGAAGAAATCCAGGAGTACAAAATGTTTTCAGCGGTTTACCCTACGGTAAAATAAAGTAAAATTGCGTTACATTTGAAAAAAAGTTCGTTAGGTAATTCTTGAACGGTCCCTAGGTAACTAAAGTTTACTTCAAGTTATATTTATATATTTTACTTCAAGTTATATTTGTATATTTTATGTATAATTTACTACAGAGTCAAGGAAAGCCCCAAATAAGCTTTTGGCTTATGCTAGGGCTCTCCGTTAATTTTGTCACAAAAATTCCAAATCGTATGTTCACAATAATTTCATCTTTAAATTTAATATTTCCCCCTTCATCCATTGCTACATACCGGGTGTTTCAGGAAGGTGGTTCACCGCCCTTAACTTTTTTATATTTTATGTAGGATCATGAAATTCGCAGGAGCTATATTATGTATAATTTAGAATTTTTTGACATATTTAGACATTTTTTGGCACTTCCGTTTTCACCGGAAATGAATCGAACTTTAGATTTTTAAATGGAACACCCTGTATATTTTTACATATTTCAATTTAAAAATCAATTCTGAGAACAAGCATGTGCCACTAGTCAATCTTTGACAGGTCATTTTTATTTTTATTTTTATTTCTAATCTAGAGTGCCTTAAATTAGCTTATTCGCCTAAGTGTTGGACTACTATCTTCATAAAAATACTATTTTAATTTTTTTCCCAAAACTCTAAATTGGGTGGGCTCTTAAAGGTTCGAAAATCATACTTTGGTCCATAAGTAATTTTTTTCAAATGGAAAGAGGGTGGCTCATTAGGTTAAAATGAAAGATAATTTTCTTGCGAACATTTTGATACCACACATAAATAGTTTATTTGGAAGAACTTTTTATTAAAACACAAAAGATTTAAAATTAAGATTTAACTAAAAAATTACATGACCTGTCAAAATTTGACAAGTGACACATGCTTGTTCTCAAAATTGATTTCTGAATCAAAATATGTAAAAATATACATGGTGTTCCATTTAAAAATCGAAAGTTCGATCCATTTCCGGCGAAACCGGAAAAAGTGTCAAAACATCTCTAATTATATCAAAAATCTTAAATGATACATGATATAGCTTCTGCAAATTTCAAGATCCTACCTAAGAAAGTAAAAAAGTTAAGGGGGGCGAACCACCTTCCTGAAACACCCGGTATAATTTAATGAGCTAAGCTTATTTATCCAATACATGCCGATAATGAGACAATTACCAGCTTTATTTTAAATAGATAAATTCAATAATAACCCCGCGTGGCTTTTACTTTATTGAGTGGATAATTATTTATTTTACCCACTCAACTCTCACTCGTCAAAATATTTTCTTGTAAATGTCATTAAAATTTTTAATAAAAATATGAATTCCTAAGCTATTTATTGGATAAAACCTTGTATGGCACTCATGGGTAAACCGATATTGCCCTCTCGAAAATTAACCTGCTTGGCTGACGCCTCGCAGGTTAATTTTCTCATGGGTTATATCTTACTTTACCCACTAGTACCATAAATAACTATTCTTGTATCTCATTCTGGCACGTGCCCAGTAGTCCATTTATTAATATTTTAATAATATTTGCAGTAAATTTTGTATTTTTAAATTATATGAAAAAATTTTAAGGCATTGACAATTTATGTAAATAAAATATAAATATTTCTTTTATAAAAAAAAACTAAAATTTTTATAAAAGCAAAAAAAAGTGCAGGTTCCACCGAGATTTGAACTCGGATCGCTGGATTCAAAGTCCAGAGTGCTAACCATTACACCATGGAACCTCTACGAAGATGACCCCCAGGTGAAAGTTCCAAAAATCATGCATTAATATAAGTAACCTACTAATTTGAATATTTGTTTAGTAAAATTGTTTATTTTGATAACATTATATAAATTATTTTTCAAACTTTCACCTAGAGCAGCATCTTCATAGAGGTTCCATGGTGTAATGGTTAGCACTCTGGACTTTGAATCCAGCGATCCGAGTTCAAATCTCGGTGGAACCTAGATTTTTTTTAATATCAATAATATTTAGGTATTACATAGGCACTTAGTGCTACTAAGAGTGCCGATGTATTGAAATCATCGCCGAAGTCAAAATCTTTGACCACGTTTTTTTCACATTTCTCGACGTTTTAGACCATTTTGAGTCGAAATCAGTAAAAAAGAATTTTGCGTCCATCTGTCTGTCTGGGTATTAACTCTCTAACTCCATTTCTACACCTAGTTTGAAATTTGCAAACTAGATGGCTCTAGTGTACAATAGTGCCGATGTTTTGACAGGGTGCTTGCAACGTTTCATCTAGTTTATTATTGTTTTCAACACATACTTAGTCATGGAGAGCCCCCAAATAAGCATATGCTTGTGCTAGGCGCTCTCCACTAATTTTGATTAAAAAGTAAAAATTTTCGAGATGTTACTGCTATTTAAAAAAATTCAATCTTAAGAGGAATTCCTCCTTCACAGCTCAGAGCTATTATTAGAGATCGGATTTTACCGAGTCGTGACGTCAAAATCCATAGCCGGGTACAACAAATTAATAATAATGTTATAAAAATGTTTTATAAGCTATCAAACTACTACATTTACAAAGAAAAGTGTATAAATATTATGAAAATCCCCTAACGTTTTTATTTAAGCAAAAGAAAATTAAAAAAAAAACATAACATATCCGAAAATTATGATTTAGTTGGACTTTTAAATAATCCAAATTTTATTTAATTATATTGTTGCTGGGTGAAAAATGTTTTTAAAAATCACAATTGAGATCGATCATGGAACTTTTTTATTTAAAGAGGAAGTATTAATACTTCCTCTTTAAGTAAAAAAGTTCCAATTAAAGTTGGCCCGGTCAATATATTCGAAAATGTAGTCTATTGAGTGACTCACACTGACAAAAACGATATTTAGAATTTTTGTTTTGTTTTAGAAGATGAATCTCCACACAGCTCTCTCCCTTTGCTACCTACTGTCATTAACTACAGCCTTACCACACCAAAAAGTAACATGCACCGTCGAAGAATGCTCCTTGTGTCGAGATTCTAGTTGTCAAACAGTTTGCACAGGAGAAGATTGCCTAATTTGCCCGACTGGCACGTGCTGTTTTGTGCAAAACTGTTACGCCTGTTTAAAAACTGAATGTTGCAAAACTGAGAAGTGCAACTTGTGCGTGCACAAATGCTCCGAAACGTGCCCCGTTAATAAAGTTGGAACAACAACACTTTGCAATAACTACTGCTTTAAAGAATGTTTTGTAAAACCAGAGGTAAGTACAAATTATGTCACATACCAACGAACTAATAATTCTTCTCTCTAGAATAGGCATGTCATTTGTAAAAACTGACAAAAACGTAGCCAACATATACATTTGTCTATCTTACTCGCACAGCTTTGTTCTAACAGAGACAACAATAACAGTTACTAGTAATTTTTATTGTTCAAGCCTGAATATACCTACTATTTGTTTACAAACAAACCGAGATGTTGGCGATACTTTATATTAACGGTATGCGTATTCTAGAGGGAAGAGTTGTTAGCAACGAACTAATAATTCTTCTCTCTAGAATAGACATGTTATTTGTAAAAATTGACAAAAACGTAGCCAACATATACATTTGTCTATCTTACTCGCACAGCTTTGTTCTAACAGAGACAACAATAACAGTTACTAGTAATTTTTATTGTTCAAGCCTGAATATACCTACTATTTGTTTACAAACAAACCGAGATGTTGGCGATACTTTATATTAACGGTATGGGTATTCTAGAGAGAAGAGTTGTTAGTTCGTTGTCCCATACGGATTAGGTCAGATAAAAATTGAATGTTGAAAATATAGATTAGATCATATATCCCCTCCTAGATGCGCCTTGAGTCCACGTCAAACCGAAATGTTTTCATTGCTATATCCAGGTAGATTTCACCTTCCCGCTTCTGGTCACCACCCACCGCTATAGTGGTTTAGCGCCGCAGGCAAAACTTTTATAAATTTATAGTCACAATTAAAAAAAAACAGAATTTGAGTAATTATTTTTTAAACCTTTTAATAAAAAATTCAGCCATGGACCGAATTTGACAATTAAGGTGTCAAACGATTCGTTTTCATGCCGAGAGTGACAGGCTATATAAAAATCCATGTTTCGCCCATTTGGGCTGTCATCATCAGGGATTTATAAAAAGCAAAATTGAAAAACTCATCCGATTTTTATGAATAAGATATCAAACAATATGTCTTTGTCCCATGAATAATAGTAGTTACTATAGTAATATCATCAGCATAAATTAAGAAATTTTCTCTACAGCCTAACCGACTAATCCGAATTGGACAACTGAGGTGTCAGGCTATTTGTCTTTATACCGCGGGTGACATAGGTAATAAAAAGTCCATGTTTCGCCTATTTGGGCACCTATCATCAGGGATCTATAAAGAAAAAAAATAAAAATCTCGTTTAATTTTTATGAATAACGTATCAAGAGATGCGCCTTGGTCCCATGAATAATAGTTATTATGTTATAGCTGTATTTGTACATGTTTCGACTATATTAGTTGTATTCATCAGCCTAAAATATAACCGTTTATTTAACAAAAAAAATACGTTAAATAAGTTTAAAATAAATAAACTAAAAAACTAAACAGTATGAAACAAGAATAAAGGAATTATGGAATAAAAAATGGACATTCGCAAGTAAAAAAAAATGGTTTCTTTATAAATATAACATTTCAATGTTTTTGCTGTAGTTTCAAACGTGAAACTGAAATATAGTAAAATTTGTTTTTTGCACGACCAAGACTAAAACCTAATTTTACGCTTTCATTTTCGGGACTAAACTTGCCGTTTTTCTCCCAACGGAATAAAAATCACGGCAACCTTGATAATATTAAAATATTATACTTACTATGTGCTTTGCTGGTTCAAAAATTAGGTTTGGTGATGTTTTGTAATAAATTAGCGATTCAAAACAATTTATTTGATTTTAACAGAGAAAACCTTTAAAAATAACATTTTTATAACAATTTATACATAACTTAAAATTTATCATCTTCGTCCATTTTATTTGACGTTTGTGTTAACCATATTGAAAAAAAACATTGAAATCGTGATAGCCGTGAAACTGACTTTTCGCAATTTACATGCATCTTGATTAAATTACGAAAATAAAACAACCGATTTTAGACGCATGGTTTTTAATTATAATTTTATCCACCTACCTAAATTATGTTTGGCCCTGCAAAAAATAGTGTATATACCTCAGGACTAAACGTGGCTGTTTTAGTCCCTTACATTTCTGTTTCCCTTGCTCGCTACGCTCGCCAAAACAGCCAGTTTAGTCCCTTGGTATATGAATAACTATTTTTTTTTCTGATACTAAACAAAATTTCTTTTTATTTTTTAGAATCTAGAAATTGAAAGTAGCAAAATTAATAACCAGAACAATAGTAGCAGACAATTTGATATAGTAACCGAAATTAAACTATTGAATTACATAAATAATACCAACAATATTCACAAACCTACAGAAATAAATGCCACCAATCAGGACAATATAAGACTACATCCAGAAACCAACAACATAACCATAGATCAGGATACTGACCCTAATCCAATCCCCATTGTTATGGAATATCCAGCCGGTTTTGAGCATAATCTTTTTAACACTATTCAAACTGCTCCAAATTTGGAACAAAGCTTCTTAAACGTTTCTGAAGAAATTTCAACCGTCACAAGTTTTATTGAAAACCTCGTTGAAAACTCAACATATTCTCAGGAAATCTCTGAAGAAAATCAAACTTCTTCCAGTTCCGACCAGAATTCTTTAGACGAAACAAGTGAGACAACTGAGAATAATACTCCAATTTCTGAACAAGATAAGACAACTGTTCCTGAAGAAACTAATCCAAATCCTTTTCAAACCTCATCAAATAGTTTTGAAGACACCAAAACAACAACTCTTGAAGACATATCGACTACTCCAAACTATTTCCAAACCTCAACAAATAAATTTGAAGATGCCAAAGGAACGGTTGATGACAATTGTTGTCACGTGATTCATCCAGAAATTTGCAAAAATTATCCAGAAGAAGAATACCCTGTTTGTTACAGACATAAAACTAGGGAATGTTCGGGTATTTGTGTTTCAGATTATGTTGTAATTAAGAATGATACATCGGAAGTTTGGCCATGTTTGGAAGTATCTATAGAACCTTATAAATATTGTGGAAATTATACTGTTGAAGGTATGTATTTAAAAATATTTCTGATTTAGATTTAGAAGACAATATTTTTTCCTATGATACATTTAACTTCAAGTTTAATTTTGATTTCGTAGGTTTATTGCCCTCGGACCGGAGGCCCTCGGCTTCTAAAAACCTACTCAATCAAAAAATGTAACTTTTCGTCCTTGTATTATAAATAACTATTCCTTCATATTAATCAATTTTGCTCTCAATTTTTTCATATAAACAAACTCTGACTTTAAATTAGGCAATTAACTCTAAAATCTTCTTCTTCCTTTTTTTTGCCCTTAACAACTCTAAAATCGATATGACAATCTTTATTAGAACCAAATTAGCACCAAAAGCATACACACTACATATCTAACCACAAAGTTTGCGGACGCTGAATATTATATATTATCCCTGGTAGAAAAGTACACAAATCTAACTTAACATAACATTAGATTAGTGACATTTTTATGTTTAGTCTCAAACGTTATACAAAAACGTTTTAAAATATATAAATCTAACCTTAAAAACTAACGTTTGACAAAAACGTTATAAAATACATAAATCTAACGTTAGTTTCCCAACTAAATTCTAACCTTTTTCTAACCTTATTCTAACTTTAAATATTTTTTAAATTTCCATTATTAATACGTAAGCTATAGTAGAAAATACTCATTTCAGACAGCTATATGCCTAGGTTTGATAATTATTTATTATTTCTATAAGTTTAAAAAAATATCCGCCAAAAGTCAAAATTATAGTCTGGCAACGCTGTACTAGAATTGAAAAAATATTTTAAGATTGTGAATGTGTAAATAAATATTAACTAACTAAATATACAGTTTTTCTGAGAGGTAAACGTATTTATCGAAATATATTACACGAAAAATATTTAGGGCCACCTAAAAAGATGGATATTTTATAAATAAATGTAACGAAATGATGTTTAAAAATATTATGATTGCTAAAATACATTAAGATTTATTTTTATGAATAAATTTGTCTCCAGCTGCCATTTTATGATGCAGGTAGAAATTTCCTAGTTGGCCACGCCCCCTCCGAAAGTTAGAAATTAAACGTACTCATAACGTATTTCTAACTTAAAAATCTAACGTTACCCTGCTGAAAATGACGGGTCTGTGCGGGTATAAATGGTGCATAGACCCGTCATTTTCAATAGGGTATATTAACGTTTGATTCTAACGTTAAAAAGCGAGACATTTGCACATATTTTATAACGTACTTTTATACAGTTTTTTAAAATTAGAAAAACGTTATTCTAACGTTAAATTTCTACTAGGGATGTTTACCGACAGTAAATTACCGTCCGCAATTTGCGGACGGAGAATCTTCTTTTAACCTGTTTTTATAGAACATCTGGATCTATATTAAATTTGAAATGGGGTTATTCCTAATGTGAATAAAATCTCACATTATTTAACGAATGTTCAGTTTTTTTCTTTGGATCTAAAAAATAAAGACGTTTTTTTTTTACTTATTATTTTAATAATTTTTATCTTCCTATTATAGATTGTTCAGCATGTTTAAAATGCACATCAGAAAACTGCGCTGAAGATTACTGCTCAGAAACATGTGCAGAATCATTATTGAAGGAACAATACTACAACTCACCATATCACAAGGCTGAAGATGTTGAAAGAATAGACGAAGAAAAACAAAATAAACTTGAAACTCAACCACCAGTAGACCAACCAAAGGTTGTCTTTCTTGGAGACGGATTTGTAGTAACTACCAAAGGAGGAAATGGGGAAGACTTGTCTTATTTTATACCCAATGCTGCTGTAAATATGTACCAGAATAGACTAAACAATCAGTATGTTTATGGTGGTTTTAGACACGGTTTTGGTCAACCATTTGGATACCATTAGGCAGTAGTGGTAGGGAACCCTAAATAATATCTTACATAAGATTAGGGTCCAGATTGCTGGGGACTAAGGATATCATCAGTAAAGTATATATATATATATATATATATATATACAAAAAGTTAAACTGGAATTATTTTTTTAGGCTTATTTTTTTACTTACTACTATAAAATAACTAAATAAACAATAACCATAACATGTAGTACATACATAATAATTTCTCTGTATTTAAAAATTAGTATTTTTTTACAAATTATTTGTAAATATATTTAAATATACCTGCTTGTATTACCCATTCAATTTATATTTACTTTTACTATCCCTCTGAGGCCCATTTTGGAGTGTTACGCCCATGTTAATGGTATAGGAAAATAGCATTACAGGAGGGGGTAGGGGTCCAAAATGATCAAAATTTGCGTTACGTAATACTTGAACTAACTAAACTGAATAATTTTTATTTTAGTGTTTCTTGTGATTTTTAACCGACTTCCAAAAAGGAAGTTATCAATTCGACATGTGACTTTTTCTAACGCATTGAGAAGCCTTCTAGCCCTACCCGAAAACCTAACTAAAAAAAAATCGACCAACACTAGTGGCCACCCCCCGTGGTGGAGTTAGACAATTTATAAAAAATATTTGATAATAAGTAAATCAAATTTAATTCCAGCGACCTTGAAAACACCTGTATACAATTTTTTACAAAAATATTGAAAATACGATGAAGGGGATGTCCGCTAACCCCTGGGGATGGGGTTGGAGAGTTAATTTTATTGTAATATTGCATAGTTACCTGAAATACGTAAATTTTCAAAATTTTAAGATCCTAGTTAGGGAGCGTTCAAGTATAACGTAACGAAAAATTTGGCCATTTTTGACCCCCACCCCCCCATGTAACGCGGCGTAACATTTTCGAGATCCCCCCCCTACTTGTTACGTAACATTTTACATTTTAAAAAGTAAATAAAACAACTTTTAAGAAAAAAACCAAAGAACTATATTTAACTGTGATATAATATCTATACTTTAATTTCCAATTTTGTGACATTTTAGAATTTTATTTTATATGTTAATTAATTCTTAGTACTTATTTATATTACTATTAGGCCTAGTCACCAGTTTTCTTGTACTGTTTTTAGGTCATAAATAAAATTTAAAAAAAAAAAAAATGAAAGGAAATTTTGCTTTATGGTTTAAACCGGTTATTGCTTCCGTGTTTTAACCCAAAACCGGTCTGATGTAATTTCCGAAACCGGTTAACCGAAAACGGGTTATTGGCTATGGTTTTCCATCTCTAATTGTTTTTGTTTAGAGGATTTAGTTAACTGTTAACCACGCCGTGTGCAATAAAATTTGCAAGGAATCCGTCTCTTTAAGCCTAGATCATTGTTAAAAACGTGATCCAATAAACATTTTATAAGTTTATAATTTTTTAAGTGTTACGTAGCATTTTTACTGACACCCCCCCCCCTCTGTAACGCAGCGTAACGTTTTCGAGACCCCCCCACCTAGCGCGTTACGTAATACTTGAACGAAGGCGGGAAGTCGGTGAAAACCCCATCACAGGTTTTTGACCTAAACTAACAAGAAATAAAGGGGCGTACAAAAATAATGTGGATTATAAATCTAAAAAAAAAACTTAGATACAAATGTGTTTCATGAAAAAATAAAGTTTGAAAAGGTCCGACCGATGTCACTTTTTTTTTGTAGACACGATAACTCAAGAACGTATAATCCGATCGACTAGAAAGTCCAAATCAAGTTCTTTAAGGTGAAGATCCCTATTGTTTTTGAAAGTAATAAAAAAAAAAGTTATGGGGGGTTAAATGTTTTACTTAATTATTTACTTGAAAAATAATATAATTTAATAAAAACTGTATTTGTATCCAAGGCGGATACATGCGACTGCTGACACAAAAATAAGTTTGTATCCACCTCGAATATACGTGGCAGTTAACATGTTAAATACAGTGCATTTATTGCTTAGAAACAAAGATTGAGGTTTCTATCATTTATTTAAAAAAAATAAATTTGTACACGTATTACAAAATAAAAAAAGTAATAATATTCCTATATAAAATAAATAAAAATCTGTTGACCATATAAATCTGTGGCTTGGTTCTAAAAGGGCCAATGTCACTTTTTTCGTATTTTGAGTTATACAGACTCTTTTTTTTCAGATCAATATAACCTAAAAAGGCCAATCTTAGTGATTGTGAAATAAATTTAGACTTTAAGCGACAAGGGCCGACGTGTGTTTTCAATAAACATTTTAGTTAAACTGCTAAAACGGGAAATGTTTTACTTAGCGTATCCGTTTAAAAATTTTGAGATTGGCCCCCTTCTACAACCAAGCCACCGAATTTAGACTTTTAGAACTTCCACAAATCTAATATAATTACACCATAAAATTCCAAGTCTTATTTTTAAAATAAATAGGAAGTCTTAGAATAACGCTAAATGCTTCTCTGTTTATCTCGAAAATATAACTTGTGGAGTAAATGATTTTCTGTAAATCAGTTAAAAATTGTAAACTATTATCGTTTTAACTATAGTTTCGCCGTCCTTTCACACGATTTTGGGGTATATTTTTGCAACGGTGTTTGGAAATTTCTGAATTTTTTTGTGTGTTCCAACATGCAAGTTTATCCTACTGCCAAATTTTTCTTGATCGGTCCCCAAACTCGGCCCCCAGCTACCAAAACATCATACCCCATGTATAATTCATGTATAACATTGTTATTTTAAAATATATTGACTCAAAATTTGAACAACATTTGACCCTCATGAGTGACTATAATTTTATAAAAAAAATGTTTTGATTTTAACGCATAGGGGGCGTTATGGTCAATTTTCCCTAAAAAAAATACCCTTTTGGAGAGCAAAATTCTAGAGGGAGCAACGATGTTCAAAAAAAAAAACATAATATATGCGTGAAACTATAGGTATCCAACTCTTTAGTTCTATGGTATTTCCACAGAATAACGATGCCCCCGCTTGCTAGATCAATTATAGTGAACTGCAAGAATAGCATTTTTCCTGTGTTTTTTGGGTAAATTTGATCGACGATACCTATAGTTTCACGCATATACAATGGTATTTCTTAACATCGTTGCCCCCTCTAGAATTTTGCTCTCCAAAAGGGTATTTTTTTTAGGGAAAATTGACCATAACGCCCCCTATGCGTTAAAATCAAAACATTTTTTTTATAAAATTATAGTCACTCATGAGGGTCAAATGTTATTCAAATTTTAAATCAATATATTTTATAATAACAATGATATACAGGAATTAAGAAAATAGGACTTTTCTGACAAGGTATGATGTTTTGGTAGCTGGGGCCGAGTTTGGGCCCGATTAAGAAAAAAAAAAAAAAATAGCAATATGTAGAAACGCACAAAAAAAATTCAAGCGATTTAAAAATCTGCTGCAAAAAAAAACGTGTGAAAGAACCACAAAATTACAGTTAATATAATATAAATTGATTCAGAAAATTGTTTAAAATGGAAACTTTTAATAAATTTACCACTCTTAATTTATATTTATCCAACACCTTCACAGAAACACTTGGTTTGAGCACTATTTTAAATGTCAAAAGTGAGTTTTTTTCCACAATTAGTTACATACCCTATTAATTAACTATTATAACTATCCTATAAATAGAAGCATGTTAACTAAACCATAAAAATTAAAGATAACCCCGAATTATTCTTTAGTTATTTTGACGTTTGTAAGAAATGTAAAACTAGCAATTGTTTATTTTTAATAGGCATACTTAGGCCATGGCTACCTATTATTTTAGTATTAAGAAAACCTTGTCTTAATATTTTTGACATAAATTTTCGCAAAATTATAGATTTTTATTTAAAAATAAAAGGTGTTGGATAAAATTAAATTCTCAACTCGTGTATTAAGTGATTTTATCCACTTAAGAATATCAGCCCACTCGGCCTGACGGAATACACTTAGGGACACTAGATCTAGGTCTTAAGTTAGCAAGGCGTTTCCCGTTGTCTGTCGCCTTGCTAACTTAAGACCTAGATCTAGTGTCCCTACCTACACTAGTTAAGAAAATAACTATTTTACCATTCATATGAGTTATAATTAAAAATCTAACATTTTAAATTAATTTCATTAGTTTGGACTACCACATTTGAGTGACCGAAACTTTATTTATAAAACAGTCTTTAAATCCCTTTATCAGCCCTTTTGATTGAAACCATTGATCTGTTCTATTTTCACTATTATCAATTTCTGCAGTTTTAATTTGTTGACAATTTTGACTAACATCATTAAAGACTTCTAAATTGTCACAACAATTCAAGGCATTATGTTTTTCATTATTATAGTGAAAATTTATTGATTTGTGTTTCGTTTTAGAGGGTATTGTTAACTGTTTAATTGGTAAAAATTGGTCTGTTGAGTTTGTACTTACTGAGGTTTGTTTTCTTAAAAATATGTAAGTGTTGCTGCATTTACCTGACCCATCTATTGCATTCATCCATGACTGAGATAAAAAAATATTCCTGCAAAAAAATTTTTTTTCGTTTATAATTTATTTGTAAACTAGATGAAACAAGCAGATGCAAGCACCCTGTCAAAACATCGGCACTATTGTACACTAGAGACATCTAGTTTGCAAATTTCAAACTAGGTGTTTTGTTTGATTTTAAATTTTAAAACATTATATTCTAGCAAAAAACTGTATATAACATTTTTTATAGGGCTTAAAAAGAGCTTTTATTTAAAATATAACTTTTTGAAATTGGGTTATAAATATTTGAGATATGCTAAAAAAACCTTTTACTGCTTTAAACGCCAATATCTCGAAAAAATTGCGTTTTAGGAAAACGTTGTTTATAACATTTTTTGACCAATTTAAATTATAAAAGCTAAATTAACCAAATTGCCTTAATTATAAACAAAAAACGCTAAAAATAGGAGTTTTACCCTATTTTAACACCTTACCCCCAAAATCTAATCAGCTCTTTGGAATACGATAAGAAACAATAAGCAAAAAACCGCAAGTCGATATCTCATGTAGAAATGGAGTTAGAGTTTACACCCAGACAGACAGACAGACGGACACAAAAATTTTTTTTACTGATTTCGACTCAGAATGGTCTAAAACGTCGAGAAATGTGAAAAGAACGTGGTCAAAGATTTTGACTTTTCGGCGAAGATTTCAATACATCGGCACTCTTAGTAGCACTAAGTGCCAATGTAAAATATCGAATATATGCCAAAAGATAGTTTAAGTTGTGTACTTGATTGTTCCAAATTCAAAAATGATATCAAAAGTTGTTCAAGGGGGGGGTGACTTTTTGGACTGCACAGATAGTACATAATGCCCCTGGCAATAATAGCATTTCTTACCTTAATATTTTTGGCTGTAATTTTTCATTTTTTTCTATGTGATTTCTCTCAAAATGCTTTGTTGCTAAATTATTAATATTTATACTAAAAACTTCACTAGGGGATAGGGGTGTTGTACCAAATACTACTGCTATTTCCTTTACTGTATTCTCTCCATATGCAAACTCTGCAGATATTCCCTTCATTACTTCTTGCAAACTATCATAGGCTGTAGATACAACTCGAAAATGATTTTCAACTGTGAAGTTAATTTTCGTATCACAACTTTCAGTCTTTGATCGTCTTTTATTCACTACTGACTTAAGAAAATGGTATGGATATGGTATTTGATTCTTTTGATACAGTAATCCCTTTAAAATTTCATTTACTAACGATGCACAAGTAAGTGGGGTTAGAATTACATCTGAAATATTAACGTCGATGTTTAAATTTTCTCTAGTTTCTTCATTGCACTTGTTAATTGTTGATTCAGTCTTCATGTTTTTATAATTCGTAAAAAATAAGGGTAAAATTAACATAAATCTATTTAACTTATGTTGTAAAATTCAAAAAAAAAGTTTGGATTTTGCAGCTTGGCAACTGTCGCCAACAGTAAGTAGTTCAAATGTATCATTTTAGAACTCCAAATTTATTAATATATCTACATTTAAATAAATAGCTAGTCTTGAAAACAGCCTTTATTTAATACAGTTTTTGTCAAAATTTATTAATTAGATACTGTTTTTTCTTATTTGGCTTGAGGCTATAATTTAATAAGCGTTGCCTTAGCCATATCCTGCTAACTTCACGTTTGTTTAAAATGTTAAGGTCGCAAATGTCAGTCCTAAATTTAAAAATTATGTCATTTCGTGAATAAACATGCCGAAGAATCGATAAGTTGGAAGTGTTTTGGTGTTAAAATTTAAATTTCTTATACAATGGATTACCGTTCACCATTAGAAAGTGTTTTCAATATAATAGGAGGCTTGCCACAGGGCCATGACAAGCCAGCAAAACATGCACTGTACAATGCTGTGGCACTATTTTTATTATTCCTATGTTGTGCAGCTGGTTTAGCCCTTTTCATGATACTAGAGCCTTTTATTAAACCTTTAATGTGGGCTTTATTAGTGGGATCTGCATTGCATCCTTTAAAAAGATCATTACGAGATACTTTTCACGCTTGGTTTTTGAATCTTGAGCAAACTAATACTCCTGTTGTTATAGGGGTACTGCTATTACCCGCTAATTTTATTAACAATTTATCAGAATTTATTGGAGATAATATATGGAAAAGGATAAAATTAATAGTAGCTGTTTGTGTGATAATACCAGTAATACATGTTTTATATTATTATACGCCCAATTTAATCACGTCTTTGGTGTGGAATATGTTAAGTTCATTGTTTGGGTGCCTAAATTTTCTTTTAACCTATTCTACATTACCCTTGGTAAGTATACTTGATTATTAAAAAGATTTGAAAAAAAATCCCTCCTTCAGTACACCCATGAGTGAATCCACAGGATTTGTCAGAAAAACCTTTAGAAAAAGACATGGAAAAAAGACCAAAAATGTTAAAAAAATATATTTTTCCTACAAGTGTGCGGAAAGAAAGCCTTTTCTACACACATAAATATTATTTAAATTCTTAATTGCATAGTTTTATTCTTGTTATATTTATTCATAATATAAAAATGTTTAAATTTCTTACCTGTTAATTTATTTTCTGACAATTTTTGTTCAATAAATTCTTTAATATTAAATCAAATCGAATCAAAAATCGTTTATTTGTCCCAAGAAAATACAGAATTTTATAGAGGGACACCTCTGTACATACTTATATATACATATATACATATCACATTTCTAATACATTTAAAGTTTAAATTTCACTTTTTAAAAAATCGCAGTTTAACATACATGTTAAAATTATAAATAAATGTTACTAAGTTAAATTGAATTGTTATACACCTGACTACCTATTCTATATAGTAGAAACTACTATCCTTTAAATTCCTTATGTGTTTTGGTAAATTGTTATATAATGATACACCCTTATAGCACAAAGTGTTTCTACCCCATTGAGATTTAAAAAAATTAATTTGTTTTTTGGGCAAAGTATCATACACCAAACTTTTTTTTTATTGCAGGTTTTTGTTTGCACTTTAACATGGCGTAAAAAACAAAATTTTAAATTAAAAATATTTTTTTTATCTTTTTTTTTTTATTTTTAGTTTTACTTTTGTATGTTCCCTTTTTATATCAAAAAATATTTTTTTTTTAACATTTCTTATTTGAATATACTTTTTTATGTAACAATACACAAAAAAGTATCTGTAGTGTAACATCGCAGATTTAACCGTTTTGAAGATAAGTGCATTAAAAAGTAATTTTTTTTTTCAATAAGAGCCAAAAATAAAAAATAAAAATATTATAAAGTCAAAAAGTTTTTAATATTGGGTGGTGATTTAACATTAAAAATCGAGAAAGAAATCCATACACCTTGATCCAAAAACCATTCCTAAAGGAGCTATGTCATTCTTAAAATACACATGCCATTAAAAATGGAACATATTTAGGATATACATTCCTTAGAAATGATTTTTGGACCAAGGTGTATAGATTTTTTTTTACTTTTGAATGTAAAATCACCAACCAGTATTAAAATCTTTGTTTGGACTTAACAATTTTTTTATTTTTTGTTCTTTATGCGTAAAAATTTACTTTTTAATGCATTTATCTTCAAAACGGTTAAACTTGCGATGTTACACTTCAGGTGCTTTAAATTGGCCCTATTGAAAATGACGGGTCTGGGCGGGTATAAATGTTGCATAGACCGGACTTGAGCGGGTGAATTTCATCCGCTCAAGTCCGGTTTATGCACCATTTATACCCGCCCAGACCCGTCATTTTCAGCAGGGGGTATTTAAAACTAAATTGTTTTTTTTTCACGAAGCTGAAGTTTGCAACGTTTTTTTGGAACGAAAATTCAAATTCGCTTGCGGCGAGTTTTCTAAAGTACTATTTGAATTTTCGATGCAAAAAAAACGTTGCAAACTTCAGCTTCATTTTTTTTCAAGGTTTTGATATTATCTATTGGATATGTTTCCTTAGTATTCCTATTCTGGAAACCAGAAAATAATGCAAAATTCCACTATGCCTCAATAGGAATTTGGTTGATTTTATCATGTTGTTTGGCACAACTTTTTGGCTCTTATCAGTTAATTATTTTTATCATCTTGGAAGTTATCTTTTTTGGTGGATTTTTATCTGAGGTTTATGAAATTTATCAGGAAATGGCAACAACAGGTAAAAATATATTTAATTATTTAATTTATTAAAATTCTCTTAAAAATATGCGCATATCGCCACAAATTAGGCACCCAAGGCAAATGTCTTACTTAATATGACTAAAAATAATAAGTTGTCTACATCTAGCAATAGATGCCGCACCAGTCTACATCAATCTAATGACTATATTAATTTTGCGAATAAAGTCTAAAATAGTTTTTTTAATCAGTGTGCAGAGTTGATTCTTGGTACTGAAGAGGGCCAGCATCCCGAAACTGTCAGTCTACCAATATCACTCTGTACAATGATTAGAAAATAGATTGATGGAATCAGAAATTATTGTTTGATAAAAATGAATATAGTCATTAGATTGATTTAGACTGGTGCGCCATCTATTGCTAGATGTAAACAACTACTCATACCTCTCCTAGTCTGCAGACTTTGAATAGTAGCAAGTTAGTGTGGTTAGACGTAGAATTGACCCAGGAGTTAACTCCAAGCTACAGGGTCGCCCATAAGTCACTTCACCATTTAAAAATTGAACAACTTTTTTATTTGTCAATTTTTTTTAATTTCTTTTACAATATAGAGTGCAGGAAATGGAAATTTCTTCGAACTATGCATGAAAAATCGTTTCTTTTAAATTACGTCCATTTTCCGCTTTGCCAGCACGGGCTCTTTTCACGGCATTTTCCATGACGGCTCCTAACATGTCTGGCTTAAGCTGTTGAATAGCCCTGGGCTTGTTGTCATACACCCGATCTTTCAGGCAGCGCTAAAGAAAAAAGTCCGGTGCTGTCAAATCGGGCGTTCGTGAAGGAAAATGAAAATCCGAATTTCGCGAAATTATTCTCTCTTCGAAAATATGCCTTAAAAGCTGTATTGCGGCTCTGGCAGTATGGGCATTTGCCCGATCTTGCTGCCACCATGTCTCTGGCATGTCCTCCACTGCAGGGCGCACAAAATTTTCCAGCATTGCGCGATATCGGTCGCCGTTCACTGTAACTGTATTGCCATTTTCCTAGCAGAAGTAAAGCCCGATTACCATTTGGAAAGTTACACCGCACCAAACCTTTACCTTGAGAGGGTACAATTCACGTTGGTGCATGACCCTAGCTGTCAATTTTTCTTGCTACATTCTTGCTCAAGACTTGTCCAAGAATCTTGACGAAGTATCTGTAGCAATTTTTTGACAATTCTTGATCAAGAATCTGTCGACAGTATCTTGCGCCAGAATTGTCCAAATCTGGATACAGTTAGGTACTTGGTTAAGAATCTTGAGCCAGATATGCTCAAGACTTGACAAAAATTGTTACTATGGTCTGTTTTTTCAAGCAAGATAGTAAATTAAAAATCGCACAGTGAATATTTTCAAAACAGATTCGAATATTGGATGTGCGAATATACTGCGTAGTTTATTTTATAAAACAGAACTGTGGTCTGATCGGCAGACTAACATCTCTACTCTAAATTTCTCTACTCCCTAACATCCCTACTCCATAACATCCCTACTCCACAACAACTCTACTCCGTAACATTTCTAATCCATAACATCTCTACTCCGTAACAACTCTACTCCACACTATAGACACTCGATTAGCCACTTGTCTTAACTCAAAAGAATATTTGTCATGCTAAGTCACTGTCAAAAATGAATTCAGTTTATTAATTACTTACGTATTAGTGCATGTTAAGAGTACGCGGTCATTGTTGCTTTTAGAATAATTCATTTATGATTGTTCTAGATTTACATTTAAAGATAAACGTTTTCTAGGAAAAAAAATAAAATAATCTAGAAGAAGATTCTTTGTTCTTTGAACTGCTCATTTATTATTAAGTGGCTAATAAAGTGCATATAGTGTGGAGTAGAGTTGTTATGGAGTAGAGATGTTATGGAGTAGAGATGTTACGGAGTAGAGTTGTTGTGGAGTAGGGATGTTATGGAGTAGGGATGTTAGGGAGTAGAGAAATTTAGAGTAGAGATGTTAGTCTGCCGTCTGATCAAAACTTTTTTTATAGATATGTATAATAAAAAGTGTTATTGATTTAGGACTCAGTATTAAATATTTTTTTAGATAAGCCCATTTCTTTTATTGAATCAATGGACATGGTATTCCATGATAAAGTTAAAGAGATAGAAGAAATTGATGAAAATAAAGATGATGGAATTGATATAGAAAATAAAGCAAAAATACAATTGCAAGAAAATAAGTCTGATGTAAGCCTATTTTTTTCTTTTTTACCAAAATGCCCTAATTACCCTGGTAGAAAAGTACACAAATCTAACTTAACATTATAAAATACGTTATAAAATACGTTATAAAATACATAAATCTAACGTTAGTTTCCCAACTAAATTCTAGCCTTTTTCTAACCTTATTCTAACTTTAAATATTTTTTAAATTTCCATTATTAATACGTAAGCTATAGTAGAAAATACTCATTTCAGACAGCTATGTGCCTAGGTTTGATATTTATTTATTATTTCTATAATAAATTTAAAAAAATATCCCCCAAAAGTCAAAATTATAGTAAGTCTGGCAACGCTGTACTAGAATTAAAAAAATATTTTAAGATTCTGAATGTATAAATAAATATTAACTAACTAAATATAAATTTTTCTGAGAGGTAAAAGTATTTGTCGAAGTATAACAGCATATTACATGAAAAATATTTAGGGCCACCTAAAAAGATGGCTATTTTATAAAAAAATGTAACAAAATTATGTTTAAAAATATTATGATTGCTAAAATATATTAAGATTTCTTTATATGAATAAATTTGTCTCCAGCTGCCATTTTATGTTGCAGGTAGAAATTTCCTAGTTGGCCACGCCCCCTCCGAAAGTTAGAAATTAAACCTACTTATAGCGTATTTCTAACTTAAAAATCTAACGTTAGATTAACGTTTGATTCTAACGTTAAAAAGCGGGACATTTGCACATATTTTATAACGTACTTTTATACAGTTTTCTAACATTAGAAAAACGTTATTCTACAGTTAAATTTCTACCTGGGTAGGGTACTTAATTACCTTAAGGTATTTATCTTATAATTGAAAATAAATACACTACATATACTCTCATATACTAATCTTAGCTGCCTTGATCCAATTTGTTACTCAGATAGATAATGCGCCGAGTTTACATAAGGCTTGTTCGAGATTCGAGTTCAGAACTGTTCAGAACTGGTTCTGACCAATGGAGGTTTAATCCTTATTACCATGTGACTTTAAATAATCAATAAACAGTAGTCCAGAGCTGATTCTAGCGTATCCCGAACAAAGCTATTAAGTTGGTTTTTCTTAAAATAAAGGAACAAAAAAAATCGATCTTTTAAACTCAAAAATAGGAGAATTGATTTTAAATTTTTGAAAAATTTAGATTATGAAATACAAAATATATAAATAAAAAAATGTATTTTTTCATGAAAATATTGAAAGTATATTTTATTTTTTTTTATTCTATGCATAAATTCATTTTACACTAATTGAATTTTTCAGATACAAGAAACTAAAAATGTTAAATTTGACAACTCATCAAACTCTGCTGCGTGTGGCGACTTTAACTTGGAAAAAAATAAGCCAAGGGATCCTTTTTCATTGGATCTTTTTGAAAATAAAAAAGGGACTTTGGAAAGAAGTGATTCACAACTAAGCAACACAAGCGTCTTGATAACGAATCAGGGAATTCATGTGATACAACCTTCATCAACAAAAAAGATAAATGATTCCAAATTACAGAGATCTATGTCACAGCCACAATTTTCTGTTCGTAATAGAAATAAGGGAAGGTTAAGTGTACGTAAACTGAGTTTAAAAAACTCGGACCAGGATGTCACGGACGACTCGGCGAACTATGAAAGTACCTTTTACTTATATTCAGTAATTTGGGCTTGTGTTATAATGCTCTTTTGGAAAAATACTATTTTACTGCCGTTACTACCAGTGCCAATACTAATTTATACTATAAAACACCTAGGATTTTATTTAGGTAAGATTTAATTACTAACTAGATGAAACGTTGCAAGCACCCTGTCAAAACATCGGCACTATTGTACACTAGAGCCATCTAGTTTGCAAATTTCAAACTAGGTGTTTTGTTTGATTTTAAATTCTGTATCTTTAAAACATTATATTCTAGCAAAATCTGTATATAACATTTTTTATAGAGCTTAAAAAGAGATTTTACTTAAAATATATTTTTTTGAAATCGGGTTATAAATATGTGAGATATGCTAAAAAAACCTTTTACTGTTTTAAACGCCAATATCTCGAAAACAATGCGTTTTAGGAAAACGTTGTTTATAACATTTTTTGACCAATTTAAAATTATCTTTTATATAAGTGCTAAATTAACCAAATACAATAATAATTGCCTTAATTATAAACAAAAAACGCTAAAAATAGGAGTTTAACTCTATTTTTACCCCCAATTGTTTACCCCCAAAATCTAATCAGCTCTTTGGAATACGATAAGAAACAATATGCAAAAAACCGCAAGTTGATATATCATGTAGAAATTGAGTTAGAGAGTTTACACCCAGACAGACAGACAGACAGACAGACGGACGCAAAATTTTTTTTACTGACTTCGAAACTTATTAATGCTTTTAAAAAAAATCGGCAGAACTAAACTGTTTTAGTTAGGAATACTGGTGGTACACACCGTGTGACATCGGCTCCTGGCGAACACTGCCGATGACACACGGTGTGTGCCATCGGCCCTGAGCGTGTTAAGGCGTTTGGACTTTTTATAATTTTTGCATTTAATGATATTTTTTTACTTAGGATTATGGACATGGCTTTATAACAAAATATCCAACTGTTTTGAAATTTTCAAAAATTGGTGTTTAGAAAGGCATGATGCTTTAGTGCCTGTACCAATACGGGGACTGTACAAAGTGATACATAAAATTAACGTTACCATGAAAACTAGCGTAAGAGAAAGCATTGATACTGTAGCCAGTTGTGTTGTTATTATTGGACTTATGGTGTTCTTAACTTGTGCTTCCATATTTATAGTTTTACAGGTAAGGCTTGTAGATTCCTTTTTTTATAAAAAATATTTTTTCACTACCAGCCTAAAAGCACATCTTTATTACTGTCCTTTTCATTGGTAGAAATATTATTTCTCTACCTATGTCGTCAGAGGTTCTAAAAACAATGAAATTGCACCATGGTTAATAATGAATTTTTATTCAGCTGTTTTGGTATCTGACGTTTCACATAATTATTAAATCACATTGCTCAATCACAAGTGTCTTTAGGCACCAAATTCATTTATTGCATGATAAATTAAAAAATATTAACTAAATTAGTACCTATAAATCATGTTTTACAAAAAACACTTCGAAAAGTGAAAATCATTGGTCCATCATATTCAACCATAGATTATACAACCCATATATTACCGTAAGGATCATAGACTAGAGGTACAACCCCCATATATTGATTTTTGAGGCAATAGATTCTCCCTCACAGTTTTCGCCTGTCCCCTTATTTCTGGGGAAGTTCCAGAATCATTACTTTGCATTTCACTTTCCATTTTTATATATTTTATTACACTTAACTCGGAAACATTTTCTAACTTAATAATTTTAGCAGATCACCAGAAAATTCCTGCCAGAAATGTCAAGTTATTCATTTGTTTTTTTAATGGCCGCGAACGGCCAGCGTGATATTTTAAATTTATAAGCTTTTTCATTAAATTTTAGTAAAATAAATAAATAAATAGCTAATTAATTGTACTGGCAGTGAAAAAAATACTATATTTTCCACGTGAGTGAAGATTTAACATTTTACACCGCTTCTTGCGGGCTTCGCGCTAGCGCGCTCATCCCGCAGGTCAAAAATGTTAAACTTCTCTCACTTGGTAAATAATATACTATTTTAACAAACCTTAGTGTTCGTATGTTTTAAATACTGCAGTTAAAAAGATTAAAATTATAAAATTTCTGTTGAGAAATGTTTATTATAACAATTCCACAAAAAGGGCTCTAAAAATTTTCCAAACTTTTTTCCAGTAACTTCCAAACCAGTTGCAACTTTTCATATTATGTAAGTTAAACTACGGATAAAATGAGTTTCATTTTTTTGTTCTAGATTTATGCAGAAACCATAATGATGGTGCAAATGACAGGAAACGTTATAAATCGAACTGTGGTCCATAATCCAGAACTCCGTCAATTATTACCTGAAGCTTGGGATGATACTGTAGATTCAATTTTGGACAATGCATATCAGTATGGCAGGGAAGGCATATCAAAGGGGGTAAGTTTGCCCTAGTAGAAATTTAACGTTAGAATAACGTTTTTCTAACGTTAGAAAGCTGTATAAAAGTACGTTATAAAATACGTGCAAAAGTCCCGCTTTTTAACGTTAGATTTGTAAGTTAGAAATACGTTATAAGTACGTTTAATTTCTAACTTTCGGAAGGGGCGTGGCCCATAGGAAATTTCTACCTGCATCATAAAATGGCAGCTGGAGACAAATTTATTCATATAAATAAATCTTAATATATTTTAGTAATCATAATATTTTTAAACATAATTTCGTTACATTTATAAAATAGCCATCTTTTTTGTGGCCCTAAATATTTTTCGTGTAATATGCTGTTATACTTCGATAAATACGTTTACCTCTCAGAAAAACTTTACATTTAGTTAGTTAATATTTATTTATACATTCATAATCTTAAAATATTTGTTCAATTCTAGTACAGTGTTGCCAGACTTACTATAATTTTGGCTTTTGGGGGATATTTTTTAAAACATAGAAATAATAAATAATTATCAAACCCAGGCACATAGCGTCTGAAATGAGTATTTTATACTATAGCTTACTTATTAATAATGTAAATTTAAAAAATATTTAAAGTTAGAATAAGGTTAGAATTTAGTTAGGAAACTAACGTTAGATTTATGTATTTTATAACGTTTTTGTCAAACGTTATTTTTTAAGGTTAGATTTATATATTTTATAACGTTTTTGTATAACGTTTGAGACTAAACATAAAAATGTCACTAATCTAATGTTATGTTAGGTTAGATTTATGTACTTTTCTACCAGGGTTGTTACTTAAAGTAATTGAAACTGATTTCAATCCAGATATAACTAAAGAAACTATTCTCAGAATACTTTTAATTAATTATTAAACATAATTATTAGAAAGTATTTATGCTTTCTTATCTTTTAGTAAATAATTAAAGTTTTTATCCAATACATACAGATAATAAGACAATTACCAGCTTTATTTTAAATAGATAAACTCAATAATAACCCCCGCGTGGCTTTTACTTTATTGAGTGGATAATTATTTATTTTACCCACTCAACTGTCACTTGTGAAATTATTTTCTTGTAAATGTCATTAAAATTTTTAATAAAAATATGAATTCCTAAGCTATTTATTGGATAAAACCTTGTATGGCACTCATGGGTAAAGTAAGATATTGCCCTCTCGAAAAAGTCCAAACCTGCTTGGCTGACGCCTCGCAGGTTAATTTTCTCATGGGCAATATCTTACTTTACCCACTAGTACCATAAATAACTATTAATTAATATTGATAGGTGAGAAGTGTGATGTCTGACGTAGACAGTGTGAAATCAGAAAAATTGGAAAAGCAAGTCCTCGAATTATGGGATCGAGTTTATCAAACATGGATGTCATCTAATTATAATCATGGACCAAAAGTAACCGAAGAAGCTGTAAAAAATAGTTGGGAAGATTTTATAAATGACATCAAAAAGTCTCCAGGTAAGTTAGTAGACTATTCTGGTACGTAACTCTTTCCCGTACTAGTATATTAAAGTACTAGTTTCATAACATACGTTTTTAGCGCACGAGTACAAGTTTAGAAAACGAGCCGCTTGCAGTGAGTTTTCTAAAGTACTAGTGCGCTAAAAACATGTTATAAAACGAGTGCTTTATACAATTTTTTCTATTTTGCTCTAAAATTTTAAAAAACTTACATTTAAATTGATGACTGATTTAGGGTTTTTTGTTTTGGATTGGCATTACAGTTTACACCATGTTTAAAATTCTAAGAACAAATGATATTTTGATATATTTTATAGTCATCTCTTCTCTTTTTTACTGCAATTAACCAAGCCACAATTTTAACATGGTGAAAATAACATAAACACAAAATTTTGTAGGAAACTTTAAAGCGACATTGACATTTGCACGGAAAACGTCAAGCGATAGGCCAGGTCTGTTGCCAACCCAAAAGAACAAAAAGTAGAGACCTCTTATGGGCCTATAAGAACACACAAAATGCGTGTGATTATGAGCTTATAAGAGTCTTAAAATAGAAAATAGTATATCAAAGTTCTAGTTTCATAACATACGTTTTTAGCGCTCGAGTACAAGTTTAGAAAACGAGCCGCTTGCGGTGAGTTTTCTAAAGTACTGGTGCGCTAAAAACGTGTTATGAAACGAGTGCTTTATACAATTTTTTCTATTTTTCTCCAAAATTTTAAAAAACTTACATTTAAATTGATGACTGATTTAGGGATTTTAGAATTGGCATTACAGTTTTCGCCATGTTTAAAATTCGAACGAATATTATTTTGATATATTTTATAGTCATTTCTTCTCTTTTCCACTGCAAGTAACACGGTAAAACATAAACTAAACACAAAATTTTGTAGAAAATTAAACTTTAAACCGACGTTCACAATTGCACGGCAAACGTCAAGAGATAGACTTTTGTCTGTTGCCAACCCAACAGAAAAAAAGTAGAGACCTCTTATGGGCCTATAAGAACACGCAAAATGCGTGTGATTATGAGCTTATAAGAGTCGTAAAATAGAAAAACGGTTTTTTCTATTTCGACACTCCCAAGCAACAAGGATGTAACTCAAGTTAGACCCATTTTGAGTTATACTCGTAGGTAAATGCCTTGAAAAAAGACACACATGGTGGTACTACTCAGGTTTCTCCACAGTCCACTTTAAGCAAAAGTTTACTTAAAATCACTAAAGTAAGAAATTCTAAACTTGAATATTATCAGAAACAAACAGTAAATTAACAATAAATACTTAAAGAGTTAAATAGAGAAGTTTATAAGCTTTCAAATGATGTATTACATGACTTTCTTTTCCACTTCAATCATTTACCCACCCTTAAATAAAAAAATATATATTTTAGAAATTTAGCTGTCGTGAAAAATGACAATATATGAGTTACGGCTTTGTTGCTTGGGGGTATCGATTTATATTGTTTTTATTTTTAGAAATGTTTAATATTAATGGAATTATCGAATTTGGAAAGCAAAACATCGGGACACTAATGTCGTTATTAGAGTCAGTTTGGTCCATTGTTAAAGGAAACGTTAGCCTAATTTTAGGATCATTCAGCACATTTGTGTCGGTTATATTAGGAGGTGGCACAGCTGTGTTAAACTTCATTCTTAGTGTGGTAAGTGTTTAGTTTTCATCCTGTATATAGTAGATTTTGAAAAAAAGTCCGGTCCGGACAATACGTTAAATTCGTCAGGGGCGCGATACTCACGCCACTATCGCTTCCAAAGAACAAAAATAACAATAGTTATTCGTAAGGAATCACGCTATGGAAAATATATCCAATAAATAACATTTCGCGTAGAACGAGTGTAAATAGGGCTTACGCCATTTCTCCGAGGAAACATCATCTTGGGCCCAAGTACAATAAGACACCTGGAACAATACAAGTAAGTCTCTATTTTACTTCACGTCACAAAGGTCCTTCGAGAAAACACCCCGGCGGTTAACAGTAAGTTTACAGAAATAACTATCGACAGAAAGCTTCTACTACAGACATATTTGTTTTTACCTTACTTTGAGAAATCTCACTTAGATATCTGTCACTTTTCATGAATTCTGAAACGTGATTGCTTAAATTTGACAGTTAATTAAGGCAACTCTGAGCCAATACTTTTTTCCTAATATAAAAAAAAACATACCTAACGTCGAGTTAAAGATAAAATTTTGAAATTTGTTACCTACAATGTACTTAAGGAACCTCAAGTTTTAACATATAAAACAACATTCAGATATTTCCAATTTTAATTACATCGGCATTTAGTGCTACTAAGAGTGCCGATGTATTGAAATCTTCGCCGAAAAGTCAAAATTTTTGACCACGTTTTTTCACATTTCTCGACGTTTTAGACCATTCTAAGTCGAAATCAGTAAAAAAAATTTTTGCGTCCGTCTGTCTGTCTGTCTGGGTGTAACTGTCTAACTCCATTTCTACATACAGATATCGGTTTTTTGCATATTGTTTCTTATCGTATACCGAAGAGCTGATTAGATTTTGGGGGTAAACGATTGGGGGTAAGGGGGTAAAAATAGGGTAAAACTCCTATTTTTAGCGTTTTTTGTTTATAATTAAGGCGATTATTATTGTATTTGCTTAATTTAGTAAGCACTTATATAAAAGATAATTTTAAATTGGTCAAAAAATGTTATAAACAACGTTTTCCTAAAACGCATTGTTTTCGAGATATTGGCGTTTAAAGCAGTAAAAGGTTTTTTTAGCATATCTCACATATTTATAACCCGATTTCAAAAAATTATATTTTAAATAAAAGCTCTTTTTAAGCCCTATAAAAAATGTTATATACAGTTTTTTGCTAGAATATAATGTTTTAAAGATATGTACAGAATTTAAAATCAAACCAAACACCTAGTTTGAAATTTGCAAACTAGATGGCTCTAGTGTACAATAGTGCCGTTGTTTTGACAGGGTGCTTGCAACGTTTCATCTAGTTTTATACAGAATGCAACTTTGTCACATGGGACAAATCCAGCAATTATTTCTTCTAGCAAAAAATAAATATATTAGTATTAAATATGTTTTTTTTTTTACATTTTAGGTGGTGTTTTTGACGACATTATTTTACCTTCTTAATTCAAGTGGCGATTTATACAAACCCGTTGAGTTAATGACGAATTTTTCCACGAGTGGGAGCAGATTTGGACATGCTCTGGAAGGAGCGATAAATGGGGTATTTACTGCCAGTTTTAAAATGGCCGCTTTTTACGGACTATGGACTTGGTTTATCCATAATTTATTTGGAGTAAAAATTGTTTATTTACCTTCAGGTAAGTCCATGATAAGTTTTTACATAATTTATATAGGTATATATTTTATTTTATCTTTAAAAACTAATAACACTGCTTGCCAAAAATGTTATTCAGAAAAATTAGAATACCGAATGTTCCTTAACTTAAAATTTTGTTGTTTTTCAATTACTCTTTACCTAAAATAAAAATGTTTTTCTGAAAATTTCTGATGTTAAAACATGCCCTTCTGCAATTTTTAATTTTGTTAAAAATTGATACACTAACTTAACTTTTATTCCGTTTTTTTTTTATAATAATAAAAAGTTAAAAATTTGGTAAGGAAATTGATGCGTAATATTTAAGTTCCAGAAATAATTAAGAGTTTTATATACAGGGTGATCAATAACTGGCATCCCAGTTGGTGATTCTGCATCCAAAAATATCAAAAAAAGTTCCTATAAAGGTTAGTCCGCAAATGAGCCCTAAGGGTAGCGCCCTTTAAAATTGTAATAAAAATAAGGTTTTTAATTAATAACTCTGGTACCCTTTAAGCTAGAGCGACGAGCTTTTGCATGTATACTAGTATTAATAAGGGCAATAAGTTTATTTATCCAAAGCCGTTCCTAGACGGAAAAATATATTAGGCTTAACACATTTTTGCCCCAAACTTTTAAATGTGTACTTTTTTTGGATTTTTTGTAAAAAATATAGATTCCTTGAGTCAAAATTCATAAAAAATGTCATATAGTGTAACACTGTAGGAGCAACCGTTTTAAAAACAAATGCAATTAAGTAACATTTTGTGCCCCCAAAAACGTTACTTTTTAAAAGGCTATTACTCCTTTGATATTAAATTTAGGTGTTTTGGCGAAGAATACCTTTTTGCCCAGTTTTAAATAAAGAATCACCCTGCAGCATTAAAATTTTATTGATGCTCTTATTTGTTCCCCATTCAGTATGTCATCTTTGAAGGGCCGTAGCTCCCTTAGGGCTCATTTCCGGACCACCGTCTATAGACGCTTTTTTTCATATTTTTGGATGTAGAATCACCTCTTAAATTTTGACATAGCAGTTACTGATCACCCTGTATATTGTTTTTTTTTTATTAATTTTAGCTGTGGCGACAATTTTGGGCGCTGTACCTTTTTTGGGTACCTATTGGGCTTGTTTTCCAGCTGTTTTAGACTTATGGTTATCTCAAGATAGAGGAATAGCCGCAATTCTCATTTTGTGCTTTCAATTTTTACCAACATCTATTGTGGATACAACCATATATAAAGAAATTAAAGGGTAATTATTGAAAATTAAATTTATCTTCTACCGTTTTTTCTTGACCCCTTCCGCTCCATTGTATCCACGTATGAATATTTGTAGGTATAGCAAAATATACCAAAATATCCACAGTTGGATATTTTTTCAACGCGATTTTCCATATACATTTTAATCTGGTATAGGGACCTGTACCTTGAAAACCCGGGTGGATCGGAAGGGGTTAAGTTTGATTTACCCAATAATTAATACTAAAGGCATAGCCGCGCATAAGAACATAATACATAATACGTGATTGGCTTGATGTGCCGCCATGTATCTTGTAAGCCAATCACGGTATCGCATTCTTATGTTTTATGTTCCTATGCAAGCTTCTGGATAGGCCTTAAACTAAGAATTTGACCAATGAAATTTCAGATTTGTTTGTCACATTTCATTTTATTGGTTAAATTCTTAGTTTAGTGATAATAATTACACAGGCACACAAAAAAGTGTGTTTCCCCACTGTTTAGTTTTCATCCTGTATATAGTAGATTTTGATAAGTCCCTTATGCGGACAAATATAAGGTTTTGTGCGCATGACGTACTAGCTGGCTTTAAGCGATATTTCGGTAGTTCGTAAAACAACACGGTCCGCACACTACGTTAAATTCGGAGGGGCGCGATACTCACGCCACTTTCTCTTCCAAAGAACAAAAATAACAATATTTATTCGTAATGAATCACGCTATGGAAAATACATCCAATAAATAACATTTCGCGTAGAATGAGTTGCAAATAGGGCTTACGCCATTTCTCCCAGGAAACATCATCTTGGGCCCAAGTACAAGAAGACACCTGGAACAATACACAGGCACACAAAAAAGTCTGTTTCCCCACGGTTTAGTTTTCATCCTGTATATAGTAGATTTTGATAAGTCCCTTATGCGGACAAATATAAGGTTTCGTGCGCATGACGTACTAGCTGGCTTTAAGCGATATTTCGGTAGTTCGTAAAACAACACGGTCCGCACAATACGTTAAATTCGGAGGGGCGCGATACTCACGCCACTTTCTCTTCCAAAGAACAAAAATAACAATAGTTATTCGTAATGAATCACGCTATGGAAAATTCATCCAATAAATAACATTTCGCGTAGAACGAGTTGCAAATAAGGCTTACGCCATTTCTCCGAGGAAACATCATCTTGGGCCCAAGTACAAGAAGACACCTGGAACAATACAAGTAAGTCCCTTTTGCCTCACGTCCCAAAGGTCCTTCGATAAAACACCCCAGCGGTTAACACCCACATTAGACAAACATTTCAATAGGTTTTTGGGGTCGTTGTGTTCGAATCTGGGGTTGGTTTGACTCGGTCAGGTCGCATTTCGTTGCTAACCTCAAAAAAGTGATGAAAGTTAAAGCATTTTTTGAGGTTAGCAACGACATGGGAACTGACAGAGTCAAACTAACCTCAGATTCAGATTCAGCGACCTTAAAAACGTCTAGAAATGTTTGAGGAAACATACTTTTTTTTGTGTGCCTGTGTTATTATTAAACTAGCCTTTAAATGAATAATATTTGCCATATTATGACATTTGAATAAAATAAAGGAACAACGGTTTATGACTTCTGAAGTTGAAGCACTTTTACGGAGACAAGCGATTATTAATTAATTCTTTAACTTGCCGATTTTTTTCCTCACTGAAAGAGCTCCGACTTTGCCGAGGTATAATGAACAAATCTTAGTTTTTTTTCAATATAATTTTTTGTTTATAGGGGACACCCATATTTGACGGGTTTGGCTATAGCTGGTGGTATATTTTGTCTGGGCGTGGAAGGAGCTATAATTGGCCCGATGCTATTATGTGGAATATACGTAGCTGTTGATCTTTCATCTAACATATTCAAGGAATCTCCCAATGACTCTCTGCTAAGATACCAAATAAATCCTTGATTGCTTCTAAAACATTCCTTAGGGATGATATCTAAATAAAGTATAATGCAAAAAAGCTAATAGTTATTTATGGTACTAGTGGCTAAAGTAAGATATTGCCCATGAGAAAATTAACCTGCGAGGCGCCAGCCAAGCAGGTTAATTTTCGAGAGGGCAATATCGGTTTACCCATGAGTGCCATACAAGGTTTTATCCAATAAATAGCTTAGGAATTCATATTTTTATTAAAAAAATTAATGACATATACAAGAAAATAATTTGACAAGTGACAGTTGAGTGGGTGAAATAAATAATTATCCACTCAATAAAGTAAAACCCACGCGGGGGTTATTATTGAGTTTATCTATTTAAAATAAAGCTGGTAATTGTCTTATTATCTGTATGTATTGGATAAAAATCTTTATAAACACAGTAGTCCCCGAGAACCCTTGGGTTAAAAAAAATTCGAACCAAAAGTTAAGGTTGGATCCTTGTAGTAATCGGTTTGGAGATAATATATCCACCAACAGCCAAATCCAGAAAATTCGCTTTTGGCAGATAATGGTAACTCTTCTTTGAAGAGGTACATCTTTTACACCAATGATAATAGAAAAATGTTCAAGTGTATTTAGTTAGTATTTTTGACGCAGATTTTAAATATCTTTTCAAAATTAAGCTATCATTTTTGTTTACAGAGAAAAACGTTCTTAAAAAAATGTAAAATTGAAATTTAGGGCACTTTTCAGCATTTTTATTTATTACATTTTAGCAAATATAATACTTTCGACTAAACCTGAATAAATTTCATGTTTTTAACTAAATATATACGCTACTAACAGTTAAAAATATTATTTTTTTCTGAACTTAAGAACCTGAAAAAGTAACTGCTATTTTTACAGTATCATTGATGAAATTACGGTCTGTTGGGTAGTGTCCTTTTTTAAAGCAGTGGTTCTCAATAAGTTAAGTTTTATTTATATAAAACTCTGACAACCCCATCTTTGTTTTAAGTAATGATTTAAAATATGTGTAGCCAGCATAGACTATTGTCTAAAGTTTTTTTTATTTATTAATACATGTATTGCAATAAGATTAAATATATTATTTTAATTTAAATTTATTTTTTTCCATTTTTTATTAAATATAATTTAACGTTAGTTATTATATTTTATATTTTAACATCTTATAAAATAATAATATATTTTGTTTGGCACAGTAGTTTTTGCAAATTAAAGCATAATAATTTTATTTAAAAAAAATCGTTTTATTGTCTGTATTTTTTTATTTTTTTAATATAATTATTACAAATCCAAGCAATATACCCAGACTTGTAAGTTATATTTTACATCAGGTAACTCTCTGAATAAGCAGGATACATACTTTTTTTTCGCACAAAATGCAAATTTTTCCCCTATTTTCTTCATGGGGGGTAAAAAGTTTAGACGTTTTAAAATCCATATTATGTATTTTATTATTTTCATATGAATGATATCATGATATGAATGTACATTTATCTATGACTGATAGAATTAGGGTCACTCCATCCAATGGCAGCTTGCTGCTACCACCTAACCGCACTATGTCATGATAAGTGATTAAATTCAATTCAATTCGTTTATTCATCTTTAGAATGTATACAAATACACATAAATAAGTCAAAAGTCAGCAATGAAATTGGAAAATGGAGACAAAAAATTATAATATGGTTAAACACAACTGTATGTATTATATTTTACCGATTATCAATAATAAATTACATTTTTCGTATTGTTGCTTAACATAGTGGGTTCGAACAGATTTTAATAGGCAGGCTCGCCAGATACTACTAAGAACGCCTCTCCTTAAAATATTAAGTTATATTTAAACATCATACAATTCAATACAAATGGGGTTGTAAGGCAACATAGTACCTTTCAAGTCACTGCGACCAATGAGATCTATTGTGAATCCCCTTCATAATTTAATCTACATATAACTTTAGGCTTCCCAAGAAGGCCAAAAGTATTTTTGGGGCTACTTGGCATATATCTGCAGATTTTGGATATACCTGTTCGATATAGTAGCTTTTTGCAAACAATGACTTTGCAAAAGCAGATAATGTGTTCGGCCTTTTCTGGTGCTTCTGAGCATATACAGCAGGTGTCAATTTTTAAGCGTTATCTTAGAGGGCAATGACTGGTTTTTATTTCCGGAATGAGTTCACTTTTCTTGTTTTTCAGGTTGATATTTTATAAATATTTTGGCCTGTCTTAAGTTTTGGTCTTTACAATATCGAACTATGATTTTGGTTTCCCATTTTTTGGTAGACTTTACCAGGTGGCTTTTGTTAAAGGTTTAGGGCCAGTAAATTGAGTGCATGCCCCTTCTCTAGCACGAGAGTCTGCTGCCTCATTGCCTTCAACACCCTCGTGTCCTAGCACCCTCATTTTGTTGAGAGTTTCGCATCATTCCCAAACAAGTACACATTTGGTATCATAGTGCCGTGGTTCCCTAGAACCGCCGCCGGATGGAGGAACTATATTCAATGTTCTAAACCGTTTTATAACCACTGATTTACTTATTCCATAAAATGATTTAAAAAGTCAAACTTTGAAGGATTGCAATTTTCACACTACTCAACAAAATAAAATATAATCAAAATCAATCGATTTTTCTAAAGGTTCCCAAATTTAAAATGGTTAATAAATTAAGTTCTAATTAACATTTTTATTAAGTTAAAGAAACAGATTTTCTTAATTTATACTTTAGAGTCATATATTTACTAAAATTAAATAAAAGCAAATGCTTAAAAGTACCCTAAATTTCAATTTTCCATTTTTTTATTTATGTTTTTCTCCGTAACAAAAATAGATAGCTTACTTTTGAAAAGATATTTGGAATCTGCGTCAAAAATACTAACTAAATACACTTGAACAGGTTTTTATTATCATTGGTGTAAAAGATGTACCTCTTCAAAGAAGAGTTACCATTATCTGCCAAAAGCGAATTTTCTGGATTTGGCTGTTGGTGGATATATTATCTCCAAACCGATTACTACAAGGATCCAACCTTAACTTTTGGTTCGAATTTTTTTTAACCCAAGCGAGCTCGGGGACAACTGTGTAAAACTTCGATTGTAAAATTTAATACGTTTTTTTTTTGAATATTCACATAATTACAACCTCACATCGCAGTGTTATGTAGGTCACTTCATCTAGTCTTACTTTGTTTTTTCGTTCTTGGTCGTTCGTTTTTGCTTAAGAATAATTTTTAATGCCCATCTATTGGTTTATCTCTACCCGAAAAGGCGAAAAAAACAAAACCAGAGCAAAAACAGACCAAATACAAAAGAACAAAGTAAGCCCAAAGTAATTATTTGGCCGCCCGAGGTGTTTCTTATTTGAACATTCTCTAACTTTGGCGACGTATCAGGGTTTTTTTTTTAAAAGCATCACGATTTTTAAAACTAAATAAGTGAAAAACTTATATCTTTAAAATAAAAATAAATAAAATAGTTATTTTTGTAATAAAAGCGCAAAATGACTGATTTCTGCTTGAGTGTAGAATTTGCTGATCGAGGCATCAAGCCAAGATCAGCAGTCACGCGAAAGCAGAAATTACATTTTGCGCTCGTAATACAAACAACATTTTTTCTACGATCTAAAATAAATAAATTTCAGACAGCAAGTAACCTTACAAGGTCGCATCACTTGAGTACAATTTTCTGCAAATCTGTTGGTGAAAAAGTAAAATCCTAATCACAGTAACTCTCCATAATTCTTTTGTAACAACAAATATATAGCAAGCACATATTTAGCACATGAAATTGAGATTTGATTTAAAATAAATAATAATTTCATATTAAAAAAATGGCGAACCAACATCTCTTCGCATATAACTGACAGCTCTGTTTTACGATTGACATGCCGGTTGCCTACATTGTGCGCGCGAAAAAAATCACTTTTCTAGGTTATTTTGAAGTCTGAGAACTTCATTTGTTTTTGTAGAAACGTTAACTTTTCTATTAGATCGTAGAAAAGTACATTTTTGTAACTTCATAAAGCTTCAGGTTAAAAATTATTAGCTTTTTTGCAGCTTAGATATTAAATCGGATAAAATATAGAAAACAAGCTAAACTTTTTTGAAAAACAATTTTTAAATTCCGGCCTAGCATAAGATGACTTTTTAAAGTCCTGTTGAACTACAGACATCACTTGTAAATACCTACAGTGGTGGCATTAAATATCGGGACAAACAATTTTTCATAGATTATAGTGGGTCTTGTGTCATCTTTTAGAAAACGTCAAAATATGTCAGATGTTTGTTTATTTTTTGCTGTTATATGAGTAGTTTGTAAAAAAAAGTGTTTTTTATCTTTATTTTAATTTAAAATGAGTTTACTTATCGTGGAAATTAAAAAAAAAACGAAAAGTATTAGGAGATATGGATGAGGTTCAATTTTAGTGAAAACAGTTCAAGAAATAGATCTGTTTCTTAAAAAATTTTTTATTGAGAAAACATTAGGTTCTTATATCAAACCGAAAAAGGGTCATCGTTGGTCAAAAGCTACAATGGATGGTGAAGCAATTTTTAATTATATAAGAAAAACCGAGAAAAACAAGGTGTAGTTGCCGTATACTAGCAATTTTTTTTGCTTACCTCAGTGCGGCTCTTCAGTAATGAACTCTTAAACTCAAATCCATTTGCAGTAGAAAAAATATAAAACCGTGTGAGGTTTTAGCTGTACTGAAGAGTAAAATTAGGTGTGTGTTTTTTAATGAATATTAAACACATACGCTTTACCTATGGGTAAAGTACAATTTTGATCCAAAGATTATCAATTTTATTATTATTTAAATAATTACAACATTTGTGTAAAATTTAGTGAACATATCATTTATCAATAAACATTAATTTATTAATTAAATATTTTTTGACAGTAAACTTCAACTAAATAATTCAGTTATGTCAAAACGAAGTAACCTAGTTTTTAATTTTTAAAATAATCCCATGTTAATCCATGAAAAAAATATAAAAATGACACGAATTTTTTTGAGGTTGTCCCGATATTTAATGCCACAACTGTACATATTCTTTAAAAGTACTGATATATTTTTTCATAATATGATGACAAATACTTGAAAGGCGAAAAATTATGTTCACAATAATTCTTCAAACATAAGGCATTATTATTGAAGAATTTTATAAAAAAATAATTTTATTTTAAAGTTAATGTAGTGTTTAGCTTTAAAATTTGTTTGAAAAGTTATACAGTTATAATTACGTTAACGTAAAAAACAAAGAACTTTTACCTCAAGAAGTAATTTCAGACCATTGTTTATGAAGGTGTCATCTTTTTGTTTGTTTACATAAACGTACGCGATACTGCTTCTGGTGTAAACATAAGTATCGCTAGTTTTGACCTTCTGGTGACCAGAGCGATATTGCGTAATTTTCACTTTATCATTATGATAAATCTTTATACCTACATTAAAATTAAAAAAAACTACTATACTACGACACCATAATTATGTTTGATAATGTAATATAATTCAATTTATTAAAATTAAACTACTAGTTCATATAAAACTCAAATAAAACTAATATTTCTTAAAATTTACAATAAAATATCTAAAGCAGGTGTTGTAACCGGCAACACTGTATTGCTTGACAAAGTTTACGACATTAGACTGTGAGTTTACACATTCTTTCCCTCTCTTTACGCGTACTAAGTGTAAACAATAGTCACTCCCCACCAGCCCCTCACCGCAGTTGGTTCACGCTTCAAACAAAGCATACGGTAGATTTCATCATGATCCTCCTTGAGGTAAAAGTTCTTTGGTAAAAAAACATAAACGTTAAAAAATAACGTTTAATATTTGCTAAGTTACCATTTTTTGTACTTGATTTAATGCTTTAATATTTCTGCTGAATTTAATACATGGCTGTAAGAAACCTCTTAAAATATACCGTGCGATTATAAAGTGCCGAACACTTTTTAATGAAAAACTGGCATTAGCGATGAGTAAAATGCAAGAAAGCTGTGTGCGTTTTACTGTCCACTGAGCTGTTGTACGTAGCAATCACATGGGCTTGTCGCGCACAACTCTAACAGAGGCGTGGCTTCAAACGAAGAGTATTTTCTATTCAAACTGTTCGGCACTTTATAATCGCACTCTAGTTATTATAATCATTTTGCATTTATGTTTGATATAATTTATTTAGTAGGTATAATGTTAAATTACTTTTAAGATGTAATTTATTTGTTGTTCTTTTGTAAGTTTTTTAGATTTTTATAGTTGATTTGGTTTATTTTTTCTGTAAATAAATTGTTTCAAACTAATATTTATTTTTATAATTAACCTTAACGCATCTAATAATATACGGATTTGGTAATTACACATTTATATATTGTAATAGTATTATTTTATTTGTGTAAAAATGTCCTACTATAAATATCGCTAAAAATTATAGTTTTAGTCCTTTTTGCCCCCTTGCCCTACGCCAATGTTTACCATGTTTAATATGACTAAATCGTTTGGTATGATTTCAATAATGGGTGTTTCCACCCGTAAAACAGAAAAACTACCCTGGTAGAAAAGTCCATAAATCTAACTTAACATAACATTAAATTAGTGACATTTTTATGTTTAGTCTCAAACGTTATACAAAAACGTTGTAAAATATATAAATCTAACCTTACAAACTAACGTTTGACAAAAACGTCTTAAAATACATAAATCTAACGTTAATTTCCCAACTAAATTCTAACCTTATTCTAACTTTAAATATTTTTTAAATTTCCATTATTAATACGTAAGCTATAGTAGAAAATACTCATTTCAGACAGCTATGTGCCTAGGTTTGATAATTATTTATTATTTCTATAATAAGTTTAAAAAAATATCGCACAAAAGTCAAAATTATAGTAAAAGTCTGGCAACGCTGTACTAGAATTAAAAAAATATTTTAAGATTCTGAATGTATAAATAAATATTAACTAAATATAAAGTTTTTATGAGAGGTAAACGTATTTATCGATGTATAACAGCATATTACACGAAATATATTTAGGGCCACCTAAAAAGATGGCTATTTTGCAAATAAATGTAACAAAATTATGTTTAAAAATATTATGATTGCTAAAATATATTAAGATTTATTTATATGAATAAATTTGTCTCCAGCTACCATTTTATGATGCAGGTAGAAATTTCCTAGTTGGCCACGCCCCCTCTGAAAGTAAGAAACTAAACGTACTTATAACGTATTTATAACTTAAAAATCTAACGTTAGATTAACGTTTGTAACTAACGTTTTATTCTAACGTTAAAAAGCGGGACATTTGCACATATTTTATAACGTACTTTTATACAGTTTCCTAACGTTAGAAAAACGTTATTCTAACGTTAAATTTTTACTAGGGTATTTTTTTTTTACTATTTGCGTATTGTATTTAGGCGACAGCTGGCATACTACTGTTTACAGCTACTGTTGTTCGTTCCTACTTTTTTTTACAAAGATTTGCCCATCAAAGGTCCCGACTTTCCAAATTTGTATAGATTTTTTTTAAAACTAGTTTTTTTTTCTGAAAGTTTTATTAAAACATATTAATATAATATTAACAAGAATAAATTATAATATTTATTTTAATATAAATATCACTTTTTTTATAATTAAATTAAAATCCCCTAATATTTCGAATAGCATTTTGTTCTTCTGCTGGAGACATTTTCTGATATTCGGAAAATTCCATTGTAAAAGTTGCCGTTCCTGATGTTATCGTTCTCAAAATGGTTGAATAACCCATTAACTCTGATAAGGGTGTTTCGCTGGTAATAACCTAGATTAGAATACAAGATAAAAATAACACAGTTCTTACTTTTAATCAGACAATATTTTTCTTAAGGGGGTTTCTGGTGGAATCGACCGTTTTTTTATTATTTTTTTTTTGTAGAAACATAAAAGATAAAAAGTGAATGTCGGTTTTTTCTTTGAAAAACACTGATTATAAAAATTTCCCCCATAATTCGGCAAAATTATTCCGTAAGCCTATGTTTCTGTGTTTATTTTCAACGTTGATGAGTCATAACTGAGTTTACGCCGACTATGGTTATATTCTAGTCTATGATTCTAGCGTAATAAGTAGCAATTTTGAGTTTTAATATGTTAATTTCTCTTGGCAGAATAGATTTACAACAAATACTATTAGAGAGTTTTTTAAATTGAAAATTCGGTTTCAGCACACAAAAATACTTAAGAAATGATAGGTTTAATCCCTTGAGAAGATTTTTTTTTGTATACCAGTGCAATGATCAATTTATTACAATTTATTAATTTTTGTATTGGGGAACTTTCAGTATTACGTAACGCAAATTTTGATCATTTTGGACCCCCCCTGTAACGCTATTTTGCTATACCATTAACATGGGCATAACACTCCAAAATTTCGGAGAAAAACCGATATTCGATTTTTATCTTTTAAGAATACGAAAGTTTTTAATTTTTATTTATCTATAACTTCTTTTCCCACCTTACTCGTTTAAATGGAATCATTAAAAAAAAAACAAGATAAAAAAAAATAAAAATGTAAATATTTAAAACTTCGCGTCAACGCTAGAATCGACGCGGCTCCTATGCGAGCACTGGAAATTCGCCGATGACTGCTTACAATCACAGCCAGTGTATGTTTTAAATGGAGCTCTCTACAACTAGAATTATGAAACAAAAGTCATCTACCCTATCTCTATCTCATTTGTGCTACACTTTCCAGCCAACCAAATAAATACTGTATTTGTTTTTCATACAACAAATACAGTATTAATTTGGTTGGCCGGAAAGTGTAGCACTGAGCGGCTAGAACGAACATAGCTAATGTGGATCTGTAGAATAAGATAATTCTACTAAAATTGGCGCCAGTAATTTCTTTTATAAAAATAATATAGTTACACTTTTCGCCCGGCCAAGTAAATATTGTATTTGTTTAAGAAAGAACAAATACAGAATTTGTTTGGTTGGGTGGAAGTGGGAGTGTATGTATGTCTTCTATCCTTTTTGGGTAGAACTTTTGTCCCTGTCTAATCTAACGGGAGAAACCGCCATTGGAGTAGTTCTTACCTTGGCATTTCCTCGTACTCCAACATTTGATATTGCTGCTCTCCGCCTACTTAAATCCGCTAAAACGGTTGAAACATATTCTTCAGGAACTACAATTTCTAAATGCATCACAGGCTCCAAAATGTCGGTACCTGCTTCCTTTAACAATTTTTGTACTAATTGGGTTACAGAGGCTGCTATCATAGATTCTGAGGTTCCCCTGCCTACTTCACACATGTGTAACATAACCTGAGTATTTACAACCTAAAAATAGTTATTTTCTTAACTAGTGTATTAAGTGGATAAAATCACTTAATACACGAGTTGAGAATTTAATTTTATCCAACACCTTTTATTTTTAAATAAAAATCTATAATTTTGCGAAAAATTATGTCAAAAATATTAAGATTAAGTTTTCTTAATACTAAAATAATAGGTAGCCATGGCCTAAGTATGCCTATTAAAAATAAACAATTGCTAGTTTTACATTTCTTACAAACGTCAAAATGGACGCGGTGATGACAGAATTTTTAATAAAAACAGTATTTTATTCAAAAACTAAAGAATAATTTGGGGTTTTCTTTAATTTTTATGGTTTAGTTAACGTGCTTCTATTTATAGAATAGTTATAATACTTAATTAATAGGGTATGTAACTAATTTTGGGTGAGATCAAAAGCTGTACGTAAAAGAGTGGGTGAAAAATTTTTTAGTCACTAGTGGAAAAAACTCACTTTTGACATTTAAAATAGTGCTCAAAACAAGTGTTTCTGTGAAGGTGTTGGATAATAGTTATTTATGGTACTAGTGGGTAAAGTAAGATATTGCCCATGAGAAAATTAACCAAACGAGGCGTCAGCCAAGCAGGTTAATTTTCGAGAGGGCAATATCGGTTTACCCATGAGTGCCATACAAGGTTTTATCCAATAAATAGCTTAGGAATTCATATTTTTATTAAAAATTTTAATGACATTTACAAGAAAATAATTTGACAAGTGACAGTTGAGTGGGTAAAATAAATAATTATCCACTCAATAAAGTAAAAGCCACGCGGGGGTTATTACTGAGTTTATCTATTTAAAATAAAGCTGGTAATTGTCTTATTATCTGTATGTATTGGATAAAATATTTTAATTTAAAATTTAAATTTGTCAATTGACAATTTTACATCATTAAGTTGGTGCTATTACTGAAAATCTGCGAGCCGGTGGCAAAAAATGTACTAACCCGGACAACATCCATAAAGTCATGAGGTCTCATGAGAGCATAATGTTATGATTTCCACGTTTTGTACTCATACGAACATCATGATTTTGTGATCATGTTATAAGTTTGTCATGAGGTGTATACATTTAACGTTAAATCATAAAATGATGTCATAATGACGTCCACGTGAAATAGCAAATGTTGCCCGGGGCCCAATACAGGCTTCTGTAATGTTTCAATTTCAGTGCACTTGACAGCGTTATGCTATAGGTGGCGCCACATGTTATTTCCTACCACTAACTAAACTTTTTAAACGAATAAAGTCGCCTTCTAGGAATACTAGTATTAAAAGGCAGCTGTCTTTATAAGGATATACTACTAGTAATATAACTATTAAGAAAAACTAATAAACTTTATGTAATTTTAACGCAAAACTTTAAATTGCATTAAATTATTCAATATTTCATGGTAAAATATATATATTTTTGCTAATTTTGTAACAGTTTTCTTTACTTTTATAAACAAGAGATGGCACTACATGTACTCATTCTAACACTTGATACGGAATATTCATACCGTATCTAGAGCTAGAATGGATTCATTCTGTGTTTGAAAAGTGTGTATTTGCTTACATTCTAAAGCAGTCGTAGAAAAATAAAATATCATTGTTAAACACTCGGACCAGCTGGTCCATTGTGTTCGCATTAACATCATTTGACGCAAGAGCAAAATCCATATCGCCTTAGGGGCTGTCCATATATTACGTAACGCACCTAGGGGGGTCAGAGAAATTGTTACAGTTTGTGACAGGGGGGAGCGGGGGGTCTAGGTAAACGTTACGTAATGGAATTTAATAAATTTAATGTCTATTTCCTAAGCTTGGCAGATGTATTTTTATTTCAACATAAATTACTATTTAGTGGCGCATAATTCCCTTTTTCACACAAACATTAACGAAACTATGCATATTTAAATAATATTGTAATCAGTAAAAAACTGTTGACATTGATATTAAAAAAAAATCTTACGGCCCTGTTCTTGCGTGATCTTGCCGATGAATCATCGGCGATAATACATTTTCGACTTAGAAACACACATGACTTGTCCATGGAAAAGTAACTAATATTTAGTTTTTGTATTTTAGTATCCTTTAAGTACATTAAGTGCTATACAGTGCGGTCCAAAAGTCACCCCCCCCCCTCTTAACTTTTGAACGAGTTGAGATATCGATTTCAAATTTAGAACTCTTAAATAAGACAACTTAAACTATCTGTAAGCATATATTTGATACTTTTATCTCTTAAAATGTGAGCAGGGGGGCATGGGGGGAAATTTTTTTAAATGGAAAGGGGGGTCGTGTGATACATCATTTTAAAGCCTTTAAAATTCTCTATATAATCATACATGTTTAAAATTTTTAAACATTTTTTTTAAGGTTTTGATTTTTCAGTTTTTTGTGCTAAAAAAATAAATTTTTAAGTTTTTTTTTTGTTAATTTTTATTTATGTCAACTAAAATTAGTTTAAAAGTATAATTTACTTTTTTTCATTATGAAATTAGGCATTTTTAAAAAATTGTTTGGATTTTTTAGAGAAATTTTGACAAAAATACCCATTTTCAACCCTATTTTAAACCCAAAAATAAATGTTTGAAAAAAAATTACAGTTAAATGGAGAATTTTATAAGCTTTAAAATGATGTATCACACGACCCGCCTTTCCATTTAAAAAAATGTCGCCCCATGCCCCCTGCCCACATTTTAAGAGCTAAAAGTATCAAATATATGCTTAAAGATAGTTTAAGTTGTCTTATTTAAGAGTTCTAAATTTGAAGTCGATATCTAAACTCGTTCAAAAATTAAGAGGGGGGGGGGGGTGACTTTTGGACCGCTCTGTATGTATTATTATAATAAATATGTATCATTTTTACACCATCTTTTTACAGTCTTGCATTATGCGGAATTCTGTATCAAGAAAAAAATATACAAATTTTTATATTGTTACGCGTTACACAGGGGGGGAGGTGTTGGTAAATGTGACAGTTTGTTACACAGGGGGGGAGGCGGTCAATTTTTTGAAAAATTGCGTTACGTAATATATGGACAGCCCCTTACTTACTGTTGAACTAATTTTTGGACCATGTGCCAAGCCAACTTCAATTCCTTGTTTAATTGCCAACAGATGCTTTGGAAATATGCTTGCTATTTTACTTGCAGCTTCAGGCGTCCTATCCAACCTCAATATATCTTTCTTTGTTAGTTCTTTGCTCTCGTCAACTGGTAATAAAGACAGTTTGACATTTACCATTTGTTTACTGTTTCCAATTTTGGTTTCTACTGCCAAACTATCTGTTAGTTTGCTGCAAGCTGCTTCTCTATACGCGATTTGAAGACGCCCTAATTCTGCTTCTATTTTGTATTCTTTTAGGATTCTGTCTTTTATGATTTCTAGGTGCAATTCACCCATACCTACAATAACGCAAATATTTTTATCCAATACATACAGATAATAAGACAATTACCAGCTTTATTTTAAATAGATAAACTCAATAATAACCCCCGCGTGGCTTTTACTTTATTGAGTGGATAATTATTTATTTTACCCACTCAACTGTCACTTGTCAAATTATTTTCTTGTAAATGTCATTAAAATTTTTAATAAAAATATGAATTTCTAAGCTATTTATTGGATAAAACCTTGTATGGCACTCATGGGTAAACCGATATTGCCCTCTCGAAAATTAACCTGCTTGGCTGACACCTCGCAGGTTAATTTTATCATGGGCAATATCTTACTTTACCCACTAGTACCATAAATAACTATTACATCGGCACTTAGTGCTACTAAGAGTGCCGATGTATTGAAATCTTCGCCGAAAAGTCAAAATCTTTGACCACGTTTTTTCACATTTCTTGACGTTTTAGATCATTCTGAGTCGAAATCAGTAAAAAAATGTTTGCGTCCGTCTGTCTGTCTGGGTGTAAACTCTAACTCCATTTCTACATGAGATATCGACTTGCGGTTTTTTGCTATTGTTTCTTATCGTATTCTGAAGAGCTGATTAGATTTTGGGGGTAAACGATTGGGGTAAGGGGGTAAAAATAGGGTAAAACTCCTATTTTTAGCGTTTTTTGTTTATAATTAAGGCAATTATTATTGTATTGGGTTAATTTAGCACTTATATAAAAGATAATTTTAAATTGGTCAAAAAATGTTATAAACAACGTTTTCCTAAAACGCATTGTTTTCGAGATATTGGCGTTTAAAGCAGTAAAAGGTTTTAGATTTTAAGCTTTCACGGCCATTAAGATATAAAGAACTTTCCAAGTGAAAATCCATTAACACGGTCTAAACCCGAAAGTGAAAGTTCTTTATAGTAAAAGGTTTTTTTAGCATATCTCACATATTTATAACCCGATTTCAAAAAAATATATTTTAAATAAAAAGCTCTTTTTAAGCCCTATAAAAAATGTTATATACAGTTTTTTGCTAGAATATAATGTTTTAAAGATACAGAATTTAAAATCAAACAAAACACCCAGTTTGAAATTTGCAAACTAGATGGCTCTAGTGTACAATAGTGCCGATGTTTTGACAGGGTACTTGGAACGTTTCATCTAGTTTTTTCTAAAATATCCTGTATGTATTTATATTATCAAAGCGTCCTTCACTTGAAGTGAAGGATGCCTTGATATTATTTATTTACCTCCCAGAACTGTTTGACCAGTTTCAGCATTATGAGTGACCCGTAAACTTGGATCTTCTCTTTGTAACTCAGTCAAAGCATTTTCAAGTGCAGTTTGGGACGCCAAACTTGGAGGTTCTATGGAACAGAAGAATACTGGCGGGGGAATATTCGCCCCTGGTCCAAAAAGTTTTTCCACAGATTCTGCATTTAGCTTTTTTAGCATTTTCGTTTTTGCTTTTTGGCAAGCACTTTGAGATTGGGATACCAGGTCTCCAGATGTAACACTCTACAAAGAACTTTGTGGTTTTAATAAAATAATATGAAAAAAAAATTGTTTATAATATAAATATGTTTTATTATACACTGTATATAATATACAGATTGACCCAAAAAGAATGTGACTGAGAGTTTCACCCATAACTTCTCTCTTAAAACTCGTTTCTTGATGAAATCTTCACCAACTTTTGTCTATATGCTATAGTTTAAAAAAATATCCCGCGAAAGTGAAAATTATATTAAGTCTGGCAACGCTGTATTAAAATTTAAAAAATTATTTTAAGATTCTGAATGTATAAATAAATAATAACTAACTAAATATACAGTTTTTCTGAGAGGTAAACGTGCATATCGAAGTATAACAGCATACTACACGAAAAATATTTAGGGCCACCTAAAAAGATGGCTATTTTATTAATAAATGTAACGAAATTATGTTTAAAAATATTATGATTGCTAAAATATATTAAGATTTATTTATATGAATAAATTTGTCTCCAGCTACCATTTTATGATGCAGGTAGAAATTTCCTAGTTGGCCACGCCCCCTCCGAAAGTTAGAAATTAAACGTACTTATAACGTATTTCTAACTTAAAAATCTAACGTTAGATTAACGTTTGTAACTAACGTTTGATTCTAACGTTAAAAAGCGGGACATTTGAACATATTTTATAACGTACTTTTATACAGTTTTCTAACGTTAGAAAAATGTTATTCTAGCGCTAAATTTCTACTAGGGGATGGGTTAATTTTCTGAAAATAAAACAAATCCCAGTTTGGCGATGATTAAAAAAATCAATTTAAAGATAAATCGTTTACCTTTAGTCCCGTAACAACGGCTATGTTTCCACTAACAATAACATCTTCTTCTTTAAAATCATCGGCGTAAGCTGTATAAAGCCTTCCTATCTGTTCACTTAAATCTTGCTGGATGCTATAAATTTTTTGATTTTTATTAAAACTTCCATTGTAAATTCTAAAAAATACCAGTGGTCCTTTTTGTTTGTCATGTATTACTTTAAAAGCTCTGGCACACAAGTTTTCTTCAAATGCTTGGAACTGTGTGTTTCTTTCATTGGGACTCGGCAGGTATAAAACAACAGCATCCATTAGAAATTGCACTCCCATGTTTTTATAAGAACTACCAAGCAACACCGGAACCGCTTCCTAAAATAAAATGAGGCTGAAGTTTGCAACGTTTTTTTTTTGTATCGAAAATTCAAATAGTATTTTGGAGTGTTAATGGTATAGGAAAATAGTGTTACAGGGGGGTCCAAAATGATCAAAATTTCAAAAAGTTTTGCCCGCGGCGCTAAATAAATAATAATAATAATAATAATAATAATAGAAATATAGAAAAATATTTATATACCTAATTTGAAACGTTTGAAAAAAAGATTAAACTAAAGAAATAAAGGACTTAAAAACTTGTATGGTTAAAATTAATAATACATTAAAACATTGCAAATTTTAAAAAATGGTAAGGGCTCATTTTGTACCACCCTAGGCTGAGCCCCCTAGATTTTTTTCTGGTTACGGCCCTGTGCTACGGAGCTTGCAGCCAGACTACCATTTTTATGTATACAGTAATTTAAAGTGCTTACACCATCCCCCCATTTACTATACAGATGTTTCAGTCAAATGAGCCACTTCTATAAAAAAAATTCATGAAAATACTTTGGGATACCATGGTATCCCAAAAACATCAGATTTCATGTGGTACACGGAAAAAAAAATATAGCTAGGAGCGCTATAACACACATACCAAACAAATTATAATCGCTTCTTATATAAATACAAGGCTTTCTCTTACAATTATGGCAGTCAGTGTAAAAATTTATATGAAATACTTTAATTGTTTAGTGAATAATAAAATATAACAAATAGTATGGCATTTATAGCTTAAATAGATTTAATTATTGTCCGTGCTAATAATTTTTATAATATAATAAAATTTCTGTAAATTTATAATAGTGCCTGTAATAAATATAATCGTGTCTGTAATATATATAATCGTTTCCAATTTATTTTTAACATTATTAGTTATTGTGTCCCTTATAATCTATAGCTTAAATCACTATAATTTGCCACTGTTACCAAATATCTTATAATGTATAGCGCAGAGCCCACTAATTTCTTTCCGTGTATATCTGGAAATCCAGATGTGCTGATAAAAACCATGTTTTCTCATAGAAATATACCCTAGTAGAAATTTAATGTTATAATAACGTTTTTCTAATGTTAGAAAACTGTATAAAATTACGTTATAAAATATGTGCAAATGTCCCGCTTTTTAACGTTGCAATCAAACGTTAGTTACAAACGTTAATCTAACGTTAGATTTTTAAGTTAGAAACACGTTATAAGTACGTTTAATTTCTAACTTTCGGAGGGGGCGTGGACAACTAGGAAATTTCTACCTGCATCATAAAATGGCAGCTGGAGACAAATTTATTCATATAAATAAATCTTAATATATTTTAGCAATCATAACATTTTTAAACATAATTTCGTTACATTTCATTATAAAATAGCCATATTTTTAGGTGGCCCTAAATATTTTTCGTGTAATATGCTGTTATACTTCGATAAATACGTTTACCTCTCAGTAAAATTTATATTTAGTTAGTTAATATTTATTTATACATTCGGAATCTTAAAACATTTTTTCAATACTAGTACTGCATTGCCAGACTTACTATAATTTTGACTTTTGGAGGATATTTTTTTAAACTTATTATAGAAATAATACATAATAATCAAAAATAATGGAAATTTAAAAAATATTTAAAGTTAGAATAAGGTTAGAAAAAGGTTAGAATTTAGTTAGGAAACTAACGTTAGATTTATGTATTTTATAACGTTTTTGTCAAACGTTAGTTTTTGAGGTTAGATTTATATATTTTATAACGTTTTTTTATAATGTTTGAGACTAAACATAAAAATGTCACTAATCTAATGTTATGTTAAGTTAGATTTATGTACTTTTCTACCAAGGTATTGTACATTGAAACAGGTTTTAAGCAGAAATGTTCTATAAGGCTAGGCTGAAGCCTGACCAAACAAATAAGAAATCATGATAATGATGATGCTTACCCTATTAATTGTAACATTTCTTAATGCATTAATAATTTCTGATGTTTTTATATTTTCTATTGATTCAGAAGATATCACAACATTTGCTAATGCATCATTGTAGTCTGTCAGTTTGTCTATTAGTTTGTTTCTAGCTTCTTTAGCTTGAGTCCACATTTTTGGATTATTGGTTTCAGTTAAGACAGTTTGTGTTATACTTTTATCTTTTCCATAACTTATAAGTTCTAGACTTAAAATGTCCATTATACCTTAAATATAGAATAAAGTAAAAATAATGCAATTTGGTAATGATATGCAGGGTGATCAGTTACTGCTATGCAAAAATTTAAGACATGATTCTACATCCAAAAATATGAAAAAAAGTTTCTATAAAGGTTGGTCCAGAAATGAGCCCTAAGGGAGCTATGGCCCTTCGAAGATGACAAGCATCAATAAAATTTTAAGGCTGCAGGGCGATTCTTCATTTAAAACAGCAAAAAAGTATTCTTCACCAAAACACCTAAATTTAATATTAAAGTAATAGCCTTTTAAAAAGTAATGTTTTTAGTGGCTCAAAATGTTACTTCCTTTTCATTGCATTTTTTTTGAAAACAGTTGCTTCTACAGTGTTACAGTATATGACATTTTTTATGTATTTTTACTCAAGGAATCTATATTTTTTACAAAAAATCCAAAAAAAGTACACATAAATAAGTTTGGGGCAAAAATGTGTTAAGCCTAGTTCATTTTTCCATCTAGGAATGCCTCTGGATAAATTCAAAAAAATAAATTAACATAAACTTATTTCCCTTATTAATACTAGTATACATGCAAAATCTCGTCGCTCTAGCTTAAAGGGTACCAGAGTTATTAATTAAAAAACATTTTTTTATTACAATTTTAAAGGGTCGTAGCTCCCTTAGGGCTCATTTGCAGACCAACCTTTATAGGAACTTTTCTTGATATTTTTGGATACAGAATCACCTCTTGAATTTAGGAGCGCCTATGTGCAGCTCTTTATGCAACGTCTTGATGAACTGCGCATGCGCTGACCGTTTTTCAATATGTTATTTTAATCAAAAAACATTTTTTTACAAAAAAAAACACCAAACAGACGACAAACCAACGTTAACGAAAACTAAGGTCCCCTCATTAAAAAAAAGACCAAACCATGAAAAAACCAAAACAAACTCCTGCACAGAGAGCTGCATTTAGGCGCTTGTTTGAATTTTGGCAGGGCAGTTATTGATCACCCTGTATATATAAAATATTATGTAAACCAACCTACAAGTCTATTATTTTCTAAAACAGGTAATTGAAGTAACAAAGGCTGGGTTTCCAACTTTTTCTCAATAGATTCACAGCACATTTTAATATTTCCATCATTTCTATCCATTTTATTTACAAATACTATCTTTGGTATTTTATATCTTTCTGCTTGTCTCCAAACAGTTAACGTTTGAGCTTCAACACCTAAAACAAGAATTCACTAAATAATCACATTCACTTTAACATGGATGCGCGTAAAAAGAAACAGTTAAGAGAATTTTTAAATAATTCAGATTTTACGAAAATAGTAACCACTCCCACTTTTATTATGGCCAATAATGAGGACACAACACCAGATATTATATTCCATACTTCCAACCTCTCCAATAACATCAAAGAAGTCACACTTACAAATGAACTGGGCTCTGATCATCTTGCTTTTAAAATAAAAATTGACTTACAAACCCCAGTGCCCCCACAAAGTGACATTTTTAAGCACAACTTTAACAAATGCGACATGAACAAAGTTAACGACGCACTGAAAACCTTCATTCTCTCTGTTCAAGATCAGCAAATCACCCCCACTCATATAACAGCTTTTCATCAAAAATTCGCTGATGCAGTTTTAGAAAATTCGCCTCAGTTTAAATTCAAATACCACACTCATGCATTGCCGCCACACATAATTAATTTAATTAAAAGAAAAAGAAGACTATACCGCGAATACCAACAAAATCAAATACCTGAAACAAAACAACAGTTAAACAAACTTAACAAAGAGGTCCAGGTCCTGGTTAAACAATACAAAGAAAACCAATGGTTGGATTCTTGTAAAGAAATTAACGATCTAAAAGGAAAAAAATACTGGCACCAAATTAAAGTCTTGTCTAAATACAAAAATAAAAACAAAATTGATACCATCATTGAGAACGGTGTAACTTATTCAAGTGATGAAGAAAAAACCAACATTTTCAAAGAACACTTCCAGAATCTACTCATTCAATAACGATCCTTCATTCAACGACGATAACTTTAACCGAATCAACAACTGGTACAACACTTTTTTTACACGGAATTTCCCGATAGGCAATGAGATTATCCACGAGTCCGAATATTTTGATATAATCTCAAAAGGCAAAAGTACATCCCCGGGTAAAGATAATATCACTCTAAACATGATAAGAAAATTGGATTTGGAAGTACACCATTACATTATTAAACTCTACGAATTTTCTATTAATAATTATTACTTCCCTCCAGAATGGAAAACTGGCCACATAACTGTCATTGCTAAGCCAAACTCGGATCACTCTCGAGCGACGAACTATCGACCAATAACATTACTTCCCGTACTTGGCAAAATCTTCGAAAAAATAGTCAAGATGCGGATCGAAAAAGAAATTATAGACAAGATTCCTCTATATCAATTTGGCTTCCGAGAAAAATGTTCAACACTCCATCCTCTCTCGATTCTAACTTCTAACGTTCAAACCACAAAACTAGAGGGTAAAAAATCAGCAGCACTACTACTCGATATTCAAAAAGCGTTTGACAGTGTTTGGCATAGAGGAATTCTTTTCCAAATGATGTCACTTAAAGTTCCCGACTATCTTATCCTAATAACTAAAGGCTTCCTGGAAAATAGAATGATCCAAGTAAAAATTAACTCCTCGTTTTCTGCTTTTTTTTCTCCTGAACAAGGTGTCCCTCAAGGCTCCCCTCTTTCCCCCCTCCTGTTCAACATATTTTGCTTTGATCTCTACTGTTATCTCTCTAATGATATAAATCACTTTGATCCTGAATCCTACCTTCTTTAATTCGCTGACGACGCAGCTCTGCTTGCCCACAAGAAAACACTTAGGAAGACTATGGAAACACTGCAAACGCTGGCCAACTCTATAGCCCGCTGGTACAAGAAGTGGAGACAGATTGTTAACGCACGGAAGTCCCAACTAATAATTTTTAACCATCGAAAGACACCAAACTCACCCACAATATCGCTGATGAACGAGATCATCTTCCCGTCTTCTGATGTGAAGTATTTAGGCATTGTTTTGGACCAGAAACTGAATTTCAACCTCCATTCCAAAAACATTAAAAACGCAACCATCAGCAGAGCGAGCCACTTCCGAAGCCTCACCTATAAAGACTGTGGCATTAGCACATACACCGCCAGTAAAATCTACAAAGCTATCTGCAGACCACTCCTGGAATACGGACATCCACTCTTCTTAAATGCTAACAATCCTGCAAAAGAAAATATCCGTGTGGCAGAGACTTCCGCTCTTCAAAGGATAACCAAAATTAGACACCCAACCAATCCCCTGCATAATCCTTCCAACATTCGCCTTCTTCAGTTAACATCTACTACTCCTATTACCTCCCGCCTACAAATTCTCTCACATAAGTTTGCTAAATCAGAGTTCAACCAGTCACTGCTCGACCGATTCTGTATAAAGCGCAACAACAGACCTGCCAAAGCCAAATATCCAGAAAAGACTCTATGGGAACTACTACAAGATCTGAACGAATAAATGTTTTACATATATGTACAATTTTTTTTTTCTTTTTTTGCTGCAAAACAATAAGTTATTTATTTATTTATTTTTTTTTTTCATAAAGTTTATTTTTGTTATTTACAGTCATACTGTTACTATTACTATTTATATTGAATACTGGCTGAAGGACCTCGGTCAATGGCCTTTTGTATAACTTTTGTTGTCAATAAACTACTTTAAATTAAATTAAAATCACATTCACTTCCAAAAAATGTGATGTCATCAAACCTCATAACACAAAACTCAGAAACCTGAAAAATACACCTGTGACTGCCATGGCCAATAAACTAATAACTCTTCTCTCTAGAATAGGCATTTCATTTGTAAAAACTGACAAAAACGTAGCCAACATATGCTACACTTTCCGGCCAACCAAATAAATACTGTATTTGTTGTATGAAAAACAAATACAGTATTTATTTGGTTGGCTGGAAAGTGTAGCACAAATGAGATATAGATAGGGTAGACGTCTTTTGTTTCATAATTCTAGTTGTAGGGAGCTCCATTGTTATTGTTTAGGCATGAATATACCTACTATTTGTTTACAAACAAACCGAGATGTTGGCAATACTTTATATTAACGGTATGCATATTCTAGAGAGAAGAGTTGTTAGTTTGTTAGGCCATGGCATAGTGTTAAATAAAAAAGTTTTTAAAAAATGTACCTGCTGATCCATCCAAGATTATAACTGCCCCATCTAATACATTTAATGTATTTTCAACTTCCATAGTAAAATCTATATGACCAGGAGTATCTATAAGGTTAAATTGATGTTTTTTCCAAGGAAATGTGACAGCAGCTGAAGTTATCGTAATACCTCTTTCCCGTTCTTGGGGCATATAATCTGTGACTGTATTGCCATGATGAACCTCGCCCATCTGTTTAATAAAGCCAGAATAGAACAGCATACGTTCTGTAGTTGTAGTTTTACCTAAATTAATGAATTAATAGAAATATTTTTTTTTACATTTTTGTCAAAAATTATGAAAAAATATAAAGTACCTGCATCTATGTGGGCTAATATACCTATATTTCGTATTTTTGTAGCTACATCTTTGGTTGATGTACAATAATGATTATACTTAATTATTTTATCAATTCTTGTATTAATTTTATTAAATTTTAATAGAAAATTCATTTTTATATAAACCTAACCTAACTTAATCACATTACATTATAAATAATGAAGTTAGCTCAAAAAAATAGTTCAAATAGCCCGATCAAAACAACCGACACGATGTTTTCGTGACCTTAGTCACAGTTATGATGTTTGTTGATGTTTTTGACTTTTGCGTCAAAATTTGCGATGTTTTTTGTAAAGTTATAGAATAATCTGATATTGACAATGGGTTCAAACAGAGAAAAATGGATAAGAATTTTTGATATACCGGAAACATCAAAACACAAAAATGGATTTACCATTTATAAAGTAATTTCGATGGTAAGAATCGATAACTTATAGGTTATGTTATATTTAAATGTTTATTTGATTTTTTGTTAGTTGTATCCTGAATCTTGTCCGGATGCGATAACTAAAATTTCAGTATGGAAAAGGTTTAATGATTTTAAAAAGTTACACAGAGAAATTAAGGTTCTACATCGAAAACTTAACATTAGGAGTAAAATGCCAAACTTACCTTCTGCTTCTTTATTTAAAAGGTATTACATGTTTTCATCATAAATTAACATATATTTCATATTTAAATTGTTCTAGATTTGATGAAGAAACCATAAATGAAAGGAAACAAAGTATTTTATTATTTTTAGATTATGTTGGAACTCAATCAAATTTATTTACATGTAAAGAGTTTGTAAAATTCTTCGAAGTAAGTTTTGGCTTTTTTGCAATAGTGTACTTTTTTAGCCCAATTAAAATTTATCTGCATGTATTACACTTGTACAATACCTTCAACCAGTAGTGGACCCAGAAATCCTGAATTTTTTTAAAGGGGGCACTAAAATGCTGAAAAATATTCGCCTCCCTAAATCCACCATTGGATCTTTTTTAACCTCTAACCTTTTACTTTACTATCAATATAAATTGGCACCTGGGTGGAATGAGAAAAATTCAGGGTCGTCTATAGTTTACATGCAAAATTTTACCTCTTCTCTACCCCTTGCCTTAGCTCACAGGTGCCAGTTAGTACAATGTATATATTATGTTTGTCTTATCTTTTAGTGAAAATGTAAACCAAAATATCCAAGGATGGTTAAAACTACCCTGGGAAGTCCAAACCCTGTCCTATGGGGTTAACTGGTTTATCGTTAATAACTTTTTTTATATAAATAATATTTTTCTGAAGCATTAATATGTTCTAACTATAGTAATAATATACCTTTTGCTATAGAAAATATTTGAAAATTGTTTACAGGTTTTTCAAAAACTCGATATGAAAAAAAGCGGCCCAGTTAACCCCGCCTTCCCCTACTTAAAACAATCCACATTAACAAATTTTCTTTTTTAGTCTAGCCATACCCCAAGTGATCATCTTAATAGTAACATAAACCTAATCAGATCGGATTTAAACTTGCCTGAAGATACAGAATTTTGTACAAGTCTATCAATCAATTCTGAAGAAGATTTAACAATCAGTGATACGGATTCTGTCACTACACTGAGTAGTTTAAGTGCTTCTATGCAAGTAAGATTATTTTTATAGTGTGAGAATTGAACCCGCGATAAAATATCTCATTTATGATTGACCAGGGGATGACACGAGGGATTTTTTTTTTTCGTTTGGACTTTTGAGAAACTTCCCAACTTAAAAAAACTTTACCCCTGACAGAAAATTTTAATAAATAAAAAAAGGTCTTCCCAACTCTACTGCTCAGATTTTCCCGACTAATACTACAAACTTCTCAACTGCACCACCCATTTTTCCCAACTAAAGTAATTTTTTTTAAGGTATAGTTATTTTAAACCTTCCCGCTTGTAAAAAATCTCGAAATTACCATAGCAACGTAAGATACGCATGCGTCGTAAGCGAAAGGACTAGGCCCAATTTACATAACCGTAAAACGTTGACGTGCCATTAACGAGAAAAAAACAATGGTTTATTCCTCTATATTATTGGAATAAAAGCGATTTTATAAGCAAATTTTGTTTCTATAAGAATACAAAAGTGTTTAAAAATAAACTTTTAGTAAATTTGATTCCTAACAAAAAAAAGCCCATCACCTCTACAAATTTCCAAACTAAGCAACTTAGTAGCGTATTCTAGCCCCCTGGGGAGATCCCTGAGGTCATCAACTCCATAATTTTCCTATTCAGACTGTAGGTAGGGCAACTCTATTGTTGTTGAGGGGTAAATCTCTACAGAATTCGCGGACACAGTATTTGCCATTACCTAAGATTACGCGGGATTTCGCAAGATTTTGCGAGATTTCGCGGGATTTGGCAAGCTTTGCAGGAATTCTAAAAATATCTGCATAAACAAGATTTTGCACTAGCCAATATTTCTCAAGATTTCGCGGGATTTGGCAAGATTTCGCGTGATTTTCCAGGATTTTGCAGATTTCGCAAGAATTCGTAATATTTCGCAAGATTTCGCAAGATTTTATAAAATTTCGCAGGACTTTGTAAAATTTTGCAAGTCTGTTGTTGTTGAGGGGTAAATCTCTACAGAATTCGAGGACACAGTATTTGGCATTACCCAAGATTAAGCGGGATTTCGCAAGATTTCGCGGGATTTCGCAAGATTTTGCGAGATTTCGCAAGCTTTGCAAGAATTTTAAAAATATCTGCATAAACAAGATTTTGCAGTAGCTAATATTTCTCAAGATTACGCGGAATTTCGCAAGATTTCGCGGGATTTTGCAGGATTTCGCAGATTTCGCAAGATTTTATACAATTTCGCAATACTTTGTAAAATTTCGCAACTCTGTTGTTGATTTCGCGGGATTTCGCAAACTTTGCAGGATTTCTAAAAATATCTGCATAAACAAGATTTTGTACTACCCAATATTTCTCAAGTTTCGCGGGATTTCGCGTGATTTTGCAGGATTTCGCAGATTTCGCAAGAATTTGTAATATTTCGCAAGATTTTATAAAATTTCGCAAGACTTTGTGAAGTTTCGCAACTCTGTTGTTGTTGGGGGGTAAATCTCTACAGAATTCGCGGACACAGTATTTGAAAAGATTACGCGGACACAGTATTTGACAAGATTACGCGGGATTTCGCAAGATTTCGCGAGATTTCGCGGGATTTCGCAAGATTTCGTGTGATTTTGCAGGATTTCGCAGAGTTCGAAAGAATTCGTATTATTTCACAAGATTTCGCAAGATTTTATAAAATTTCGCAAGACTTTGTAAAATTTCGCAACTCTGTTGTTGTTGAGAGGTAAATCTCTACAGAATTCGCGGACAGTATTTGGCATTACCCAAGATTACGCGGGATTTCGCAAGATTTCGTGGGATTTCGCAAGATTTTGCGAGATTTCGCGGGATTTTGCATGCTTCGCAGGAATTCTAAAAAATCTGCATAAACAAGATTTTGCACTACCCAATACTTCTCAAGATTTCGCGGGATTTTGCAAGCTTTGCAGGTTTTCTAAAAATATCTGCATAAACAAGATTTTGCACTACCCAATACTTCTCAAGATTTCGCGGGATTTTGAAAGCTTTGCAGGTTTTCTAAAAATATCTGCATAAACAAGATTTCGCACTACCCAATATTTCGCAAGATTTCGCGGAATTTTGCAGGATTTCGCAAGAAATCGTAATATTTCGCAAGATTTCGCAAGATTACGCAAGATTTCGTAAGATTTCGCAACATTTCGCAAGGGTTGAACACAAGATTTCGCAGGAGATTTATCCCTCGGTTGTTGTCAAAGTTTTTAGAACGCATGCGATAATCAAAATTTAGCCCAAATATACAAATATCCTAAACAATAAGTGTCCTTTTTTTATAAAAAAAAAAATGTTCTACTGTACACGTAAAGCAAAACTATGATAACATTAATATGTTTTAAGCCTCCAGTTACTAGACACGGTTTTCTCGAGGGTTTTCTTTACTATGGACCATAGGCCATAAGCGTTACCATTTGTGTAAGAATGATATTGTAAGCGTCACAATTTTGGGACACTTGCGTCACATAATTTTGGGACATTTCCAGACCCCTACCCAGACAGCACAAAGATGACTTAAAGAGATCTTAAAGATGTTGTAGCTCGTCATTCAAGACGTCCTAACAACGTCGGTTTTCGCCGTATATGCATCTTAAAGACGTCTTAACGACGTCGTATGTTACAAAAGGTAACGTCTTTAAGACATCTTTTTTAAGACGCCTTACTAACGCCTTGCACAGGCGACTTTACAACATAATACCCCTCCCATTTACGTTGCTAGGTACGGTCGTATTAATATAAAAAGCGTAATAAGAGAGGTAAAAAGGTAAAATATTTTTTTTTTAATTTTTGCTTTTCAAAAAAAGATCTTTAAAAAATGGTATTTTTTTTAATGTGATTAATTTATTTTTAGCGATGAGTATCGAAGTTAAGACGTCTTGTACCGATTTAAAAGACATCTTATAGACATCATAATTAGATATCTTTTAAACATCCCTAAAAAGAAGTCCATAAGATATCGTTTTTATGTCTTTAGGCGTCCAGACATAATTAAGATCTAAAAAAGACGTCTTTAAGATATCATGTGCTGTCTGGGTATCCACCGTCTAAAACATATTAATGTTAAAAATGACTTGGTTGTCTGTAAAAAGATTTTATGTATTTTTTATTGGTTTATAATTTAAAAGCTTATTTTTTTTTTAATTGAGTCCTTTAAAGATTAATGGGACGGCATTATTTTAATCAACACTATTTTTTCTTTCCGTATTATCAAAATAATTATTAATATTATTATTCTAGACTTTAGAAATTGGATCTGATTACCCATCTCACCCAAAACTCAAAAAACTAAACTCTAGCACTTCAATATCTTCACTAAAATCTCCCAGTTTAGATTCTATTAGTTTGTTAGATGGTCAGATTTATCCCACACCACCCCAAACACCCAGTTCCTCAATATGTGGAGATTATGCCCAGTATGTCATAGATGCGTCAATTCATGTGAATATGGCAGTTGAATTGGAGGGTAATAAAAAGTATGATGAGGCTTTTGCAGCCTATAAGACAGCTATAGATATATTGTTAAAGTATGGCAAAGGTAAGAAAAATAATAGTTATTTATACAGTTGGACCCACAAAAAACGCAAGATTTAAATATGCTAAAATGTCAATTTTACTAATTATTTTATAGTTTAAGTAAGATTTTAAGAAATAGGTTAGATTAATTTGACAATTAATTGTCAGTTTTTTCAAAGTTTATTACAGAAATTGCATGCGAATAATGTCGAATATTAAAAAAATAATAATAAATAATAAACTGAAAAACATTTAGAATATTTAATCAAATCAAAAATTAAATCACAATATTTTCTAAATCTTATGAAAAAATAAAAATTTAAACTCTACTAACCAAACATATAATTTATGAAAATTAGGTATGATTTTCGTTTAAAAAAAGGCTTTTCCGGAGGTTTTTTTTCGCTTTTTTAATCTTGGAATTATCGATGCGGCGACGGGCGATGGTTTTTGACCCAGGAAAATTTGTATTATTTATAGCATGCACCGCTTCTTGTAAATGATATTCTCTCAAATAATTAAGTAAATTTTCATTCTGTATTTCATTTGATATCTTCTTTCTTTCCGAGTCTGCACGCCCTTTCCTCCCCCATCTATTTTTTCTTCAATCTAAACCATTATTCTTTTTTTTATGATCTTAACACAACTCTCCCAAACACTAAATAACCTTGCCACAATTAAAGGTCTCTATAGAGATCACTAGCCACAATCACTTCCGTACATCCTGCTTCCAACTACTACTACTAATAGTTTGAGATTTCTTAACATTTCTTAACGCATTTCTAATTACTTTATAATTATTTTAAGTAATTTTGACAAATATTGTCAACATGACAACGGCTTTGTTTGTATTGTAATTATTGAATTTACGCAACTAAATTTTCAATCTTGTTTTTTTTTTCGAATCCAACTGTACTAGTGGGTAAAGTAAGATATTGCCCACGAGGCGTCAGCCAAGCAGGTTAATTTTCGAGAGGGCAATATCGGTTTACCCATGAGTGCCATACAAGGTTTTATCCAATAAATAGCTTAGAAATTCATATTTCTATTAAAAATGTTAATGACATTTACAAGAAAATAATTTGACAAGTGACAGTTGAGTGGGTAAAATAAATAATTATCCACTCAATAAAGTAAAAAAAAATAATAAAAAAATAACTCCACCCCCGCAGGGGAGTAAATATTTTTAAACGTTGCAATATCAAAATTGTTGTATAGAAGCTTTTGGGGTCGACGAAACTAAATCTGATAATAAGTTTTTTCTAACTCCACTGAAAAATGCAAATTCACCCCCTGAGGGGCGTGCGGTAATTTTCGTGAAAATTGGTATATTACGGTTTTTGAGGTTGCTAAAAGTGAATCTGATAATAAAAAATCCATTTAAGGCGCGGGATGTAAAAATGGAAAAGCTTTTTTACTGGGTAGTGTATTAAATTTGAATTTATACAGGGAGATCAGTACCTGACATGCCAAAATTTAAGACTTGATTCTACATCGAAAAATATGAAAAAAAGTTTCTTTAAAGGTTGGTCCGAAAATGAGCCCTAAGGGAGCTACGGCCCTTTCAAGATGACATATTGAATGGGGAACAAAAAAAATCATGAATAAAATTTTGATGCTGCATGGTGATTCTTCATTTAAAACTGAGCAAAAAAGTATTCTTCACCAAAACACCTAAATTTAATATTAAAGGAGTAATAGCCTTTTAAAAAGTAACGTTTTTGGTGGCACAAAATGTTTCTTAATTGTATTTTTTTTTTTGAAAACGGTTGCTCTTACAGTGTTACATTTTTTATGTATTTTACTCAAGGAATCTATATTATTTACCAAAAATCCAAAAAAGATACACATAAAAAAGTTTGGGACAAAAATGTGTTAAGCTTCACATATTTTACCCCTCTAGGCATGTATCTGGATAAATTCAAAAAAATAAATTAACAAACTTATTGCCCTTATTAATACTAGTATACGTGCAAAAGCTCGTCGCTCTAGCTTAAAGAGTACCAGTGTTATTAATTAAAAACCTTATTTTTATTACAATTTTAAAGGGCCGTAGCCCCCTTATGGCTCATTTCTGGACCAACCTTTATAGGAACTTTTTTTGATAATTTTGGATGTAAAAATACTTAAATTTGGCCAGTTATTAATCACCCTGTATATTATTTTTATCAAAAAATTGACGTTTGAGTTCAAATGTCATCAGTTGAGTTCAAATGTCATCAGTTGAGTTCAAATGTCATTAGTTGAGTTCAAATGTCATCAGTTTCAGTAGATATATCAGTATGTATATCAATCAATTAATAGACCAATCAACGTCGACAATTTTCTTTCGGCATGGGCCAGATTTATTATACAGTGCATGTTAAAAGTCCGCCCCTTTAACTTTTGAACGGCTTAAGATATCAACATAACCCAAATATGTTTTTTTTTGCATATATCTGATATGTTTAGGGGCCACGATAAAGGCATGGGGGCAAAGGTTTTTTTTAAATTAATTTTAAAGATTATAAAATTTTTTAGTCGACCACATAGTTATTAAAAAGTGTTGAAAATGGGAAATTAGTCAAAACATTTTTAAAAAAATCAATACATTTTTTAATGAATAATTCCATAACAAAAAAACCTTGAGAAAAAATAAAAATAAAAAATAAAAATTATACAGTAAAAAAAAGATAGTAAGTTGCCCCTTGCCTCCATTGTGCCATATAACATACCAAAGTTATACCAAAATATTTGTTATTTATGTTCCAAATTTAAAGTTGATATCTCAAGCCGTTCAAAAGTTAAAGGGGGAGAGGCGGACTTTAGACGCGCACTGTAGGTACCAAATGGTAGATAAAATAAAAATGTTTTTTTTTTTAATCTAAGTCTAAAGGCCTATCCAGAAGCTTGCATAAGAACATAAAACATAAGAATACGGTGTCGCGATTGACTTACAAGATACATGGCGGCACATCAAGCCAATCACGGCATCGCATTGTTATGTATTACGTTCTTATGCGAGCCTGTGGATTTGACCTAAGTCTAAGAATTATTTATATCTATGACTGCTGTTATAGACGATTTTATTGAACACAAATTAGTACGATAATAAAAAAGAGGCGATAAGAAAAGAACTATTTCTATTTACATTTTGATAACTAAAATAGAACTATGTTTTGTTGTTTATTGGTGTTTTACAAAAATTTATTTTGTAGACGATACGAATTACGACAGAAAACAAATGGTTAGATTTAAAACTGAAAAGTATTTGGTTAAGGCCGAGAAATTATACAACATGTATCTTGCACCTGAAGTTAAAAATATTCAGTCAGCTGTAAGTATCAATATTTTTTAAAAAACAATAAAAACTATATTTAGAAATTTATTCATAATACAGGAAGGCCCATAAGTTACTTTACCATTTAAAAATTGAATAACTTTATTATTATTATTATTTTTTTATTATATAATAATATTTTTTATTATATAATAATAATATACAGTGCGGTCCAAAAGTCACCCCCCCTTTTAACTTTTGAACGAGTTGAGATATCGACTTTAAATTTAGAATTCTCAAATAAGACAACTTAAACTATCTTTTAGCATATATTTGATATTTTCAGCTCTTAAAATGTGGACAGGGGGGCATGGGGGAACATTTTTTTTAAATGGAAAGGGGGGTCGTGTGATACATCATTTTAAAGCTTATAAAATTCTCTATTTAAACTAATATTTTTGAATTTTAGAAAAATGTTTTTTAAGGTTTTGATTTTTCAATTTTTTGTGCTAAAACATTCGATTTTAAAGTTTCTTTTTATAAATTTTTATTTATGTCAACTAAAATTAGTTTAAAAGTATAATTAACATTTTTTTTATGATGAAATTAGGCATTTTTTAAAAATTATTTGTTTTTTTTTTTTAGAGGAATTTTGACATTAATACCCATTTTCAACCCCATTTTAAACCCAAATTTTTTAATTTAAAAATATGGAGTTAAATGAAGAATTTTATAAGCTTTAAAATGATGTATTACACGACCCTCCTTTCCATTTAAAAAAATGTGCCCCCATGCCCCTCTGCCCACATTTTAAGAGCTGAAAGTATTAAATATATGCTAAAAGATAGTTTAAGTTGTCTTATTTAAAAGTTCCAAATTTGAAGTCTATATCTCAACTGGTTCAAAAGTTAAGAGGGGGGGGGTGACTTTTGGACCGCTCTGTATATATATATATATATATATATATATATATATATATATATATATATATTATTCATAGCGCCTGCGCTATAATATTATTATACGGTAGTTTCGAATTATCAAACATTTTCAAAAATCGCCGTAGACAAAAAATTGTTGGATATAAATTTGTTTCATAAAAAAACAGGCAACTTTTTTTTTTAAGTCCGTCCGTCCGTCTGATGTCACGATTTTTGTTAACACGATAACTCAAGAACGAATAATCCGATCGACTCGAAATTTTAAGGAAAAATCAAGTTCTACGAGGGGAAGATCCCTATTGTTTTTGAAAGTAATCCCTCCCCCAAAAACAAAAATTAATTAATTCAAATGTTTTAGAATGAACCCAAAAGTGAAGTTTCTGCTAAAAAGCCAGTATTTGATTTGTATAAATACAAAGTAGTTAAAATTATCGAAAATGGTATGTTAGTTTTACATTCCGAGTTACAACAGCTTTATTATATTAAGGTATGCTACTTAAATTGCAGATGCGTAATGTTTAGTTTTCATCCTGTATATGTAGATTTTGATAAGTCCCTTATGCGGACAAATATAAGGTTTCGTGCGCATGACGTACTACCTGAAGTTGCTGGCTTCAGGCGATATTTTAGTGTAATTTGAACGAGTTCGTAAAACAGCACGGTCCGGACTTTTTAAATTCGTCAGGGGCGCGATACTCACGCCACTATCGCTTCCAAAGAACAAAAATAATAATAGTTATTCGTAATGAATCACGCTATGGAAAATACATCCAATAAATAACATTTCGCGTAGAACGAGTTGCAAATAGGGCTTACGCCATTTCTCCGAGGAAACATCATCTTGGGCCCAAGTACAATAAGACACCTGGAACAATACAAGTAAGTCCCTTTTGCCTCACGTCACAAAGGTCCTTCGATAAAACACCCCAGCGGTTAACATTTGGTCCTTCGAGCCGGATAACTCTGAATTTTTGTTCTTTTGGAAAAATTTAATTTTTTTCGCGGCATTTTTCGCCATTTTGTACTTCCGTTTAAAATTTAAGTTATTGTTTGTTTTTTAATTAAATTCAATTTTTTTCGACTTTTACTATACCGTATAGTGCGGAAAAATTCAAAAATCAAGAGTATCACGTACTTTTGATAAATATAGGTATTACGCACATATAGTTTGTTTTTAATTGAATTCAAATTTTTTGTCATTTATCATTTATATATTTTTTGTTTTGCCCTATCTCCGCAAGTGGATCGCTTTCTAAACTTGTACTCGTGCGCTAAAAACGTATGTTATGAAACTAGTATTTAATAAACAAAATAATCACATTTCAATACAGTTCAAATTACACAAAAAATATTTTAATGATACAGTATTATTTTTAGTAAATTTTTAGTAATAATTATAGTTAGTAGTTTTAGTAATTCAAATTTTTTACAGGTTATTCATAAGACAATGCAGTTTTTAAACGAACATTTAATCTTACCTGAAAATGTGCCTTATATGGTTAAATTATATAACCATTACAATTGTGAAAATGCCTTGTTTCTAATTTTGGACTTTTGCAGGTAAATATGCAGTTGGTATAGATCTATAGATATACAAAAAAATTCTAGTATTTTTTATTATTTAAAACAAAAATTTAAAGGGTATGTTTTGAGCTATGATATGCGATAATCTGTAAAACGCCTTTTATATCGGCACTTAGTGCTACTAAGAGTGCCGATGTATTGAAATCTTATAAAGAACTTTCACTTTCGGGTTTAGACCGTGTTAATGGATTTTCACTTTCCGACGTTTCGTCTCTTACTACTAGAGACATCTTCAGGGATTAATCTGAATTAATCTGAAAATTAATCTTCGCCAAAACGTCAAAATCTTTGACCACGTTTTTTTCACATTTCTCCAAGTTTTAGACCATTCGGAGTCGAAATCAGTAAAATAAAATTTGCGTACGTCTATCTGTCTGTCTGTCTGTCTGTCTGTCTGGGTGTAAACTCTAACTCAATTTCTACAAGAGATATCGACTTGCGGTTTTTTGCATATTGTTTCTTATCGTATTCCGAAGAGCTGATTAGATTTTGGGGGTAAACGATTGGAGGTAAGGGGGTAGAAATAGGGTAAAAGTCCTATTTTTAGCGTTTTTTGTTTATAATTAAGGCAATTATTATTGTATTTGGTTAATTTAGCACTTATATAAAAGATAATTTTAAATTGGTCAAAAAATGTTATAAACAACATTTTCCTAAAATGCATTGTTTTCGTGATATTGGCGTTTAAAGCAGTAAAAGGTTTTTTTTTAGCATATCTCACATATTTATAACGCGATTTCAAAAAATTATATTTTAAATAAAAGCTCTTTTTAAGCCCTATAAAAAATGTTATATACAGTTTTTTGCTAGAATATAATGTTTTAAAGATACAGAATTTAAAATCAAACAAAACACCTAGTTTGAAATTTGCAAACTAGATGGCTCTAGTGTACAATAGTGCCGATGTTTTGACAGAGTGCTTGCAACGTTTCATCTAGTTTGATAATGAAATCAATAATTAATTATTTATTCTGCAAAAAATACTTTAAGGGGTCTTTCTACCTTCAAACTTTAAAAATATTTTGTTTTCATTTTTTTTTATTTGTAAAAAAAAGATATTGTGAAATTTGGTAGGTATGTTTATTTATATTTAAAGAATATAATTTATTTTAGAGTTTTAAAGTGCAATTCATTGCCACAATTTTGTTTTGAAAAAAACATTAAACATACATACAAAATTTCACAATGATATCTTTTTTCTTTCTATATAAAAAAAAATGTTTAAAAACAAAATATTTTTAAATTTTGAAGGTAGAAAGACCCCTTAAAGTATATCGTCATCTAAAGGCTCTAACGGTCTAACTCCAAAACGTCATATTTTTCAGGAGACGTAAAAAACGATTTAAAACTTAATTATAGCAATTTAGAACTTTAAAACTAGCTTGTTCACAGGTAAAAATGTTTGAAATGTGTTAATGTATTTAAAACTTTTCATTGTTATCTATTTTATATAAATTATTTGAAAATTAAATTTTAACCACAGAATCTAAATTCACTAATGGTCTAACTCCAAGGGAAGATAAAAGAGGATACCTATCGTATTATATCGCGTAATATTATTACAAAAAATTTATATTTTTATATTTAATATATAATATTACTACTAGGTAGGCATAATATATATACATTATTAATGGCAATAATTATAATTATCATCAAACAGTAAATTAACAAATATTTGAAACGGGATCCCCTGTTGTCGAGAAATAGTTTGACATTAGTGACAGTTCTCATTTAATTGTTTTCTCACAATCATATGATGGAGTTAGACACTTAGCGACTTAAAATATTTACATTTTTGCATTTTTTGAGGCTGATATTGGTTTAATGCAACTTTTTTTTTTGAAGTATATTGGTAATCAGATAATGAAGCAAATTTGATAAAAATCTCATTTTTGAAAATTTGGAGTTAGACAACTAGAGCCTTTAGTGGACGATATGTAGAAAAGTAGCTATGTATTTTGTTTTAGTGGTACCAAACTAAGTGAGTACATAAAAACCAAGTACAACAATGAAATATTCCCAAATAAAGATAACGAAATCTTGAAGCAGATTCAAGAAATCAGCGACAATGAATCAGAGAATAGTTTTTCCGAATTGATCAGTGATTACACCTCAAATAAAAAACACAGAACTGAAAATAAGTTACACAAAAACGAAAAACGAACGGATTTATCATCCAGCAGTGAAAGTTTTTATGAAGTAGATCCTAACGAGTTTTTGCCCTTAAATAAAAGAAAAGTGAAAAATCTGATGGATGAGCCTATTAAAGATCCAGAAGAAAATTCCCCAATTGAAAACAGTCCCGGAAAAGTAAGGTTTAAGTCTTTATTAACTAATTAAAATAAAGGGGCTATATCTAATTTTTTATATTTTATTTAGATAAAAAGTTTTAAGCAGCTTCCCTATTTTTTTTATTCATATATCACCTTGATATTCTTAAAAAAGTTATGAGTGTATTTTATAATAGAATTAGAATTATGAGTATTATAAAACCTTTTTTTCACTACTAGCTTTAGAACATACCATTATTTATCATGTTTTCAGAC